>CALNHX010000531.1:0-321079 GCA_940337035.1 Agriotes lineatus
TGCTACTAACTACGTGCCTAATAAATTTTATAAGCACGTTGCTATTAACGACGTAAACTAATGAAAACATGTTATTAAACAGTCGTTTTACAAACTTAAAACTGCCAACTAAAAGTCAATTTTACACACTGTCGTAGATAAACTTATTGATATGGTTGGATAGATAATTAATAGTATTTAACATTACTAGCTTGGTCAGAGGGTTTTTACTGGCGAATAGAAGGATATGACTGGCGAGCCAGTCACCTTTTTGAGCCAGTAAAACCTGTTACCTTGTGTGTATTGTTGAATATTTTATTTGTTCCTCACTTGTAAATATCTAGAAATTTACCATTTATTCAAAATGTCAAACTGACAAGCAACTAAATTCATCAATATGACACATACTAAGGAAGACAACTCTGGCTTTGCACGCTATCATTTATCTATGAGCACGCTTGTAAAATTTTACTGGCTAGCCAGTTAAAAAACATTTTCAAGTTGAATACAGTGACTTGATAAATTGATGTTTACAAGTGAGGAACAAATAATAGTATATTACATACCGAGGTGGAAAGTGTTTCATTCCTGTCGAAAGATTAAGTAGTTAACCGAGACGCGTGGCGTCGAGGTCAACTTTATTTCGAGACAGAAATGAAACTTTCCACCTCGGTATGTATACTATTTTATTCGCAACCACTTTATTCTAAACAATAATTGGAAAAATTATTATATTATGATACAACAGGTTGTGACGCGCATGAATGGATGAACGAGATTCCCAGGGTCCCTACCTACACAGCGGTCGGAATGTACTCGTACTTTCCGCACTCGAGTGCGGGAAGTGAGTGCGGGAAGTAGCGGGAGGAAATGTACGACTTCCCCCACTCAAATGAGGTCCGTAATGTTAACATTACATATATGGTTGCGAATAAAAGACTTTTCAAAGGAGTTGCCGCATGACTCACATTACTATTCAAAAAAAAATTATCGATGACGTCATCACGCTCACACAGATGACGTCAGGAAAAAAATCTTACGGAACGCCCGTTTAAAAATAATAATCGACAGGTTCAGCATTTTTCTGTAACGTCACCAATTTACGTAATAATGAATTTATTCTTTTCATTTACACCATACTGTATATAGTCTGTTTTTTGCTTTATGATTCAGAGCAGGCTTTGCATTTGCATTTTTGTAACAGTGTAAATAGTTGGTTGCAAAGAAAAAAAACACTAATAATGCCAAAAACCTGTTAAAACTGTCCATGTGTCAACTTATAAGCCGTTTACGACATTTTTAAGACAGAGTTGGCTATGATTTTTTCTTTTCATGTTGGACTAACTGATTTGATGATGTAGCGGATGCAACTTTTTTTTTCTGTCAGTGTCTGTTCGACATTTTCTTGTCACCACATTGCCAGATTTATTATTTTAATATTCCTAAGAAAATAAATGATTTATCAAATGTGTAAAAATAATTTTATTTTCGTCAAAGGAAAAGTCAAAATGCCCAAAATAATTTTGTAACAAAAAAAGATTTCCATTAAACGATGCTACTTCCAATTTAAAAAGAACAGATTAAATTTAAACGAATGCGACTCGATGTGAAAACTAGAGAATATCCGGCAACAATGGACCTATTCAGAAAATATAACCTTAAACTGAAAACAACCTAACCTAACACAAAAAGAGTCAATTTCCATGAGGGAGTTTAGTTGCAACAGAGGTTCTGCCAACAAAATTACTAGATGGTCATAGCCTCACCTGACCCAAAAAGATCGTGAACGGCTTATATATATATATATATATATATATTTTTTTTTTTTATTTAAGGTTTACTGGCTAAGCACACTAGGGCTGTTCACAGTATTGTTAGTCAAGAGTACGTTAACTTATGATTAATTTTACTTTGCACTGATCACATAGACTACACATATAATTAATATCACTGTTAGGAGGAAACACTTTTATTCACTGTCCGAGAGTAAGACGTCTTGTGGTACCTAATCTTGGTTTTAGACGCGTGGTTATGGATTTCCTTCCAAGACTATATTGAGGTGTTGCGAGGCAATTATTGAGTTTAGTGAAGAATTTCTTGACTGTGATAATGATGTACTCTTCTATGCTTGGTACTACCAATTCGCGGTGAAGCTGGGAGTTCCGTACATACCATCTGGCATTTGTGGCTATCCTCAGGACTTTGTTTTGCAGCGTCTGTATTTTTTTAAGGTTTGTTTTGCCTGTAGTACCCCATACAACGCAGGCATATATTATAACTGGTCTTATGATGCTTTGATATAAAATTTTAGAGCAGGCTATTTTTAGATACGTATTTTTGTTTCGTATGGGGTAAAACATGGCCATTCTTGCGTAACCTTCTTGTAGTTTTTTTATTAACGTGTAGGCTCCAAGTTAGTCGCCTATCGAAGTGCAATCCAAGATACTTGACTGATTTATCTTTTGGATTCCATGCGATGGGTTGATTATTTATGGTAATAGGGTTTGGTTCAGTCGGTCTGCGGAGAGTGAATATTTTTGCTTCGCACTTGGTGGGGTTAATTCTGACATTCCAGGTGATGAACCATGTTAGGAGGCTGTTTAAAGAATTTTGGAGTGTTTTGGCTGCCATTGTGATATTTGTATGTTGTGCGAGGACAGCAGTATCGTCTGCATACATGGCAGTGATGGTCGTTTTCGAAGTGGGTATGACGTGCATAAATATATTAAATAGTACGGGTCCCAACACTGAACCCTGTGGTACGCCGGCTGTAATGGATTTTAATTCTGATAACGTGGAGTTCATTTTAATTTTAAAAGCCCGGTTTGTGAGGAAAGAGTGAACAAGGTTGATTAGGTATTCTGGAAAATTTAGTGTTTTCATTTTGCAAATTATACCTTTTAGCCATACTCGGTCAAAGGCTTGCGCAATATCCAGAAAGGCCACCGTGGTGTGTTGTTTATTTTCAAAGCCATTTATGATAACTTCTGATATTCTTAGCAGCTGGTGTGTCGTCGAATGCTGTGGCCTGAACCCGAATTGGAAAGGGGGTAGGATCCTGACTGATTGGATAGCTATTTAGTCTCACAAGTATAATCTTTTCAAGAACTTTAGATATGGTACATAAAAGGGTGATTAGTCTATAATTATTCGGATCATTTTTATCTTTGCCTGGTTTCAAGAGGCTTATATAAGCAGTATTACACTTACTAAAAAACTTTACTGAACCATTGACATTAAATAAGGTGGTTATACCGCAAGGTAGAACGAGGTTAACGATAATACAAAAAAATGCTTTATTTTAAGAACGTTTATTTAAACATGATTGTTGTCTAACTAAACAGAAACATCAATTTATCGTATAGGTACTACTGTAAAAATATATTATTATTTAATAACTAATGATATTTCTTTACAGATCTGTGTTGTAGAAGTTATTTATGCTAAACGTGTAACAGGCATTTCAAAATAAAGAGATACAAGAAAGCACTCTGGATGACATGACTCTTCTCACACAATAGTTTTCTGTTATTCATAATGTTGTACTTTCCCTTTCTTTTTAATGTGTAGTATAATTTTGAACGGCGCCCAGTATAATTTAGTTCTCTTGTCCATCGTAATAAATTATTCAAAGTAAAAAAATATTTTTTCTAAATCCCAAATTTTCTTTTTAACGTCCTCCCTGCAACTATATCCCCCCAAGTTAGAAATTCCTCTTCTTTATTCATATCTTCATTCGGTTGTTGCTGCAGTTGCGATTTTGCTTTATCTATACATATATAAAGGAAAGTCACAACCCGGTCTAATCAACGCAGAGCCGTAACCACTGGTACTAGGAACTTGAAATTTAGGTGGAAGGTTCAATTTGTTACGTAAGGTAGTGCTAAGAAGGGGTTTTTTGAAATTCAGCCTCTAAGGGGGTGAAAAGGGGTAAAATGTGTTTTCACGAATTCCTGAATATCTCTTAGGCCCGACGAGATATCGAGTTGGCGTGTACTTGCAAAGATTGTAAATGCAAATACATAGAAACGTATTTCAGGATTTTCCCCTAATCAACCCCTAAAGGTGTGAATCTGGATTATGGGTGAATTAAAGAACCCTTTATATATCCCGTGTTTGTTGAGTTATAGCATTCTTTTTTGACATATAGATGTTAAAGGTTTTTTGGAAATGTCACCACTAAAGGGGCGAAAAAGGAAAAATTGAAAAGAGGTAGGGAGTTAACATTTTTGATATTTTTCGGTGTGGATCAAGTTTAGAATAGAATGGGTTAAAAGGAATTTTTTGAAATTCCACTCCTAAGAGGGTGAAAAGGGGTAAACTATGTTTTCACGAATTCCTTAATATATCTTAGACCCGATAAGATATTGACTTGATGTTTTCTTGCATACGTATAAAATACAAATGTCTAAAAACACAATTTAGGATTTCTTCTTAATCAACCCTTAAAAGTGCAAATCTGCATTCGGGGTGAATTATAGAAGCCGTTGTATCTCCCGTGTTTGTTGAGTTATATCATTCTTTTTTTGGCAAACAGGTGTATTTTTACAATATTTGGAAAGAGTTTTAAGGATTTTTTGAAATGTCACCCCTAAAGGGGTGAAAAGAGAAAAATTGTAGGGAGTTAAAATTTTTTATATTGTTCGGTGTGGATCCATTTCAGAATAAAATGGGTTAAAAGGATTTTTTTGAAATTCCACTCCTAAGGGGGTGAAAAGGGGTAAACTGTGTTTTTACGAATTTCTCAATATCTCTGAGACCAGATAAGATATCGACTTGGTATTTACTTGCAAAGGTTGCGGATACATATGTTTGAAAAGGTATTTTAGGAATTTGCCTTAATCCACCCCTAAAGGTGCAAATTTTCATTTTTGGTAAATTATAGAACTCATTGTATCTCCTGTGTTCGTTGAGTTAGAACACTATTCTTTAGCGTTTAGAGGTCTTTTTAAAATTTTTAAAAATAGGTTTAAATTTTTTGTTAAATATTATTCTGATAAAATGTACATGAATAAAAGTTAAGCAGCGACTCAACACCGAAGGGCCGTAGTAATCCTTGGTATCAGGAACTTGAAGTTTGGCAAGAAGAGTCCTTTCGTTACGTAGCGAAGTGGTAGGAAAGGAGTTTTCGAATTTCCCCCCTAAAGGGAAGAAAATGGGTAAAATGTATTCTCACGAATTCCTCAATATCTCTAAGGTCTGATAATAATGTCGATTTGGTTTCTACTTAGAAAGGTTACCTATACAAGTTCCTAAAAACGTAATTTAGGATTGTGCACAAATCAACTCCTAAAGGTGTGAATTCAGGGGTGAAACCTTTCATCTCTCATGTGCTTAGTGAATCAGACCGTGGTTTTTTAGCATATGTGTTTCTTAGTTCTTTAAAAAGTGGTTTAAAGTTTTTTTGAAATTTCTTTCCTAAAGGAGTAAAAATGGGGTAAAAGTAAGAAGGAGTTAAAGAAGAAGTTAAAGTTATTGCTTTTTTCGCCGTGAGTCTAATGTAGAATAAAATAGGAGGATTTCTGAAATTCCACCACCAAATGGTGGAAACGGGTATCGTGCTATAATGTATGAATACAACATTTAACAAGGTAGATACATATATTTTTTTATTTGAAATCGGCAGTGAAGTACGCCGAAATCGTCATTAAAATACGAGAAATCGGCAGTGAAGTAATCCATTGTTTTACGACTTTTTTGTAGGTGGCGTGGCGACAGATAAACGTCAATCGACCGAACATAACCTACAAAAGTTGGTTAAAATGTTGTAATTTCACGATTCCTCGATTTCAAATAAAACATAGTGTACACCTCGGCACTGAAGTTCCTTTTTATCCCTCATGTGGTTTATTTGCCTTGGCCCTACGGGCCTCGGCAACTAAATCCACATTCGTGATAAAACCACAGAGTATACTTAGTATACTGTGATAAAACGTTATACTTCAGTGCCTTGGTATACAATAGTATATTATGTTATTAGGAGCAAAAGTTATATTTTATGTGGCGAGTCTGGACGGGTTATCTGCTGAGCTTGCGAGGCAGATAAGTACAGCCGAGCCACATAAAGATACTTTTGCTCCGAATAACATATAGTATTTTTTCTTCAAACGTTTTTATAACAAATTATTTACAACTTTGTGAACAAAATTCGAAGAAAATTGCTTGATCTCGTCAGCGGCAGATAATATTATCTGCCGCTGACGAGCGGCAGATAAAGTTGTTAGCGGCAGATAATAACTTTATCTGCCGCTGACGAGCGGCAGATAAAGTTGTCAGCGGCAGATAATAACTTTATCTGCCGCTCGTCAGCGGCAGATAATATTATCTGCCGCTTGGCAATAAAGTGACCGTTTAGCATCATCAATCCAGCAGTATAATGCCATATTTTACTGCCGTTTGAAGAAAAACTACTATTATTTTATTCTCGAAATACTAAAACGTTTTGTCAAACTATAAAAGGGGAACGACAGTTACATACACATTTCCAGGGGATACGTGATGCATAAAAGAGTTATGGAGGACTTTTTTGGAAGAATATTGTTTCCCTTTTATCTACAATATTGTTCTACAGCGTTTGTTAGCTTAGGTGTTTAGCGTATTGAATGAGGGGGAAGGGGACCCTCCAGAATTCATTTAATATTTAGAAGAAAAAACAAATATTTGTAGTCCGTACGAAGAACGGGCATCTTGCTAGTTTAGAATATTAAACACAGTTGCATTCGAAATCTAACATTATACAAAATTGTTAGAAAATTAATATCTGTTTAATGCTCAATACTTTCATCAAATATTTGATGAACTCTTGCAATAATGGTTGTTTTACTTAATTTACCGTCAGTGTTGAATTCAGACTGTTTACTCCAGGGGGGGGGGGGAATGAAACTTCTGGGGGGTATTTTTACTTATTGCCACGCAATTCACCCATTCTTTTATAGATAAAAAAAATATGAGTATGATATGGTAATGTTTCCGGGAGGGAATTCTGTACTGTCTGGGGGGGGGGGGGGCGGGATTTCTTTCCCGGTCACCCCCCTGGATTCAACACTGTTTACCGTTAATATCTTTTATATTAGTAAAGCGTTTTACTATTAACTCTGCTTTTCCGTGGCATTTTAATACGCTTTACCGAAGCGTCAACTTGACAATCCTGGCGATCTTGAGGTTAGGTATATTTGCTAACTAAACTGTTGTACACTGCAAAAATAATATAAATTCAAAGCCTGTTCTGAATCAAAAAGCAAAAAAAAACAGACTATTTTATAATATTATCCATTTACTTGACATCTGCACTGAAAAACTGACATTATGTTGGCACCACTGCTATTTTTCACATTTTAACAATTAAATTACTGTACAGTCTAATAAAAGACACATTATTTTTGAGGTATAGTCAAGACATTTTTTAAAATGTTGACACTGACAGTGCAGATGTCAAGTAAATGGACTATAAGTATCGAGAGATCCAAAAAAACCTGTTCCATAGCGGGCTGTGGAAATTCAACGTACGAATAATATGTTGGTGACACTGTACGTCAATGTCAAATTCGACGTTATCAGGTTAGGTTTTCCGTCAGTTATGACACAAAATGACGCAAATCCTAACCTGCTAACTTCGAATTTTACATTGACGTACAGTGTCACCAACATATTATTCGTACGTTGAATTTCCACAGCCCGCTGAGGAACAGTTTTTTTTTTATCTCTCGATACATTTATTTGTGCAGGGAGTTCAACAGAACCTCCCAGAATATACTTAGCTCTAAGCAGTTGGACAACGTTACATTACTTACGTTGCCTTTACGTTTGCGTCTGCGCTTTGCATCTACGTTTACGTTAATTTGACACGAAGAGGCTGTAGTGTTGGAACTTTGACGTTTAAGTGAGATGTAAACAGTTTTTCAGAAAAATTTTGAAAACCCTCCAAGATGGCATTACCGGGGAGTGGGATATTCGTCGTGAAGGGCGAAATGTCCATATTAATGACCGCAATGCGACGTGGGGTTCGGTGGTCGTCACATTCCCATCAGGATGAAGAACTGGACATGCTAATGCGCTCCTTTCAGGATTTAAAGGATATTCTGAACAAAATAGAAGATCTCAAGCTAATAGACCCCAGCGTCTTTCTAAATCCATTTCTAGATGTAATTAGATCTGAGGAAACTACAGGGCCTGTAACTAGTCTAGCATTGTCGGCTGTTAATAAATTTTTGTCGTACGGTATACTTGGTATGTTCTCTAACGTGAAATTCGATGTACGCAGAGAAGTAATTCTAATCAACTTGTAGATCCTACACATAGTTCCGTGCCAATGGTGGTCGATAACATAGCGGATGCAGTCACACATGCGAGATTTGTTGGAACAGACCAGTCTTCTGACGGGGTAGTGCTGATGAAAATCTTGCAGGTGCTTCGTACTTTAACGTTGTCTCCTGAAGGTGCCGCGCTAACCAACGATAGTCTCTGTGAAATTATGCTGTCGTGTTTTAGGATATGTTTTGAGACGAGATTAAATGGTAAGCTTTGTTGTAAAAGTTGCTATAAAAGTTGACAATAATAATTTGTAGAATTGTTAAGAAGAACAGCAGAGCACTATTTAAAAGATATGGTGCAACTGGTCTTTATGCGTCTTCCCCAGTTCCCCGAGGATTTACGAGTAGGAAATATGAAGCAATTAAAAATGAAACCTAGCTCAATGGAAACAAGTCGAACAAAAAGAAAAGTTCGCACTTCGCTTAGAGGGAAAAGCAAAATTGTCGAAAGTACTCGTGTAACAGCTAATGGGGAAAGATGCATAGGTAATAATTACTCTTGGACGAAATTTCTAGTAATTGGATTCTTCCACAGATGGCGAGGATGCACAGTCGCCCATCATTTCAAAACCGGCTCCTTCACTACGAACAAACCCTCTGTCAACCACACCGATGACTCCTGGTGGAAACATTGTAGATATGCAGGGGTCAATTTCTAGAGCAACACCGCAGCCGTGTTCGCTTGAAGCTGTGGATATAGCTTCTCCTTCGTCGTTTTCTGAAAAATCAGAATCGGATCAGCCGGAATCAGTACAGAGTAATATTGTGATTAATGTGCAAAGCCCAAAGAGCACGGAAGGTGATGATGGCACCTATAAAATTGAGGAAGCTGAAGTAGAGAACCAGGTAACTGTTGATTTAATTAATCAACTTTGTTGTTGCACAATAAGTTTTCATGACGTGTTGAATTACATCAATTTTTATAATAAAGTGAAACCTTTGCTTACAGCTGGTAAGTGAGAAAGAAACGACAGCATCATCATTAGAAACCAATAATTCAGAGAGTATTAGCCAAAGTGATCAAAACGAGGATGCCACGAAAGAAACTGAAAACTTGGATTCCTACAGTATAGCTTTAACAGCAGCTGCTGAAGCTTCCATAGAAATACAAGATGTGCATCGTTATAGCTCCGAACAGCTGCAAGAGAAGATCCAAGAATATATCAACCCAAGAGGCGTCAGATTTACGCCACAGAACCAAGAAAGTGTAGCTTTAGTACCATATGGCATCATATGTGTGTAGAGAAATGTTTAGATTTTTAATCACATTGTGCAACCCGCTCGATAAGCAGAACACAGATGCTATGATACATTTAGGGTTGACGTTACTGACTGTTGCTTTTGAAGTAGGTGCTGATAGCATCGGGAAATATTCTAGTCTGCTGGCTCTCGTTAAGGATGAACTATGTAGGAATTTATTTTCGGTGAGTTTCTAAAAATGTGTTTTTAGAGTATATTTTTTGATCTGTTACAGCTTTTGAATACTGAACGACTATCAGTATTCGCTGCCGACTTACAAGTATCATTTTTAATGTTTGAATCCCTCCGAACACATTTAAAATTCCAACTCGAGTTTTACTTAACCAAACTAATCGAAATCATCACAAGCGATTCCTTGAAAGTGACATATGAGCATAAGGAAATTGCCCTTGATAACATCGTACAGCTGTGGCGAATACCTGGGTTAGTGACGGAACTCTACCTTAACTACGATTGCGACATGTACTGTTCCAATTTGTACGAAGATGTCACTAAGTTACTCGCCAAGAATGCATTTCCCGCAACTTCTGGAATCTATCACACTCATTTGTTGTCTCTCGACGCTTTATTAACGGTTATTGAAAGCATCGAAACACATTGCAGCGAGAAGAACAAAGGAAAGTTGGACATTACTAATGCAAATATAACGGACGAACGTGGGGAAGATAATGAAAAAATAGAAAATATCAATAATTTAATAGGAAAATTATCTAGACAAAAAGTTTCAGAACGAATTCCCACGAGAGAGGAACTGACTGCCATAAAAAATATTAAAAGGGTAAGACAATTCAATGTGTAGAAATGTTTTTTAATGGTTGGTGTCCACATATCAGACTGCTATATTGTAATGGTTTTCTGCCCACGGCAATTCTGATTGCCTAATTAACACAAAAATGCAATATAGTCAGTATTTTACACTAATAAATGCACTTGATATGAGCAGCAGTAACTATAATTTGGGACAGAAAGATTGGCATTAGAGAAGATAGAATTAGAAGGGTTACGTTCAGAGTTTCAATCATAATTAATGTTTGGAATGGCAAATGCAGCTTGAATTATGTAGCTGACAGGGTTGAGTTGAATAACGTCAAACAATATGAATTTTAAAGTAATACAGAAATGGTATGAGTGTTATAAGTATTAAAGGTTTAGAAGCCACAAACGGCAAGGTAACGGAAGTTAAACAAATGCAAGTTTTGACGTCGCCTACGTCATCTGAAACAAAACAGGTTAGGCGGAAGCTACGTCACATAATTAGCAGCATTTACCTGATGTTTGTAATTCAATTTACGCTAAATTTCGCGGACGAACAAATCATTTTGTGTACTTACACTAAATTTTGAGGTTATAGACCTGTCAAATGCAAAGTCACGCATCTGCCATACTGATTTGCTGTGATTGATGATTATTTTTATACTTTTAATAGGTGGGGCGTTATTACAATATCTGCTCAATTCCGTGAAGTTGTATATCGCATCCAAAACAATTTGGCTGTTTCGTTAATTCAAAAAAATGTGTCTCGTTAATTAATTCTTTTTTTACCATTCTTCATGTACCCACTTCTATTGCTTCACCTGATGCGCTTCCTCTTCCTCGTTATTAAAAATTACGGCAATCATTGCTGTTTCAGTGTCTGCACACTTTGCCGTTTTAAAAATCACCAACTTCAACCCGATTATGTGCATAGGCGCCACTGATACGTCACAAATATCACCGATACTTATGATCTATTTTTCACAGTGGCTCCCAATGGGAACGGAGTATTTCAATCATAAGCCAAAGAAGGGTATTCAATTTTTACAAGAGCACGGAGTATTGAAGGCCGAATTAGATCCGCAAGAAGTTGTCATATTTCTGAGGGAAAATCCGGTCTGGATAAAAAGATGATCGGCGAATATATCAGTGGCCGCAACAACCTCCAAGTGATGGAGGCCTTTGTGAAAATGTTTTGATTTCACCGAGTTACGCATTGATGAGGCACTAAGACTGTACTTAGAGACTTTTAGACTGCCTGGTGAAGCTCCACTGATTTCATTGCTGTTAGATACATTTCGCAGAGCATTGGCATGTAAGTACCGTGCGAGTTAGGTGCTGGATCGCTTTTTAACGTATCGTTTCTTTAGAAATGTAACGGGAACCGTTCGCAAACGCCGATGCTGCTTTTACTTTGGCTTACGCCATAATCATGTTAAATGTCGACCAGCATAATCAGAACGTGAAGAAGCAGAATATTCCTATGACAGTTGAGGGTTTTAAGAAGAATTTGAAGAAGGTCAACGGTGGCAATGATTTCGATCAGGATATGTTGAATGACGTATATACTGCAATCAAGTAAGTGATCACTTTATAGCTAAAATTTATTTTATTCGCAACCATATATGTAATGTTAACATTCCTGACCTCATTTGAGTGGGGGAAGTCGTACATTTCAGCCCGACCGCTGAGTAGGTAGGGACACTGGGAATCTCGTTGATCCATTCATGCGCGTCACAACCTGCTGTATCATAATATAATAATTTTTCCAATTGTTGTTTAGAATAAAGTGGTTGCGAATAAAATAATATACAAACCTCGACAGGAAGTTTCCTTAGTCTCGAGATAATAGCAGCTAACTAATCTCTCGACAGTAATGAAACACTTCCCATCTCGGGCTGTAATATACTATAATAACAAATAACTAATTGGAATTTTTGTAGAAATGAAGAAATTGTTATGCCGGCTGAACACACGGGCTTGGTAAAAGAAAACTACTTATGGAAAGTACTACTTAGGCGAGGTCTTTCAAAAGACGGCGTTTACGTTCATGCATCGAGTGATATATACGACTGCGACCTCTTCACTCTTATTTGGGGGCCCATAATTGCCGCATTGTCCTTTGTCTTCGATAAATCCGAGGATGCAAACGTGTACAAGCGAGCAATTAAAGGATTTGAAAGCTGCTCGTTCATATCGTCCCATTTCAACATCACAGCTAACTTGGACATGCTAATCCTAACGTTGTGCAAATTCACGCTCTTCCACAATCAGCCGAAAGCTTTCGGGGCGGTGCAGTTTGGTTCCAACATCAAAGCGCAGCTTGCGTTAAAAGGTGTTTTTAATTTGATCCACCAACATGGAGATAACGTACGGGAAGGCTGGAAAAATATCTTCGACCTTTTTTTGTCGCTGTACACCCACAACTTGCTGCCAAAATCGTATATGGAAGCAGAGGACTTCATCGAACCAAGCGGGAAAATAACATTGGTGTGTGAAATAACGCAGTCGCAAAAGCAAGATACGGGCTTATTTAGCTCTCTGTATTCGTACATGGTCTCATCGTCGGAGAATTTGTCAAAAATTCCAACTCCTGAAGAACAGGAATATATTGAAGTTGCCAAACAGTGTATTAAGGAGTGCAATTTAGATCAACTGATAACAGATTCGAAATTCCTGCATGAAGATGCTTTGCTGGAACTTGTTAAATCCTTGGTGGAGTTGTCGAGAGGTCCGGATCTTCAGAAAGCTTTGGGATACAATTACAATGAAAATGTAACGGTGTTCTTCCTTGAGCTGCTATTGCGAATTGTCATCCAGAATAGGTATGTTGCTCATATTACGTATATTTAATTTAGTTGCTGTTTTAACACAACACTACTATTTTGCCGTTGCCTAGTTGCAACTAATAAATAATTCTTTCTTTGTTTTTTCCAAGTTAAAGTGCTCTAAATTGATGCTTTTGGTGCTCTTGTTCTATAAATTTAGTGTATTTATGTATCTCTATAATTAAGAAAGATGTTGCACATTATCAAGCTGTTACTTGTGCAAAAATACAAACTTACTTATTGTTGACTAGCAAGATACCCGTTCTTCGTGCGGACTACAAATGTTTTTTCTTCTAAATCCTAAACGAATTCTAGAATGCTTCTCTCCTCTCTCACTCAATACGCTAAACTAACAACTCTGCAAAACGATATTGTAGGTAAAAAAGAAACAATATTCTTCCAGAAAAAGTTCTCCATAACCCTTTTATGCTTCACGTATCCCCTGGAAATGTGTATGTAATTGTCGTTCTCCTTATATAGATTGATAAAACTATAGGTTTAGTATAACAATGAGAATAAAAATAATAAATGTACTTATTAAATGTTGTATTCATAAATTGTAGCAACATACCAGTTTCCACCACTTAGAGGTGGAATTTCGGAAATCCTTCTATTTTAGTCTAAACTGGACACACCAAAAAAAAAATCAATGACTAACCTCTTTTTTAACTTCTTTTTACTTTTACCCCATTTTTACTCCTTTCACAATGAAATTTAGAATAAAAACTTGAAACCACTTTTTAAATATTTAAAAAACACACATATGCCCAAAAACCATGATCATCAGGAACCACTGGAAATACGGAAGGGTCTATAATTTACCCCTGAAACCAAATTCTCACTTTTAGGAGTTGATCTGTGTACAATCCTGAATTACGATTTTAGAAACTTGTACAGGTAACCTTTCTAAATAAAACCAAATTGTTGCATTATAGGGCCTTATGAAATATTGAGAAATTCGTATATGCCAAAAAGAATGTCCTAACTCAATAAACATAGGAGATATGAAGGGTTCTTTAATTCACTCCCAATCCAGATTTGCACCTTTAGGGGTTGATTAGGGGAAAATTCTAAAATACGTTTCTAGGTATTTGCATTGATAATCTTTGCAAGTAAACACCAAGTCGCTATCTCATCGGGTCTAAGAGACATTGAGGAACTCGTGAAAACACATTTTCCCCTTTCATCCCCCGTAAGGGTGGAATTTAAAAAATATCTTTTCCACCCATTTAATTATGAAATGGAACTTACAGCGAAAAAAATTAATAATTTTACCCTCCTACCCCTTTTCAGTTTTTCCCCCTTTTACCCCTTTAGGGTTAAAATTTTTAAATTCCTTTAAACCCCTTTCTAAATATTTTTAAAATACATCTATATGCCAAAAAAGAATGTCCTAACTCAATAAACATAGGAGATACGAAGGGTTCTTTAATTCATCCCCAATCCAGATTTGCACCTTTAGGGGTTGATTAAGGCAAAATCCTGAAATACGGTTCTAGGTATTTGCGTTGATAATATTTGCAAGTAAACACCAAGTCGCTATCTCGTCGGGTCTAAGAGATATTGAGGAACTCGTGAAAACACATTTTACCCCTTTTCACCCCCGTAGGGGCGGAATTTAAAAAATCCCTTTTAACCCATTTTATTGTGAAATGGAACTCACAGCAAAAAAAATTAATAATTTTAACCCCCCTAACCCTTTTCAGTTTTTCCTCTTTTTACCCCTTTAGGGTTAAAATTTTTAAATTCGATTAAACCGCTTTCTAAATATTTTAAAAATACATCTATATGCCAAAAAAGAATGTTCTAACTCAATAAACATAGGAGATACGAAGGATTCTTTAATTCACCACCAATCCAGATTTGCACCTTTAGGGGTTGATTAAGGCAAAATCCTGAAATACGTTTCTAGGTATTTGTATTGGTAATCTTTGCAAGTAAACACCAAATCAATATCTTATCGGGTGTAAAAGATATTGAGGAATTCGTGAAAACACATTTTACCCCTTTTCACCCCCTTAGGGGTCGAATTTCAAAAAATCCCTTCTTAGCACTACCTTACGTAACAAATTGAACCTTGCACCCAAATTTCAAGTTTCTAGTACCAGTGGTTTCGGCTCTGCGTTGATTAGTCAGGGTTATGACTTTCCTTTATATATGTATAGATTAGGGAAGCCAAGCCAGAAGCTGTTATCATTTTTGGCTCTCAGAGTTGAATTGATTACTTACATTAAAAGTTAATATTTGTGCCAATTGTTGGTTTTTTATTAATCACCAGTGTGCAGAGTTCATTTGTGCGATTTTTCATAAAGTTATAAAGTGCTATCCAAGAGGGAATTGATTCTGAAGTTTTGCCCACTTGAGTCCGACTTCGGGGCCTTATTTCAGCAAGTTTTGAGGCTGCGGCAGCTAGGAAAAAGTGTACAGCCTGTAGATTGGGCCTTCTAGGAAGAAATTACAAGTGTGGAGTCCCTAAAAAGTATAATCCAGGACCTGGTAGGTCCACTTTTTGAGCTCGATTTGAACCGTCAGGGAGCTCCGAAAGCATTGCAGCAGTGTGGTCCAGCTAGGGCAGACATCGTTCATCATCTAGAGATATGCAACAACCGCCGGCCACGTTCCAGAAAGAAATTAGAGCCGTGGCGTCACCCAATTGTGCAGAAAGCAGGAACGAATTTGACCAGCATTCAAAACAATTGCCAGTCCGCGTCCCTTATGATGTCAAACAGAGCAGGTTAGCTAAACAACCTCAACTGTTAAATTATATTGCTGTTTATTACCTGGGGTGGAATTGTTAATTGTTGGTAGACTTGCGATCATTTATGCTGAAGTTTGAGTCTTCGTTCCGCTTTGTGTTTACCGTCAATTTTCGAGGTTAGCTGTCACTCGTTTAAAAGTGGGCATTTGCTATACAAGAGTAAAAGTCATACTGTGTGGTATAATCCAACCCTTTGATTTGAGTTCTCAAATATTAGCCAGCGCATTAATTTAGAAATTAGTTGCCAATGAATAAAATACGAAAAAGGCAAAATACCATTAATTATTGCAATTAATAATACAAATTAGAATATTTTTAATAAGCCCTGAGATCAACGATAATTCTTATTAAAACTAAAACTAGTATTTTTTGTAATATCCCACTTTATTTATTTATTGTAATTTATTTAATTAATTAGAATTTGCCTTCGCCCCACGTTGTTGGCGTCAAATTTATGTAATAAACCCACTTGGAGGCGATAAATAAATAAAATGGTATATTACAACAAATATTAGTTTTAGTTTTAATAAGAATTATCGTTGATCTCAGTGCTTATAAAAAATTCTGATTATTTAATTAATTGCAATAATTAGTGATATTTTGCCTTTTTATATTTTACTTATTGGCAACTAAATTAAATTAATTGGCCCGCTAGCTTTGGAGACCTTGATATCAAAAGGGGTTGGGTTGTTACATCCAGTATGAAATTTACTCTTGTATAGCAAATGCCCACTTTTAAAAGGAGTGGCAGTTAACGTATAAAATTCACGGCAAACACAGAGCTGTCAAAGACCCAATAATTCAGCGTAAATGATTGCAAACCCACCAACAATTAACAAGTCCACCTCAGGTATTAAAAAGCAATGCAATTTAATGGATCAAGTAGTTTAGCTGACCTGTAATTGTTCTGTTTGATGTCATAAGGGATGCGGACTCGCAATTGCTTTGGATGCTGCTTTCTGCACAATTTGGTGACGCCACAGCTCTAATTTCTTTCTGGAACGTGCCCGGCAGTTTCTGCCTCTCGCTGGACGACAAACGATGTCTGCCCCAGCTGGACCACACTGCTGTAAATCTCTCAGGGCTTCCTGGCTTTTTCTGCCGGCCTTCAAAAATGGACCTGGTACCTGGATTACACTTTTTAAGGACGCCACACTCGTAATTTCTTCCTGGAATGCTCTTCGTTCTTACTTTCTGGTTGTATGCCACAAGAAAAGCCCAATCTACAAGCTGTACACTTTTTCCTGCCTGCCGCAGCCTCAAAACTTTCCGAAATATGGCCCCAAAGTCGTACTTAAGTGGGCGAAACTTCAGGAGCCATTCCCTCTTGAATAGCAGTTTATAACTTTGTAAAAATTTGCACAAATGCACTCTGCACACTGGTGATTAATAAAAAACCAACAATTGGCACAAATATTTACTTTTAATGTAAATAATCAATTCAACTCTTTAACTTTGTTTGCTTTTTACGCTTTAGTTTAGTTAAACATTGGTCCACAAGTTTATTTAGCACTGTATTGTTGTTATTTTTATATTCTTAGGTTGCCTTTCAATGTTCTTTGCATCTCTGTACCTCCTTACACTGCTTTTCTACCCTTCAGCTGCATGATTGATTGTTGGCATAATGAAATTAACACTAAACGCTGCATAAGACTTTTGTAATGCCTCGAAACACCTCTGTATTTAAGCAAAACCATAATCTTGTCTTGACGTTACAATATTTAATCTGTCAGTCATCATAAATTAGATGCATTTGCTATAACGAGCACAAATATTGAAAAATAAGCTGAACACAACCCTGCCGATACTGTTTTATTCAAATGCTATCCTCTGTTAATCAAATTACAGTTACTGCTAGGGTGACCACCTTTCAATTTATACAAACCCTGAGATTCTTCGTGAGTAAAAAAAGGTTTTCTTCAATGAGAAAACAAAAAGCAAGCAGACAAAAACAATGTTTTTATTTGAAATGGTTTTTAATTTTTACGTACGGCTTTAAAAGATTAAAATTAACAACTCGTACAAATGTTTTTATTAAAAATTCTTAACGGACAAAAATTTGGTTAACACCTTTTGAAAACGTTTTTACTTGAAAACGTTTTAGTTTTTTCTTAAAACTAATAGTTTTTCACAAAACAACACATTAAAGCCATATACAGTTTTTAAAAAATCTTACGTAAGGTAAGTCTTCTGTGGGTAGAAAATATGTTCCTGTCTGAATGCATAATGTCATATGTGCAGTTACTAGAGCCATTTGAATTTCAACGTGGAAAGACATTCGAACTGTGCCGTGCGATATCAAGTGACCTCGTGATAACGCTAGTGAACTCGATTTTATTTCAATTTATTCAATTCAAATTGTTACACGGCTTATAGCCAATATTACAATTAAAACTCATATGAGAGGGCCGGTATGGCCCACCTCCAGCCTCCTGGAGGGATGCAACCCCCACAAACCCTGCCCCAATGGCTCTACCAATGCCGATGATGACAACTGACCAAACTGAAATACACAATGCTCAGTTTCTTCAAATGCCAGGTAATACCGTTACACAACCACAAGTAATGCTATACTCCCAACCCTGTCAACAAACGCACCCTACCCAATCCAGAATGCTTCCTTCTCAAACAGACACTAACGCATGGACCACAGTCTCACATAAAAGAGATAGAACTTCTCAGAACGATGTCGATATGACCGCCAAACATAGTAAAGTAAGTAAATACTGGCTAGATGCACCATCCTCTTCCAATCGCTTTTCAATCTTAGAAAACGAAGCCTCTAACGAACAAGAAGACGCTAACCCTGAAAAACAAACTCCAAAACCTCCCCCAATATTTGTAAATGGGGCTAAAAATATTACACCTCTTGTACATCTACTTGACGAGAAAGCCACACAGCAATATTAAATCAAAGCTCTTATGAATAACCAGATAAAGGTTCAACCCAAAACAGCCGATATTTATGGTATAATCATAAAAGCTCTGAATGAAAAGCAAACTGAATTTCACACATTTAAATTGAAAGAGGAAAGAAGTTATAAAGTTGTATTGAAAAACATGCACTATTCTGTCGATTGTAAAGACATTAAAGCAGAAATAGAGAAACTAGGCCACACAGTCACAAATATTTGTAATATCAAGCAATACAGAACAAAATTGCCGCTTCCTATGTTCTTTGTTGAATTAAAACCAGCACCTAACAATAAGGACATTTATAATGTGGCGCACTTACAACAGTGTAAAATAAAATTCGAACCCCCGAAGTACAAAAGAGAAATTGTACAATGTGCGAAGTGCCAAAGATACGGGCATACTAAAAATTTCTGTTACCATAAACCAAGATGCGTTAAATGCGCCGGTGACCATACTACTGTCATGTGCTTTAGAAAAACAAGATCTAACGATGTACGCTGTGTTTTATGCGGAGGAAATCACCCCGCGAATTATAAGGGTTGTACTATCTACAAAGAGTTGCGAAAAAACAATTTCCAACACTTCGCCCGAAACAGTACACTCCACCCCAACAAATCAAGTAGCACCAGCAAATTCAACCTGGAATAACCTACTCGGCGGTAGCCCAAGGTCAAAAACAACAAAATTACACTCCCAATAATACACTGCATATGCAAACCCCACAACCTCACCAACAATCCAGCGATATGGAAGAGTTAAAAAATATGATGAAGGGCTTATTTGATCAAATAGGTACCATGTTAAACCTGCTTCCATCCCTCAGAAAATCGGCCTGAAGATGAAAACGAATTAGTTCAACGCCTAGAAACCCCTTTCCAACTTGAAACACCAGTTCAACGCTTTAAATCAACCGAGGTTGTAGATGCTATAGCAACCCTACACACGAAGAAAGCACCGGGATATGATTTGCTTACAGGAAAAGTTCTCAAGGAACTGCCCCCCATTGGAACAAAATATCTTACACAGCTCTTTAATGCTATTCTGCACATTGGCCACGTTCCGGCCCAGTGGAAAGTAGCTCAAATTATAGTAATTTTAAAACCAGGTAAACCACCGAATGACCTAATATCCTATCGACCAATCAGCCTACTGCCTATAGTGTCTAAGATGTTCGAAAAGTTGCTACTAAGGAGACTTCTGCCAATTATTGAGACCAACGAATCAATTCCTGCTCAACAATTTGGCTTCAGACAGATGCATGCTACAACCGAAGAAATAAATCGAGTCGTTCTGCAGCGTTTTTAGACATATCGCAGGCATTTGACAAAGTCTGGCATATTGGTCTGTTATTCAAGTTGCGTACCATTCTCCCCCTAAATTACTACATCATCCTGAAATCCTACCTTCATAACCGACATTTCCTTGTGAAGTTTTAAACTGAGTATTCAGGACTCTACCCCATAAATGCTGGTGTACCTCAGGGCAGTGTGCTCGGACCACTATTATATACATTATACTCTACAGATCTTCCTATAACACCAAACGTGGTAACGGCAACCTTCGCAGATGATACTGCAATCCTAGCTTCTGATAGTGATCCAGTAATTGCTGCACAACTGTTGCAAACCAACTTAACAGAGATCCAAGCACGGCAAAAAACATGGAGAATGAAAATAAACGAAACCAAGTCTACCCATGTGACATTTGCCACAAGAAAAGGTACCTGCCCTCCGGTCCATATAAATAACCAACAGGAAGACGTTAAGTATCTTGGACTACATCTCGACAGGAGATTAACCTGGCGAAATCACATATTTACTAAACGTAAACAGTTAGGATTAATCCTTTCAAAAATGTACTGGCTGCTAGGGCGCAACTCCAAACTCACTACCGAGATAAACTCTTGATATACAAAGTGATAATCAAACCAATCTGGTCATACGGCATCCAGCTCTGGGGTACAGCATCTACCTCCAATATCGAAATACTCGAGCGATTTCAAGCAAAAGTGCTGCGCATGATAGTGAACGCGCCTTGGTTTGTGCCCAACACAGTTATTTGTAAGGACCTCCAAATCTCAACGGTCAAAGAAGAAATCAGACGCTTCAGTGTACAGTATAGTGCGCGGCTTAGTGTCCATCTTAACGTTCTAGCAGCGAATCTTCAAAATCAATAGGAGGTTACAAAGACACCTGCCCAATGATCTGGCTACCAGATTTTAATCTTATTATTAAAGTTAGTTCTAGTTTTAAGGCTTAGTATTGAAGTTCTATTTTCCCTAATTCACATAACGGTTAAAATTCGATTGTTACAGGAGATTGCTACTGAGCATTCTTCTACATGCCATTTTTACATAACATTTGCTGAATGTACCTTGTATAGATTGCAAATAAAACTGGGATAACAAAAAAAAAAACTATTAAACATTGGTAGTTACATAAGACATGATTAGCAGTAACTAGGGTGACCACCTCTCAGGGTTTCTACACCTCATCTCCGGGCTCCGGGTTTTGTAATAATTTTTTTTATTTCAATCATTTCATATATAAGGCGTTTTTGTAAAATATTTTCTTTTTGTAATATTTTAGGTGAGTTAAAATTAAAATTATGATAATTATCAACTGCATGATCAGTGAGGGCAGTATTTGATTTATTTGGGTTTAAAAGTTTTGTTTTTATGGAATTTTTATGTTGAGTTAATCTTTTTTTTAGATTTTGTTTTGTTTGTCCTATGTATTTAGCGTTGCAATTATTACAATTAATTTGGTAAACAATATTTGATTCAGATTGAATTTTTGTTTTATCTGCCGCAGCTTCAAAACTTACCGAAATATGGCCCCAAAGTCGGACTTAAGTGGGCGAAACTTCAAGAGCAATTCCCTCTTGAATAGAACTTTATAACTTTGTAAAAATTCGCACAAATGGACTCTGCACACTGGTGATTAATAAAAAACCAACAATTGGCACAAATATTTACTTTTTATGTAAATAATCAATTCAACTCTTCAACTTTGTTTGCTTTTTACGCTTTAGTTTAGTTAAACATTGGTCCACAAGTTTTTTTAGCACTGTATTGTTGTCTTTTTTATATTCTTAGGTTGCCTTTCAATGTTCTTTGCATATCTGTATCTCCTTACACTGATTTTCTACCCTTCAGCTGCATGATCGATTGCTGGCATAATGAAATTACCACTAAACGCTGCATAAAACTTTTGTAATGCCTTGAAACACCTCTGTATTTAAGCAAAATCATAATCTTGTCTCGACGTTACAATATTTAATCTGTCAGTCATCATAAATTAGATGCATTTGCTATAACGAGCACAAATATTGAAAAATAAGCTGAACGCAACTCTGCCGATACTGTTTTATTCAAATGCTATCCTCTGTTAATCAAATTACAGTTACTGCTAGGGTGACTACCTTTCAATTTATACAAACCCTGAGATCCTTCGTGAATAAAAAAAGGTTTTCTTCAATGAGAAAACAAAAAGCAAGCAGACAAAAACAATGTTTTTATTCTTTACTATTAATGGTTAGAAAATATAATACAGGGTGTAACTCAAATACTTGCCGATACTGTTTTATTCAAATGTTAACTTCTGTTAATCAAATTACAGTTGCTGCTAGACACGTCTTATGTAACTACCAATGTTTAATATTGACTTATTGTTGCAATAAATAGAATAGGTACCAATTCTGAGCCTATTTTAATCTTTCTTTAATTTTAGTATGTTAGCAAGGCAATCAGAATTGTTGTAAACAACATACCATTACGCTATGCTGAAACAAATGTTTGTTTTGCAGGGTTAAACAGCCAGTCCCATTTCCCAATACCATTATACTTATTATACAGATTGTCTGCAGATACTAGGTACACACGGTAACTAGATATAGAGTAGAGACGGTTTAAAATTTTATACCTCGTACATTCCACGCATCCATTTTTCAAACTTTATCCCTCTGGTTGATTTTATTCACTTTAGTTGCTTTTGCTCGTAAATTCATTTGTCTTGCAAGCTCCCTGACTACTTGCGGTTACTCGTGTATACTTATAAAATTGCTTTTGTAAAGTTTGTGAGTTAAATGTTGTTAGCTTTAGTTATGTTTTAGGATAGGTATTTAGGTTGCGGACAAGTGCTAATGCACTTTTGCAATCCTTTATTCTCATTGAGTGTATTTTGTACTCAATAAATTCTGAAATCTGAATTCTGAATTCTTTACACGGAACTTCTCTCACATGTGGAAGTTTTGAAACTAAAAATTTTGAAAATATCAAAGGAGAAAAATTGACACCTTATGAACGTGCAGTGCTTTTACGTATTTGAGGTTATGTTTTCGGTTCGGGCAGATGTTTTGCATAGCTCGTTGAGCATGGCGAGTAGTAAATGACTGAATCACAAATATTTAAATATTAATAGTACATGTTTGAATAATGTGGGGGGTTGAATTCAGCATTGGCTATATTCGTAAATGATCGGGACTTGTGAATATTCGCAATGTGTCTCGAACCAGCTTAATTGGCTTCATATATTTTATTTTTTTCTATTTTCCTTTTCTATTGCATTTCCAGCGCCCAGCATATTTCAAGAATAGACTACTTCGCCGAGTTCATTTGTGCGCGGAATTTAAATACATTTTGCGCTCTCGGGGTTTGACTTTGTGTTGATCGTTGAACATTAGCGCTCTGTTTAAGGTGCTTTCATGCATGCAGCGTACAGCTTTTTTATTGTGTATTTTTGTATATATTTTCATGCAATATGTGAGTAGAAGCAGCTGCCACGCGTAGATAAGTAAAGCATTATTAACAGCTTCACTGTATGGTTGGACTTCGTTCATTCTTGTTGTTTTATGTACCTGTATTCTCTTGTATTTGTGTTTTTGTTACTGATTATATGTGTTTTTATGTAAACTGTTGGGTTTTTATTGCTGGCAGTGTTTGCATGCATCATTTCAGCATTCCAGGTGACAACGAGCAACTCCAAAACAATATTAGCTTGCCCTTAGCTGCACTGATAATGTTAATAGTCTTATACCTCCCTGACTGTTTGAGCTAGCAAACCCAGGGCAATATAAAGTAACAATACAGTAGAGTATAGGGCGAAGTAAAAAGCCGCTTTTCATGCTCCGTCTCCTTTTATATTTCTTCGTGATAGTTGTGTGTCCTCATATTTAGGTGTCTTTGCTGTTATGTTCGTTAACTGCCCGGGCTGGGCACTGCACTCCACATGATCATCACCATCCTTTGCCTTTGACTCGCACACGTCCGTAAAATCTTTATTTTTTTTGGAATATCTCATTTTACTACCGTATTATTAGTATTTTTTACTCTTTAATTATTATACATGTGCAAATTCCGTCTTACAGTGAAATATATGTGCGTCATTAAATTAGATCATGCAAAACAGTCGCATGAAAACTGTTGCACAAAATAGCCACACAAAACGTCCCATTCACGCAAAAATGAACAACATAATAACATTTTTGTTTTTGCAGAGATAGGGTCATGACAATTTGGAACATCGTACGGGACCACTTGTACACCCTGGTGATGAACGCGTCTCACTGTGACTACCAGTTCCTGCTGGAAAGATCTGTGATAGGCCTGCTGCGACTGGCAATACGCCTGATGCGGAACGAGGAAATGAGTCCCATCGTTTTGCAGTCTCTCCGCATGCTGCTGTTGCTGAAGAGCAACACCCTCTTTCGCATATCAAGGCAAATTTCATATGGACTGTACGAGCTGTTGAAAACGTCTGCGCAGAACATCCACACCAACACGGATTGGTCAATTATTTTCACGCTGCTGGAATGTGTTGGAGCCGGAGCGCAGCCACCTAAGCCTGTTTCAGAAGACAATCAGACTGAACAAGGTAAATTTCAAAATGAACTGTTCTCTATTACATAATTTCAAATGATTTCAATAGTGGTTACGCCGTCATGTGTGCCTTTTAGGTGCCAAATCTGAGGGAGAAGCTCCTGCGAGTAGTGAAGACGAGTTAACTAGCACAGATAGGGGCTACACGTCCGATTCTGAATTAGCTCGTAGCCCTAGGCACTCGGCTGCGTCTCGGTCACAGAGTCCCGTTGTTCTGCCCGTCTCTTCTTCTGCTACACAAATTTCCCCACAGAATAGTGCTGGGGGTTGGATATTGGTAGGTTCGATGGTTGGTCCATTTATAATTTACTGCATTTTTGCAAATTGTAGGTGGGCAATGAAGGGGAAATGCAGCCTGTCGTAGGCCGCACTCCTCCCGCTGATCAGTACAGTCTGGCGCTTGAACGAAACTTGGGGGCTCACGATCCTAGTGCTCTGGTGAAGTGCTGCGAAAGTCTCGCGTTCTTGGTTAGAGATGTGGCCCATATTACACCGTATAATTTTGACAACTGCGTGCATTGCATACGGACTTTCGTTGAAGCTAGTTTAAATGGGAGTAAGTTTATTTTTGATATTAACAATATATGGTTAGAGCAGTACAGGCCTTTCTGTCATATTCTAACCACTTTCTTTTCCGTCTTCCAGCAATATATTTCTTGTCACTCTTCTTTTTCATTCTTAGCACAGGATCAATCTTATTCTGTGCCGCTTTATTGTTGCATCAATGACTAGTTTCTATATATTTCTTTTACTTCCTCATTTAATCTTTTAATTAATTCACTTCTCATCTTCCTTCCTTCTTAATTAATGTTTTCAAATCATCCCAATTGAGTTACAAAGTATTGAATATAGATTATGTCGTTTTTTGTGTGAACACACACGTGACAAATGATAAAAAAGCGTAATTGAAAAGTAATTGTTTTTTTACGTGTAGCAGCCTGAGAGTGCAGATGTGCAATAAAGTGCTGGCGATAGAATACCTGTTTTCAGGCTTTATCCCAGTTCATTACGCGTAATTTATAGTGCAGGACAGTAAGAAAGTGTTGATCTGCGAAGTGAGAGTGAATCAGTTAAATAGGTGGTTGAATGATATATAAAACGAGAATTAGTGCCTAAATAAATCTAAAGCAGAGTGCGAGACCAAGCGATAACGAGAGACAATAAACGCAACTGCAGTGAGGGTGTGAAAAAACATAAAACGACTAATGACAGAGGAGTGTACAAGAGTAAATAACATCGGTAATATAATAGAGACGAGAGTAAAAGGAAAGGACGGGAGAAAGAACCCAACGCAATGGAAGGAGCAGCAGAAGCCTGTAAGAGGAACAAGAAAGGGCAGAAGTCAACATCAATGATAAGCAACGACCCAGAGAAACAAAGAGAAGAGGGAGCAATGGGGACAGAAAATCTTGAGAAGTTAATAAAGGGTTATCTGCCCAGAGCAGTACCAAAGTGACTATAAATAGCATTGGTGAAATAATGAAAAAATATGAAGAGGAAATAAGGGGCCATAAGGAAGAGCTATTAAAGAAGGAAGTTGAATGGGACACAGAAAGAACGGAACTGCGTACAAAAATGGACATAATGAAAAAAAAAGCTAGAAAACCAGGAAAGGGCAAGCAAGAAAAACAACATTATTATCAAGGATATAGAATTTAACATAGATAATACCAAGCAAGAAGTTAAAGATTTCCTCCTGCATGAAATAGGCATAACAACGGACATTGAAGATACATTTAAGGTGACTGTAGTTAAACTGAAAAATTTTGTCCAAACTCTTAAAATACTGAAACAAAAAAGTAGTAAAGAGAAATATACATAGACGGTGATCTCACCATGGAAGAACAGAAAATACAGGCAGCAATGAGGAAGGTTGCCAGGGAAGAAAAAGGACAAGGCAAGAAAATTAAAGTTGGTTACAGAAAAATAAAAATAAACAACATAAAATACAAGTGGTCCGAAGCAGAAGGTGGAAGCTTGAAAAAAGTGGGCGACCAGGCTTCAAAAAACAAAAACAAGTACACACACTAAGGATGGAAAAGTTAGACAAACACGGCAACGGAAAGGACTACGAATAAAATAAACAATAAATCAACGAACATACCGATAAATGAAAGTATTAAGGCTGAGATCAAGAATAAAGATATATTTCACATAGGAACATGGAACATGCAAAGCATAAAAGGAAAAGAAAGAGAACTTGTAAATGAATTCGGCAAATCAAAAATGAAGTTACTGGGAATTACTGAAACTAAGATTAAGGGTAGGGGCACAAAGATAATGAATGATCATTTACTAATCTACAGTGGAGTAGAAGTAATAGAAAGAGTCAAGGGGGTAGCATGGCTGATACATAACGAATGGAAAGACAAAGTACTCTGGGCTAAGACAAGGTGGAACTCAGCCCACAGTAGTGATGGATGAAATAATCAAAAAATGTAAAAGTAAGATAAAAGATGCCACATGGGGATTCTACAAGATGGAAGGAATAATAATAAACCATTTAGCTTTTACTGATTATGTAGCCCTGTTGGCTAACAAAGAAAATGACCTACAACATAACCTACTGATTTGGAAAGAAAAACTCCTGAAGCATGGACTAAGCATAAATATGGACAAAATAAAAGCAATGGCAATATCAAGAAAACGAGAGATATTTCAGATTAGGATAGAGCAGGGATGAGCAAATTTTTTTTACAACGGGCCAATTACAAATTTAAAATGTTGTGCTGGCCACATGTAGGAAACCTGTTACGGTTTTAAATCATCAGATCGACATTGATCAATAGCACTGTCAAAAATCGGGTACAAACTACAGGGTTCGTCGGCTTTCCCAGAAAACACAGATCTAAATGTGTCGGGACAGGTGTTGTTGCCCCAGTTACCCGCACTTAGCTCAATCGGGATGGGGTAGTTCGAAGACTTAAATGAAAAACCGACGGGGTACTTATCCTAAAGCTTGCTTAACAGAAAAAGAAATGCCTGAGCGCCACTTGGTTCTGAATAGGGGTGGCTAACGTGTCTAGAACCAAGAACAATACACGTAGCCTATGGAGAATTCCTCCAGGTACGTTGCTGAACACCTCAGCCTGTTGTTTACCAAGCTTCCTCCGAGTAGCCGGGTGACCTTGTCGTTAAATCACTTACCTTCAAGGCCACCGTCACTAAAGAATAACAAAAGAACACTGACTGGCCCAAATCTCGGGGCTTGCTTAATCAAAAGAGCATGCTTTAACTTCACAAAATTAATTACACTTGGCCTTTGCCAGGTTACACCGATATAAGACCCAGAGGGGGTTTCAAAATTCATAAAAAGAATGAACTGACTTTAACAAGTTTATTATTTAAAGAAACAAATGACAGTTTACACAAATCGGTACATTAAAACAAACACCCGGAGGTGAGTTTGAATTTAGTAATAAGATAAAACTACGTGAATATGAAAGGGGGCCCCACGAAAACCAAAATATGTCTTAAAGGCTAGTTACAAAGAGTCAAGTCCCTGGTAAACATTAACTGAGACAGATCATAAGTCCTAGCGGACGTACGCAGCGTTTATAAGCACTGACGCACAATAAAATATAAAATTGCACATTAAGTTAGGCACCAGAGTTACCTAATTGGTACATTGCAGGGCGCCTACCTGATAGTTGCAGCATGCAGTCTTAAGTGCAGATGTAGTTGTCCTCGTGGAGGCCTGGTAAAACGTGCCAGAGGTGTAGCGAATTCTCCAGAAGAGGCAACAGGTGGAGCAGAAACTCGAGGGATTGAAGACAATCGGCAGCAAACGTCAATCAACGAAGTTCCTTTAATTAAACCCGACGTTGACACAGATATGCATTACATAGTTGAGGCTCTTCAGATATCGTTTCGAATCGAATCGGCAAAGAGTGCCAAAAGTCTCCCCGGAGACCAGCTGTATGAAACGAAAATCGGCCAATTTAACAACGTCGAGTTAAATACACTTCCACTGCCCACCGCGCACTTCCAAAGACACACAAGAATAAATGTGCGCTTTGAAGATTCGGGTTTAACTGCACTCGCCATTAACGTGCCCCAAGGCACTCGAAGATTCGCACCAAAGTCAAAAAGGATTCACAACTTAATCACCACAAGTTAGCAAAAGCTGCCCCGATTCGCAGCGCAAGCTACGAACCGGGGTAGCGAAAATCCCAAACGCCTAGTTCACTCAAGAGCTGGGTACAGATTGAAACTTAATTCGAATTCCGCGCGAAGAAGCACAACGGAAGAAAATTTCGAACTCCGAAACCACTAATTTTAAATGCATCATTCCCTAAGGAGTTATCAATTTTTATTTCCTTTACACAAAGCTTGGTTATCAAAGAAAGCAACTACATGCAGCATGAGGTCGTAGCTGTCTTGGCAAAATTCAGGGGGAAGCCCCGCTTGTTGATACTGCATATCGAAAAGTTCTATGAGGCTCACGTTTCAGGTTATAAGGACAATTCCAAAGAACTTCAGGCGCTAAGTTATTAAAAGAAACATTGAGCTTCGAAATCGGTGTTCACACATTCGTGACGACAAAGGATTCATCAAACCTTATTTTCAAAAGCTTAAATACATCGGGCAGTGAGCAAGCTAAAAAGTTGGAATACAATACGGTCTTATCGCTAGCATGGAACAAAGAATGAATTTATAATTACAATTCGGAGAAATATAACCTAAACGAAGATAACTGCAAAAAGCTACGTAGTCCCAATAAAATGTTTATAAGAAATTTTACAGGTCACGGGCATCTGAACGCTGGCTAAGATGAATTCGAATATAACTAGTACAGGGCCAAATCCAGTAAGAATTCGGGCAGAATATTTTAACTAATTTCGTTAATGACAACCTATAGTTGGACTGACAGCAAAAATGGCTGAACGAGGTCGAAATCACTTAACAAACCTATGATAATACAAACACTGAATGATGAACTCAAATTATCTCTTTATTGACAAAGTAAACCTAGTATAAAAAATTACAGAAATAAAACACTCATTAATAGAAATATTATTAAAAAACGGCGAAAGATATATGTGGAAAAAATTATTTAATGAGAAATAGGGTACAATGAGGCTGCGGGTCAATTGTAATCAAATTTTTGTATCGCTGGTTCGGATGAATAAAAAGAAACAAACGCAACAACGAGATAGGGCGAGCACTGTTGGGCAACTCAGCGAGTTCTTAAAAAGAAAAAGAGAAACAACCAACAAAGAAGTAGATACAAATGCTGAAGAGCACGCAGAAGTGTTTCAAAGAAGCAAAATAACAATAAGATCGCCAATTAAGCAAGCAGAAAACGAGGTAACGAAAAACAACGAAAAAAAGACACAAGAAGCAGGGGAGGAAGAGAAAACAGAATAAGAAGAAAATATGGAGGAACTAAAGAAACTCATAACAGACATGAACGCCAACCTGAAAAACGAAATAAGCAAGAATAATCAGGAACTAAGATAAAACAACGAAGAAATGGGGAAATAAGAAGACTGAAGGAAGAAATGATACGAAAAAAAACAAATTGGAAGAGAGAAAGAAACCAACTAAGAGAATAGAAGCGCAAGAAGAAATAACTGAGAACCAAGAAAAAGCAAAGAAACGAAATAACATCATCATAAAAAAGTTACAACTAAGACAGGATGATATGAAGAGAGGAGTAGAGATTTTCATGAGCGACACACTTGGAATAACGCCAAAGATCACGGCAACATACAGGATTGGTAGAGAGGAAGGAAAGCAAGCAATACTGGTAGAATTGAGTGAATGGAACCAGAAAAAGAGTGTAATGGAAAATGAAAATCAGCCGAAAGGGAAAACGATTTATAGAGAGTGACATGACATTAACGGAACGTAAAATACAGATGCAATAAGAGAAAGAGCAAAAGAAGAAAGAGAGAAAATGATAAAACCAAAATAGGATACCAAAAACTAGAAATCGGAGAAAAACTGTATGTGTGGGATAGCAGAAAAAAAGTGCTGCATCCAAAAAACTGAAAAAAGGACAACAAAAAGGAACAACGAGGACCCAAGCAACGAAAAGGCTAACGATTAAGGAAAATAATATAAAGCAGAAACCAACAGAAAACCCAAGAAAAAGTAATAGAAAGCTTGAAACCAAAAAGAAAAAAAGAAGGAAAGATAGCAAACGAATTACACAGATACAATGTCGATGTCACGGCAGTACAAGAAATAAGATGGAAGGGGCAGGGTGAAATAAGAAAAGGAAACTTTGTAATGTTGTACAGTAGAGACGACAAACAAGAACAAAACGGCACAGGTTTCATCATAAGCAATAAAATGAAAAACAATATAATGCATTTCCAACCTATTAATAGGAGAATATCTTTGATGAGAATAAAATGGAAAATAACGAATATAAAATTCATTAACGCATACGCTCCGACAGAACAAGCAGAAGAACATGAAAAGGAAAAATTTTATGAACAATTACAACTAGTAAGCGAAAAAGTGCAAAAACATGACACTTTAATAACTGGGAGATTTCAACGCGCAAAGAGGAAGGATAACAGAAGTCGCGGGAAAGGAAACAATTCATGAGAAAACGAACGAAAATGGTCAGAAGTTATGCAGCTATGCAAACGCGATGGAAATGAGTATCAGTACTACAAGATTTAAACATAAAAAAGTACATAAGGAAACTTGGATACACCCAAGAACAAAAATAGGCAACCAAATAGACCATATATTGGTAACAAGAAAAAGGGCAAAAGAAATAAGAGATGCACGAACTTATAGGGGAGCAAATGCAGATACAGACCATTTTCTAGTAGTAGCAACATTGAAACACAAAATATCATTGGAAAAGCAAAAAATAAACACCTGTAAGTGGGATGTAGAAAATTTCCAGAACAAAAAATTAGAAGAAAACCTAAAGGAGAATCTACAACAGACAACAGAAACATCAGATATAAACCAAGAATGGGGAAATATAAAAACCGTAATTGTTGTGGAGCCTTCTCAGTTTTCCGTTATTTGGAAAATTCCTGATTGCCAGCTCGCCTTGGAATTTGTGGACTGTATGAATTGTAGGTTTCACTGAATAAATACACTCGTTGAAAGCCGGAAATATGTTACTTTATTAGCAATAAACAACACATTGAACATTTGAACATTTACAAGAATTAGCTTTCGTAGAGCGGACCGGTTTGCATGCTGCCACGTTGACAGATGAAACGTAAGTGCGGTGAACGGCGAGGCAAAGCCCGCTCGACCTTCTACTGCGCACATTATGAATTCAGAATGCAAGAGAGGCGGCAAAAGTTTATAAAGTCCTTAACATACCGCCCGCCTTGGAAAGGGTAACCTTTCAAATAAAACAGTACAGAGTTGACATGTAAAAGCTAGAGTAAAACATGTAACATGAACGCACATATATACAAAGCATAATAGTACATGGATCTTAATCTAGTACAAGAAAACCCGAACAATGGGGAGCCAAAAGGCTTTACGAAAACTGCGCTGAACGCTAACGCACTAGTTCACAACACTAGGTAGCGGGCACAATTTGGCGAAGGATCGCTTCACGATCCCTGACACAGTATTCACTGACGCCACACGCGTAACGCCGTCAAGGCCCGGGTGCAGCTCGGTGACCCGGCCTAACCTCCACTTCAGAGGGGGTAGATTGTCATCCTTGATGAGGACCATGGAACCAGGCTGGAGGTCCGAAAGATGCGTGCGCCATTTGGTGCGCTGTTGGAGTTCCGAGATGTACTCTTTACTCCATCTCTTCCACACATTCTGGTGAAGTTGTTGTATTCTCTGGTATTTAGACAGCCGAGACTCGGCTATCTCAGTAACGTTGGGATCAGGCAGTGAAACCAACGGACGACCAATCAGGAAATGAGCAGGAGTCAAAGGCTGAAGGTCGTTTGGATCAGAGGACAAAGGGGACAGGGGTCGGGAGTTTAAGGTCGCTTCCACCTGTGCTAACAAAGTGCTAAATTCATCATAATTTAGACTAGCGTTACCTATAACGCGACGTATGTGATGTTTGGAGGACTTGATTCCGGCCTCCCACAATCCGCCAAAGTGGGGACTGTGCGCGGGTATAAAATGCCAAGCTACTCCGTCGTTCGCGACTGATTCGGAAATAGAAGGGTTTTGTTCCGCGAGAAAATTGCCTAATTCGATTAACTCGGAATTAGCGCCTACAAAGTTAGTGCCGTTGTCTGAGTAGACATGGAGCGGTTTGCCTCGTCGAGCCACAAACCGGCGAAAAGCCATTAAGAAGGTTTCAGTAGAAAGATCAGCGACCAATTCAAGGTGCACTGCCTTTGTGACGAAACAAACGAATAGACAAAGGTAGGACTTTACTAGCTTAGAACCACGTCCCTTGCGATCCTTTATCATGAAAGGTCCACCATAATCAATACCAGTCGTATGAAATGGGGGCGATGATTGAGTACGAGAGGCTGGCAGGTCTCCCATTATAGGTTCAGTTAACTTAGGAGAGAATCTAAAACACCGTAAGCATTGATGAACCACTTGCTTGACGATATTTCTGCCAGAGGTGATCCAACATCGTTCTCTGAGATTAGCTAACAGCATTTGAGGTCCGGCATGGAGAAGCCGAAGATGCTCATGCGATACTAGGAGTTTGGCGAATGGATATTTGCCAGAAATCACTAGAGGAAACTTCTTGTCAAAGGGTAATTGAGAGTTGTGGAGCCTACCACCAACTCTTAGCAGTCCCTCGGAATCCAGAAAGGGATTCAGGGATATCAAAGCAGAAGATTGTTTCACAGGCTTGCTCTGTGACAACAGTTTAAGTTCGTCAGGAAATGACTCGCGTTGGGAGAACCTGGCAAGCCTTACAATAGATGCTTGCAGTTCATCTGTAGAGAGGGGACCAGAAAGACGATCAGCCTTAGGGGCTCGCGCATTGTTATGAAAACGAAAGCAATAAGCTATAACTCGTTGTAAGCGAGCAAAGCTTGAATACTGATTGAACGGAAATGGTTCAATAGAGGTTACAGGAAGACTCTGAACTTCTTTTTTGAATTCTGGAAGCTCAGCACGAACATGTTTGGAAGCAGGCCAAGATGCCTCGCCTTCGCTTAGCCAGGTGGGACCATGCCACCAAAGGCTTAACAGACCCAGCGGGTCAAATATCTGCGATCTTTCAGACAAGATGCTACGCTTGGTAGCCTTACTACTTGTAGAATTTGAAATATGGGATATTTCAGACAAGCTGCTACGATTGGTAGCCTTACCACTTGTAGAATCTGAAATATTGAACATGGAAGTAGGCCAAGATGCCTCACTTTCGCTTAGCCAGGTGGGACCGTGCCACCAAAGGCTTGACAGACCCAGCGGGTCAACTATCTGGGAAATTTCAGACAAGCTGCTACGATTGGTAGCCTTACTACTTGTAGAATCTGAAATCTGGGATATTTCAGGCAAGATGCTACGCGTGGTAGCCTTACTACTTGCAGAATCTGAAATATTCTCTACTGATAAGAATCTTTTCTGAGCGATTTGCAATGAATCACCCAATACCTCTACAGGTTCCTTGAGAGGGATAGAGACAACGAATCGACCATTCGCTTCTCGTTGCGTATTTTGCACGAAATGTGCCTCACAGGCGTTCTCTTCATTTGTGCGAACCTTTTCCTCTGGGTAATGTTCGAGTTGCCAAAACCTAGCAATGGGGTCAGAAGCATCCTCGATCGTGCCAAGATTGCACTGTACAGGGTACGCAGAAGGAGGGCCTGTAGGGCCAGAAACAATCCAACCAAAACGAGTCTTTTGGAGGATGGGAAGATTTGGGCCTAGACCAATTTGTCCAATACAAAGGAGCTGCCAGAAAATGGCGAACCAATCAGAATGTCGATGGTGCCCGGTTGGTCGTAGGACAGATCTGATAACTTGATGTTATCAGGAACCTTGAAGCTGTTTCGCTGGACGCGAAAACTTGGGGGTAACACCCGTAATCTCATCGAGAACAAGACAGGATAGGCCAATGCCGTATGAAGTGTGAGGGGCTTGCAGCTTGATATCACACCTAGCCTTGATTTGAGAAGTGGCTTTACTTAAGCCAGAAACAGTAACGTTGACTTCGCGAATTGGAAGCTTCAACCTTTTACACCAATCTGAACGTATAAAGTTCGATTGGGAAACCGGAATCCAACAGGATTCGCACAACGTGAGGCATACCATCATCAGCGATGAGTTTAGCGGTAGCCGTAGGTAAGAGTACCTGCAAAGCATTCGAACAGAATGCAGAAATCGATTGATTTAGCTCAACAGGGGTTTCTGCCGACATCGCAGATCCTGGTTGACTAGAAGAAGCATTTTGAGGTTTATCCTCATGAAGAAGTGTGTTGTGCCTTGATTTGCACTTTCTACACGTATATTTGGAGCTACAGAGGCTCGCTAGGTGACCCTGAGTTAGGCAATTAAAGCATACGCGGAGCTCTTTTGCCTTTGACTTTCTGTCAAGAACAGACAGCTTGACAAACTTATCGCATTTGTACAAGGAATGAGATCCTTTACAAGTGGACACGAAGGGGTACCCGACACAAATGATTTAGAATGTACCTTGGAAGACCTTTCGGGTACAAGCTTGCTATCTTTTACCTCTAGAGTTTCTAGAAGATTTGCTGTATTTTGCAAGAATTCCTTGAACTCATCAAGATTAGGCAGGTCAGAACTTCACCGGTTTCTAAGGACCTCCCATTCACGAAATGTAGTGGGGTCCAGTTTTTAGAAACTACATAAATTATAACAAAATCAAGAAGCTCGCTTTCGGTAGCTAATGATTTGATTGCTGCAAAATGCTTGAATAACATATCGCTAATCGTACGTAATTTAGTTGCAGATTCCTTACTGCAAGATTCAAGTTCAAAAATAGCCTTGAGGTGGTTATGAACCAGAATTTTTGGATCATTGTATCGATTGCACAATGCCTCCAAGCTAGAGTATAATTACCGCAGTAAACTCTAAACTTTTTATAATTTGGCTTGCATCACCCTGTAAACTAGCCTTTAAGTAATGCAGCTTTTGAATATTAGTTAACGCTTGATTCTCATGAATTAAACTAATAAAAATCTCACGAAATTCCAGCCATTCTGACACGTTCCCTGAATATTTGGGAATCGAAATGGCAGGAAGGCGTACAGCTTGATTATTGGCAATGTGAACTGCAATTTGAATGCGTTGATCTTACGCTACCGTTAGGAGATCCAGAACGATCTGGTGCAACATCAGATTGCTTGTTGTATTCATTAATCAAATATTCAGCTTGTGAGATTGCACGAAAATAAGAGTTTTCAAATTCGACTTGTTGCTGCATTTCAGATTCTGTATCCTTACTGGTGTCTAAAATTTGTTTCATGAACCTCATAATATTCTGATAACACGGTGGCTTGGCTATAGCATCCAATCTTTTTGCAATTCAATAATTTGAGTACTAGGTAAAAATTGATCTTCATCATGAATTATTTGCAAAGATTGCACGTGACTTGCAAAACGCGTAAGCTTGCCTTTGATAGAGCCACGTACTCTTACAAGCGGATCCATAATTGTTGAAATTAAACAACTTAAGGATGAAACTAACTTTTCGTACGCCACTGGCGTGAATTTTGTACGCTTCTGGTACGCGGACCCAACGGGTCAACTATCTGTGATATTTCAGGCAAGATGCTACGCGTGGTAGCCTTACTACTTGCAGAATCTGAATATTCTTTAATGATAAAACCTTTCGCACGCCTCTGGCGCGAATTTGTTTACAACGCAGACAGCGCTTGATAACAACGCGAGAAACTTGTCGCTTACGACGCAGAAAACGACCCCGGTACAACGCGAGATGATTAACTTGTGACTGCAGTATGAAACATGCAGGGGATATCGCTAACAAACGTAATAGCTTGGCATTTCACGCAATTAAAATGTTTATATGACTCATAAACCATTTGTTTACGCAATAATACGCAGCTGAAATTATGCACATGTATAACACAGATGATAGAAAACCAAATATTCATGCATAGGAAATCACAAAAATAGGAAATCAGGCTTACATTGATATTGGTGTGTGCCGCCTTGCCGGTTTTCCTCGTTGCTGTGTTTCGTACTACCGTCTCGCCTGCAGCTGCAATGGACACGTGCACGTTGTTGCCGCGTTTGGCTATCTACCGTCTGCTGTCTTCCTTCCTCTCGTTACGGGCACCGCATGTGCCCTCTTCGTTCCACGCGTTGCTGCGAATATGGAACGCTGCTTCCTTGCGGTCGATTATATGCGATGCAATACAAAACTGAATATGCTTTTGTACTTGCCAATGACCAATGTTGTCGAATGCTGTCGCTGTTGATTGACTCGCAATGACCTAATGTGGTTTAATCCTGGCTCTGTAGGACCAATGTTGCTCGCACTAATCCGGATCGAAGGTCCAATGTTGTGGAGCCTTCTCAGTTTTCCGTTATTTGGAAATTCCTGATTGCCAGCTCGCCTTGGAATTTGTGGACTGTATGAATTGTAGGTTTCACTGAATAAATACACTCGTTGAAAGCCGGAATATGTTACTTTATTAGCAATAAACAACACATTGAACATTTGAACATTTACAAGAATTAGCTTTCGTAGAGCGGACCGGTTTGCATGCTGCCACGTTGACAGATGAAACGTAAGTGCGGTGAACGGCGAGGCAAAGCCCGCTCGACCTTCTACTGCGCACAGTATGAATTCAGAATGCAAGAGAGGCGGCAAAAGTTTATAAAGTCCTTAACAGTAATACTTAAAGCAGCAGAGGAAGTTATTGGCGAAAAAAGAGAGAAAAGAAAAGGGAATGGTTTGATGCAGAATGTGAAGAACTAATTAAAAATAAAAATAAAGCAAGACTAAAGTGGTTGCAGTCAGGAAGGTAGGAAGATTATGAGTAATACAAGGAAATAAGGAGAGACGCGACCAAAGATGTAACAGAAGAAAAAAAATTGGACTGAAAAGCTAATAGAAGAAATGGAATCCTGTAACAGAGGCAACAATGCGAAGAAATTTTATAGAAAAATAAAAGAACAGAGAAAAAAACGGAATAAGGACAAGAGGACTCCTAAACGAAGAAGGAATAACAGACTACCATCCAGAAAAGTGAAAACGAATATGGAATGATCACTTCAGTAAACTCTTAAAGGGAAAAGCTGAAGACACGAATGGGGCAATAGTTGAACCATACGATGAAGAGAGAGAATAACAAGCCCCAACTTATGAAGAGACAATAAAAATAATAAAAAAAAATAAAAAATGGAAAAGCAGCAGGTAGCGACGACATAATAGGAGAAATATTAAAAAACAGAGGAAAAGAACTACATGATAGAATTCACAAGCTAATAGTATCAATATGGAAGAAGGAAGAAATGCAGAAGAATGGAAGAAGGGAGTAATCATACCACTACACAAGAAAGGGAAGAACGAAGACACCAACAACTACCGTGGAATAACACTATTGAATGCAGCGTACAAAATATTATCAGTAATACTACGCCGGAGATTAGAACCATACACAGAAAAGCTTCTCGGGGACTACCAAAATGGTTTTAGACCCGGGAGATCAACGGTAGACGCATTATATTCGAAGACCAAGAAATAAAGTAAGAGGCAGGCCTAGGCGAAAATGGAATGACGAAATAGTAAATCACCTGAAGCAGATGGGAATGGATTGGCGCAAGGCAGAAGAAACAGCAAGAGAAAGAAAACTATGGAAGAAGAAAATGTAGCAAAGACAAAACTAATCTCAACACTGGCAGTAGCCAGTAGAAGAGGAACCGTTTATGAATGAATAAATGAAAAGTAAATGCAATTTATCACTTCAGGCATAATCCTGCCACATCCCTGTCTTTCATTGGTTCACATAGCTCTTCTTCAATTATATCGAGTCATCTGATATCAATCCTGTGCGACCTCTTCCACTCCTGCATCTACACCCGAGTTTTCCCCCGTCACCAGTTCTTCTTTATAACTGTAAAATAACGACTGACTTTACAGACTCCTTTAATTGATACCACGCATGTCGATATGCTTCCTTTGCCCATTATATTTTATAAATCTAGTAATTAATTATATTAATTGAAAGCAAAAGTAACCGGTAACTACAAACAAAATTCCGTTTCTAATAACTTAACAGGCAGGAGAACAAGAAGAATATCTGCTAGGGATTCGAGGGTTCGAAAGAAAGCGAAGACGTGAGCAGTACGCTTCCCGTCGAAGTCCAGTTGCCAGCAGTCCAGAAGAAGAAAGTGAAGATGAAGATCTACCCAGCGGGTATCATCAAATTTCAATACAGGTTGGTTCGAGATCAGTGCAGTCGCAAGCCATAGTTTTTTTAACAAAAATTATTATTTGCAGCTATTAGACCTTATGCACACGTTGCATACGAGAACTGCCCAAATATTCCGTTGGTGGGCCGAGGAAGGGGGAGAAATTGCCCAGGAAATTTCTTTGTGGACTCAAGGCTGGTGCCCCCTTTTACAGGGAATAGCAAGATTATGCTGTGACATTAGGCGGCAGGTATGTGTATTTTTGTGTGATTAAACGGTTTTGTGTATTATTGGTGTTCAAGTACCGAGTGGCCAATTTCGAACGTTTGATAACTGTTATTTTGATCAGAAGAAATATGCACTGTATATGTGTAAAAGTGGTGAAATATGCAAATAAAGATTAATATCACTGAATTACATATCCAAATTTGCGCACTATAGCAATTGTAATAATTAAAATTTCCCGCCATTTTGTATTTTTTTTAAAAATTAGATTGAATGTATAATTTAGATCTACAATTTTATTTCAAAAATAATAATATGTAAGAATTATACAATACAATAGACCGTGAACAACAAATTAGAGCAGAAAAATTGAAAATAAGTTACCTCTCCCCACGTATTGCACATTAGCTGTAAGTATATAAACAACATAACCTGTCTTTTGTATTGTGTTGTATGAAAGGAGAGACGGTTAGCACTCCCCTAGACAAGGATGGAACACACATATGGATAAGGCACCTTATCCACATTTTTTTTATAAATAAAATTAGACAAATAGAATTACCAGGTGTCTTAAAATGAATTACATCTAGTATGCTTTGAATTTCCCAGATGCAATACCAATAACAATCTAGCAACACATAAAAATTTGCATGCAAACATAATTCAAAACCTACTAGATGTAATTCTTCTTATAAATTTAATTGTAAATCATTTTCGTTTTAGATAATATTAATAATATACTTTATTACTTTTAGGTGCGAATGAGTGCAATTACATATCTTCAGAGAGCGTTGCTGGTTCACGATTTACAAACATTAAACGGTCCCGAGTGGGAGGCATGTTTCCATCGAGTGCTCTTTCCTCTTCTATCGCAATTACTGCAACCGATTGGACCTCGTGATGCTCAAGCGATGGAAGAAACCCGGATGCGGGCGGCAACCGTCTTATCAAAGGTGGTCTTGAAAATCAATTTTCACTTGTAAGTACTAACTCGTTTTTTTATTAGGTTTTCCTCCATCACCTCACTCCTTTATTATCACTGCCAACTTTCACAATGCTTTGGATAACGATACTGGATTATATGGACAAGTACATGCATGCGGACCAGAGTGATTTGCTTTTTGAAGCCATTCCCGAATCGTTAAAGAACATGCTGCTGGTGATGGACTCTGCTAAAGTTTTCGAAGGACACGAAGGGCCTGGTCAGCTGTGGTCGGTCACATGGGAAAGGATAGCGATGTTCCTGCCCCATATGAAGGAGGACTTGTTCCGGGAGCGAGAGGATGCTTTAGCCAAAGAAGAAATTGTTCAGGTTAGTACGCAAATAGAAGAATATCAGTGATTTGATAGTCTTAACATTCGTTAGTGGTGGCTTTGTGCTTTGTGCACATGTACAGGGTACTCATATACAGAACGATCGAAAATGATTGAGTCACGTTGTTACCAATAACAGAATAAGCCCCATTCTAACTGATAATGTATTTCACTTTATCTGCTAAGCTAGCATGTGCCAATATCTATTTCCAAACAATTTAGCAGCACCCTTCGTGCTGATTGTTATTTTCATTATTTGGTTTTTGGAGTGTCTTTTGGGGAAATACAGAATCCAAGGGCAATTTTCCTCCAGTTGTTGATATTAATTATTATTAATTGTATTTCTCCAGAAACCATTATTAAAATTACACAAATAAGGAAGTAAAAGGAAAGGAATTTGCCGTGGATTTTGTATTGTAGCAATTTTTTATTGTAGGCTGAATGTAAAACAGTCGATTTCAGTATTAAATAATCATAGTGGTTTTATGAACTAGAAAAGTAAAATTATGTTCGCAAAACATGCATTTTTAGGTTATGTGATGGCATTTAAATCAGATCATGAGGAGTTTTTCCTAGCGCACTTTAGATTTGGATTTAATTGCATTATTTAGGGTCTAGAGTGAACATATTAGTTTTTCCCCCTCGAAAGACCTGAGTGTTGGCCTCCATATTGGAAAAAAGGGACAAACTTGGAGTTTTTCGCCAATATCTTCGTTTATGTTAGCCTGAGAGTAAAAATACCTATTACCAATATTAAAGATAATTAAATTCTCTACAAAAATGGTCTTCTGTACTTTTTCGCTAAGACTTATAGTTTGGAAGCAATATCCCTGAGAAAGGTGTTATTTGTGTTAAATGTGTTAAACGTTAGATTTCGCACGTCGGCATCGGCGTCGTATTTCGTTTTCTATTAAATAAGAGGTTGCTGCAATATTTTAACAAAAACCAACAAATTTTTCAGTGAATATATCAATATTTCTTTCCAGTTCACAGTTTTTTATCTCTTTTCCACACCACCATCAGTTCTTCTAAGTTAATTTCCTTCGTTTCAAAGTTGATGGTCGGTATTCTTACTTTTGTACGGAAGCGCTAAAGGGCCAGAGTAGCGTGATGTTTTTAAGACGATTAGTAGTTGTAATGTAACGCGACTAACAGACGCGCAATCGTTAGGCGTGTTGTATCGCGACTAGCAGACTCGCAACTGATAGTTGACAGATGCCAGGTGACAGAACACAAGTAATAGATGACAGTTGACAGATGACAGGTGGAAGACGACATGTGACAGCTGACAGATCACAGGTGACAAATGTCAACTATTATCTGTCATCTCTCAGCTTTCAACTGTCATCTGTCAACTGTTATTTGGTAACCGTTATCTGTCAATTGTCAACTGTCAACTTTCATCTGTCGTCTGTCAATTGTCATCTGTTATTTGTCATCTGTTATCTGTCAACTGTCATTTGTTACTGGTCAACTGCCATCTGTCTCCTGTCATCTGTCAACTGCAATTTGTCATCTGTCACCTGTCAACTGTCTTCTGTCACCTGTCATCTGTCAACTGTCATCTGTCAACTGTCAGTTGCGCGTCTGTTAGTCGCAATACAACACGACTAACAGTTGCGCGTCTGCTAGTCGCGATACAACACGACTAACGATTGCGCATCTGTTAGTCGCGTTGCATTGCAACTACTAATCGTCTTAAAAACATCACGCTACTCTTGCCCTTCAGCACTTTCGTACTTTTGCTATATTGCTTGCGTATTTTGCCGTCATTTGTTGACTACTTCACTGTCGTCGGATATGAAGTAGTTTGGCTGAATGTCAATTTCGGTGTCATCACTGAGTTCATCTAAAATGTTGTCGATATTTTTACACGATTGTCTCCGACAATTGTAACAAATGGCAGAACATCAAAGTCCAACTTTCCGACAGCTGCAGGCCACTTTACATCCTTCTGTGCACTTGCAAGATATGGACTTTAAGAGCGATGGCAGAGCTGGTTCCTTAGTTGAGGTGATCGGAAGAAGGCCGTCTTTGGTCTTCTTCCAACCCCAATCTAGCGGGGTTTTGTATTTGCCGTACCATGGCTGGATTTGGTGGTACGTTCATAAGGAATACTGATATGCAGCTGTCTGAGTAGGTGGCGAAGAAGTCAGATTGAAAGAAGATTTAGATAGGGGCCTCAGGTTATCTAACGAGTTTTTGGCTGCATAAAAAGCTGTAATAAATTGCTGTTCTGCGGCATCAATTTCATTACCTGGGCATAGACACACGTTCAAAACCGGCACAATTGTAGTACATCTGTGTCAGTTTTGAACTTTTGTCTAAGCCCGCCTTATAGGGATGGGCGCGTGACGTGAAAACAGTCGGGTCATGGCGGGTCCCGTTGTGAGCGTGGGTAATATTTGAAAATCGGGACGTGAACTTGTGTGAAAATTTCTAAGGCGTGATTTACGTTAAATATTTAGTAACGAATAAAAGACTGTCGGGTGCCCCACTCCCTCGTTGCTCGACATGTGGAAGATCTGGAGCTGGGGCAGGAGGTCATTGTACTGCTGTGTGGCAGCCTACAGCGACGGAGCTTCGCACATGTGTTGTGTTGTGAATCTTGTGTCTGCAGTTAATCGGGTGTCTGCGTCTAGTCTATAGGCGACCAAGGAGAACTTACTCTTAGGTCCTCAGGCGTAAAATTACTTTTAAATCTAGGAATTAAAAGTATTGCCCAGCAATTCTTGTACTCGTATCAGTAAAGGAAACGTCAATTCCAATGACAGCTTTTGGTATTAAAAGTAATGTCTTTGAAGACTGTCGCACACTTCTCGCGGCTATTGCTTCCAAACTATAAGTTTTAGCACAAAAGTATGTAGGACCTTGTTTGCAGAGAATTCAAATATTTTCAATATTTATAGTACCTAAGTATTTTCACTGTCAGACTAACGAAAACGGAGATGTTGGCGAGAAACTCCAATTCTGCTCCTTTTTTCCAATATGGTGGCCAAAGCTCAAGTCTTTCGAGGGGGAAAATTTAATATGTTTATTCCAGACCTTAAATAAAGCGATTAAAGCCATTTGCAGCTTTCCTCTAATTATTTCCCGAAAAAAACCTCTAGCGTCTGGCCTATATAGCCCAGGTATAATAAATAGCACTGCCTCCTACACTTACAAGCCATGCTGTTAGACTTGGCGACATTGCATCTCCGGTAGTGGTGATCCTAAATTACGGTACTCCAATTTGAAATAATTTTGCTTTAAATAGAGCACAGTTTTACTCTTTATCATATATTTCTCTGTAATTAACTAAATACAGCTTCTGTAATTGTGTAATTTATTTACATACTCGAATAATAGACACATGTAACAGTATATTGATAAAAATAAAGCAACTTAACTTACGTAACCCATGGATAAAAGAACATTTCTGTAATTATTTTAAAGTTTGTAATTTTCTATACACCACTGTTGATTGAGAATACAACATATATGCAAAAACTATGGTGGTGGTACTGTAAATAATCTGAAATGAACATAATAAACTTATCTGCTCTGTAACATCTAAATTTGTGTGACGTAAATCGTTCCATAAACTTCGAAAAACTGCTTTTGTGCATGTCTTTCCAATATTTGTTTTCTTCTACATTCAGGATTTGTCCTTTCTTGAGGTGCTTTTGACGACAAATATGTTGGTAAATTTGGAAATACGCTTAGGACAGCACTGTCAGCGTACATACATCAAACAAGTAGAGAGACTCATGGCAAATGTTGAAACCTGTCTAAGAGTGCCTGGGACGGTGAGTCAGGGGGTATTTCTAAGCTTGACTATCAGATGGCAGCACAAAGTTCTTCCAATCAGAGCCAGTTACTGGCTCTGCTATCAACATGGATATATTAGTACAAGATAGGGCATGCCGTTGCTACAGTTGAACAAGACGTACCATCTATATCTGTCACTCTCAGTGCGTGAATTATGTATAGCACTATCCTTTAGAGAGGTACTTTGTCCCGACATTGAGAGAAATTCTGAAAAAATACATTTAACTCTTATTACATGGTTTTTGGTCTCAAGATGCTACAAAATGTAGAAAACAAGTAATGGTATAAATAAACACAAATTAGAAAACATAACCTCAACTGTCAACACCTGATAACCTCACTCGATGAGACTTAAATTATACACTAAACCTTTATTGGTATCACAATGATCTACTAAATTGGGACTAGCGGACTTGGTTGTTGTGGGACAGGTCAAGAATTTTGAAGGACCTGAATATTTTTACATGTTGTTATCCATTTATTCTTCAAGAAATTGTCCTTTGGAAAACTGAAATAATTTTTTAAAGAAGGTTTTTATTAAACATTAAACACACCATCTACTTACCACACCGGTGAAAATATACGTCTTCACTTGAAGAATTACAAGGAAAAGAGCAAATTATGCACGTTCTCATTGCTAAAGTTCAATTTTCAAAGGTAGAAATAAACTGTGAAATTGAATGACACTTCTGCCATTTTCATTTCAAAACTTCCAAATTAAGCGTACGAAACATTGATACAGGTTAGAATGAAATGGGAGAAGGTACCGAACTCCGTGATATGTTATTTTAAGATTCGACGTACGTTTACATGAAGTGAACGTATTCTGTACTGTACTTAATATATCCATGGCTACCATGGCGCCATTTGTTAGTACTATCGGAAAGTACCCCCCCCCCCCCCAGGAGCCGTTCAAGTTCATCCAAATCGGAATTTTGACATCAAAGGAACCAACAGCTACTGTCCCTGCTTGTTTGATTTATGTACGCTGGCATTATCAAGGGTAATGCAGCAACAGTTCTGCAGTTTCCCACTCTTATTTCTAACACTTTCAAATGTCTTTTCCATTAAAATTTATTTCGCATACGACAGCACTTTTTGTTGGGGTCCAACATTCTCGTGCTGTTGCACGAAGCCATGCTTTCTTCCGGAACTCGGCCATTGGAAAAGAAAATGTTATAGTTTGCATACGATTTTCTTTTAAGGTACTGTTGTGGTTGGTACACGGTGTCTTGGTGGCATTCTAAATATAAAATCAAAAGTTACAAGAAATGCCCTAAAAATAAGGTTAGATTGTTACTTACCTCAGTGAAATACTTAATAGAAACCCTTAAATTCTAGCAGCAATTTTACTTTCACTTATCACGAACAGTACAGTAATATAAATAAATGTATTTCTTCACACTTAGAGCAGTCCAACATAATATTTAATCACACGCTACATTTGAACAGAAATGTTTATAAATAAACAGTACAAAAATGGTGATAACTGTTAAAATTGAATATTTGACTGTGTCTAGTTTAAACCTGTTTTGTGTAATATGTAATTAATTCATTTGAACACCGTTTATTGTATTAAAATTTGTTACAATTTTTTTACAGCAGCCCATACAAGAACCACCTCCACCCTCCATATCTGTTATGCAACACAATATCGAAAATGCAACGAGATCGAGCATTATATTGCAGCCTCCATCATCAGAGCATAATATTGCCTCTCCTTTGTTTGCACATCTGGGACAGGTAAAATGCGCGCAATACATGTGATGTAGCAATGTAAGGAAAAAAAGCCTTTTTATTGTTTAACTGTGCTGAAAGTATGCGACTTTAAAACCGGATAATAAAATGAAGATAGTACAGACAAAGGTCGATTAGATTAAGTAAAACAATAAAATAAGTAATTTGTATATGTATTTTTGACTAAATAAATTTTCTGCCAGCTATGTTCTAATAAACATATAATTACAGATGGTATCGACGCCAATTGGAGCCCCAACGGCTGTGGAAAGTGCTCCAAACACACCTACATATCCACCATCTGCAGTTCAGCCAAACTTAACTGTAAAGCAGTCGTGTCAACCTGCTGTTCAACCGCCAATACCTCTGCCCCCGACTCTTACTAATTCTACTGGACCTATTGCCCAACCAGCATTATCAAATTTCCAACCTTCGGTACCATACATGCCAAATTTGTTAGTAAATACACCTTCTAATCAAGGCCACACATTTCCAATCTTGTACAGCCAGACTTCTGTAGAAGTCCAGCCCATGTCGTTATATTCGGAGTACATAGGTAATCCATATAACAATTTTGGGCCCCCCCAAAGTGTAGATACCACATCTCCTCATACTATTAATTACGATAGCCCGCAAATAAGCCAAGTACAAACTAGTCTAGGTTTTCAGGAGCTAGATAATCATAACGCTACCTCTCAGTCGTTGTATGTGAACCAAAATCAAATCGATGCGATTAGTGTTAGCGAGCAATTGGAAGGTGACTACAATAGGAATTCTGAGATTAACGATGTTAATGTGGAACCAGACAACGGCATTAGTAACGATGCTGAGGTTCAGAATAATTCGCAAGCAAATATTTTTCAGTCTTCGAATTACTTTTGTTCTGATTCCGGTGCCGAGTTTATTCCGCCAGGATCGGAAATATTGTTTGCGTCTGACCAAAAAGCGGCAAACTCTTTATTATACAATTCCAATTTAGTGCAAGGTATTAACATTCCAATTTTGTCCACTTCAAATGTGGATACATCAACTAACTGAAAGTTACGTTGAGATATTTATAGTATGCATTTTTATTTGTATATACGTGCAAGACGCAAGTGAATTATGTGAGTAGGTAATCTGTATTATAGTCCGAAGGTAATCAGTGATCGTGTTGATTGTTAGTCATATTAAGAGAATTTTAGCCAAATTGAAATGGAAGTGTTACTTATAATTTGAACGACACTTATTATAATTTGATGGATGTTAAATGGAAGTATTAACTCTTTTGTAAGCTAAAAATACTTCGAGAGAAAAGTAAATGTAAATAAGACGTTCAGAAAACGACTGTCTGTACTATTCCGTTTATTTCAGTGTAAATTTTATACGTGAATTAAGTATTACCTTAAAAAAATTATAGTAAAAGAATGTGCTCATGTTAGGAGAAATTGCATTGTTTTGTAAATTTTTTGTTGGATGTGTTGTTATGGATATTTCAATTATTCGTCAAATAGTGAATATATTTAATTGTACATAATATTTGTTTATTGTTATACATATTTAATTGAGTGTCCTAATTATATAAAAATATAGGAATATCACTTTAACTCTCATCGTTTATAATTTCCTGTTTTTCCCTCTAAGAAAATTAGTCGCAATAGCAATCGTGCGAGAGCCATGCTAAAAAGTGGCCCGATTTTTTTAGGCGCCACCTGCTGATGTAAGCCTAAAGGTAAGGTAGAAAGCCTTCCAGCAGGACAAGAATGTTTCGTGGCTTTGAGAAAACTTCCTTCTTTCAGCTTTACGCTCGATAGAAACAACTACAATATCACATTCCACTAAACCCTGACCAGTGGCCTGCTACCAGGCCTGGGGATGCTTAGTTAACCTTGGAAAAATTTTAAAAAATTCCCTGGGCCGTATTTTTCAAAATATTTCGAATTTAATAAAAACATTGCTACTGCAACAATTTCTCAATTAATACGAATAATAAGAGTACTACAGGGTGGCGCGTTTGCATCTGACGTTTTTGGAATGTATAGTACATTCGAAGGGGACGTGGTGGGAGGTCCCTGTGTACCCCCTTTTTATAACTTACCTTGGAAGGCTCACGCGTCTCCGACTAGCTCAATACACGGCTGCTATTAGGGTCTAATGACTGTGGGCTTTTAGTTTGCTTCACTTTCTCATAAAGGTATTAGTTCAGTAATAAGAAGAAATGGGCGCCATAACTTTATTATCAAGTGTTAATTTTTTTTAATACTTACAATCGGTTGTATACTCAATCTTACAATTCATTAATTAAAGTTTATGCCTTTTTGCTATTACACATGTTATGCAATTCCTACCTAATTTCAGTTTATCTGACAAGTTAGAAATGTCATTAATTATTAGTTTTAGTTAATTAACCTGTGATTATCCAGGAGATTTCTTATACTTATCTAACTAGCAATCTCTTTCGCATTAGATGAAAATATAAAGAGCTCTCTATACCTTGGCAATCCTCTTTCTAACACTTTAATCCCAATTAACAATCTATATTTAGTTTAATTGAAGTTACTCCAGGGAGTATAAGAAAAGTCCCTTATGGTTAAAAGCTTACTACATGGCAATTGATATATACTAACTTGACAGCTGCAAAACTGCTCAAGTCCCCGTTCAGGATTATTAGGAGGTAAGTAACAATTCTTTTACTTTGAAACTAGTTTGTTATCTATTAGCATCATGGCTTATGCTCTTATTTAACGATATCCAAGCTATGACGGTGGTCTAATTATATAAACAATCTCTAACCAATTTTAACTCATTTAGGATTAACATACGGTTAATGCAGAGAACCCTTGAATCTGGATCTCTTCATCTTCCCAATATTAAGAAGAAAACCCCATTGTCGAACCAAAGAAGCGGCCTTTGATTGGTGAGTAATCTAACAATTAATAAGTTTTTTAACAAAGTTCTCCTTCCTCTTTTATTTCTCCCCTTGCGTCCTCCCAATCATCTTCTAGCACATCAATACACCCCTCCATGATGAACATAGAACTAGCCAGGAAAACCCCCTGATTAAGATTTGTATGTGTTAGCTTTCTAGTTACCTACCAGTTAAATAATAACTGCCCTTTTCAGAAAGAAAATGTTCATTGGATTTATCCTATCCGCCTGAAAAATTATTATATCTTAATATAATGTTGAATTTATTGATTAAAGCCTTACTATTTTCATTGTATCCTTCTTAAGCTAGGATTTATAAGTAGTATCGCTTCTCGTCGACTCAGAGAAGCTACTTTCTGCTTTCTCAACGAAACAGGAAGTAATAATTTTTGTTATTTATTGTTTTAATAATATAACCACGAGCCTTCTAAAATATTTACTCTTGATTTAATAAAAGGGTAGGCAACCTCTTATACTGATTCTGCACTTTAAGTTGCCTATCTGTCCGGATTTAATAATACCTAGCGGTATCCTTGAAGTAGTTAAGCTATGTACTGCTACACCTGGCCGTTTCATTGTGTTTTCGACAGTGGGAAGTTTAGTAAACATGGCTACCTGGTCCGGTGAGCACCGCGTATTTGCGGTAGAACAGTTTTTGCGAAATAACGAGTCTTACGACATCGAAACAATGTGGTTCCAACAGGATGGAACCACTACACATACGGCTAGAGTATCCATGCAGGCCGTTAACGCTCCGTTTCCTGGACATGTGATCTTGCGCAACGGAGATGTCCCTTGGCCCTCTTGCTTGCCGGACCTAACGGTGTGTGATTATTTTTTATGGGGCTACCTTAAAGCGAAGGTCTACAGGAATACGCCCCGCACCATTCAGGAATTGAAGACATCAATCAGGGATAAAGTTGCTGCGATTCCAGTTGACATGCTAAGTAACCTGTACCACTTTCAAAAATTAATTTCGATTATCACTCTTAATTTTAAAATTTATTTGTCCCTTCTATCTTCAATATTGACAATTTGACGGCTATTTGAAATACATCAGATCCAAACGCGCCACCCTGTACATTTTCTCAAGGTAGTCTAGATACAATAAGGCACAGTAAAGTATAGTCCTGGAAATACACCAAGTCAAAATTCCTTCTCTTTTTATTTATAGTAAACTGGACGAGAATAAAAATTGTTGCATTTTTACATAATGAATATTGACTGCTGTTAATAAATTTTTAACTAAAATATAATTCTTAGAAGTTGTATTCCTGTCTAACAATTAATGCATTTCCAAAGGCATCACCTGGGGTGCGAATTATTAAATAGTAAATTGATCCAACGTTGAAATATGTACTACCTGTTACACTAATCAATAAACATTTTATTCTACAGAATAATAATGTTTACTTTAATGTTTAATTGGAAATTTGTAAAACACATGTATCCATAGATATAGTTTTGTTTTAATAAATTTGTTTCCATCGCAGTCTAATATGCATTTCATTGCCGGGTCTATGGGGCCCGGATTATGTACAAATAGGTTATTGTACTACTTATGCATCCTAGGGTTAACACCTCATATAAAATATTTGCCAGCAATAGATACTTTATACACGAGTACAGCCTTATGCAGAACAAATGGTTGCTACCAGAGAGATTGGCCGAGTTAACATTAAGAGAGGTAGAACGCTGCGTTGACATCCAAGGTGAGCTACCAAACCCTTTCAAAACAAAACGAGGACTACGACAAGGAGATGCACTATCTTGTATACTATTCAACATAGAACTCGAAAAAGTTGTTTGTGATGCAAAAGTGAATACCAAAGGTACGATATAGGTATAACAAATCACTACAAATACTAACGTTTGCAGATGATACTGACATTGTTGGAAGATCAGTAGCAGCAGAGATGGGGTTAACAGCCAAACAAGTTAAAACTAAGTACATGCACGTTACCAGGGAGGGTCAGCGATCCCGAATTTGGCAAAACCTAACTATTGATACATACAATTTCCAGGCGGTTCAAGAGTTCATATAGAACCTCCCTGATGATGATTTAATAAAAACCGGAATCAATCCTAAATTCAATATGGCACCGAAACACAGGGGGGTTGGATGCTGCAAAATTTAATTTAACTGTTGTTCCGATGGTACCTATCGCTGTGGCCACTATTGATTTTTGTCTAGATTCACAGGACTAATACATTTTGAATTTTAACTCAGAGCTGGGAGTGTTTTCTTAAAAATTATAAACAAAGAAGTTGTTCAGTTTGATGATACCTCTGTTTGGTAAAATTTATTACATGAACTTCTATAACACCCTGCAACAGTGCTCAACAGCACTTGATGTGCATGGTAGTATGCGTCTTAGATTTTGTTCTTCAACAAGCAAATATTTTTTTGATATGAGCCATCTTGTATATGAGTAAATGACATTCAAAAATTCCAGTACACTTTAAATCATCCCTGAAACTGATTAGTATTACTCCAGTTGAAAAATGTAAACATGTGGTCGACAGAATTAATTCTAAAAACCATCAGGCAGTCTGCAACAAATGTGTCTAAATGGAATCACAACAAAGTTGAGTCGAAATCATGTTTATTCATGTTTGTCCTTCTACTTGTCCTGTTGTCTCCGATTTTGCTGATAACATTTCTGTTTGATATAAGCGTGTTGATCTTGATTACAATGATGATACCAGTTACAAGTGCTTTTCTAATGTTGATTGTTGGTCTGCCAGCCACTGCTGTCAAACAGTGGTTGCACCTCACGTATAAATTTACTTGTACTGCCACGGAAGAGATTTATTTATCTACTGCCCAAAGTTCTGTTCCTGAAAAACGGGCTACCAGCAAATCGCAAAAACAGAACCATAAGAAATTAATAGAACAGCATATTTGCAAATACAGTGAAAGTGAGTTATGTACCAAAGACGAGGAATTTCCAAATTGTGGGGATGGTAGAAATAATTATAAAGAAGTTAAACCTCATTTCTATGTAACGGTACCAGATCTTCCAAGGAATAATATTGTATTAGCAAATTCTTAGTAAATGTGTACTGATATCCTGGTTGAAATAAATCCAAGTTGTGAATATTGAGCTAGTTCTTATTCAAATTAGTAGCCGAAGGTACTTTGATTGCTCTATATTATTTTTGGCCTTCCGACATGTAAACCACACATTCATACACAGTTAACGTTTATTGTAACTACAATTTTACCTTTTACCTTTAGTTTTCAGAGATCCTTAAAGGAAAGTTGCTTTGTAGTAATAAAGGGTATTTGCAGAAACGCCAGTTACGTAATTCCTAGTTCAGTTGAGTTTTGAATAAATAACACTTTTAAGTAACAAACAACTTCCGGGATTGGACCGTGTCATTATTGAGGTCGAAGAACTCAACGTTTTGTTCACTTTGATAAGGGTGTTATCCCTTATAAGCACAAAAAAAAGGAGTGGTAGAATAATACTTACGTTAATTGCTCAACGAATCGAAGCAGCATTTAAAGCACCAAATTGCCTCACTCAGCCAATGCATAGGCGAGTCACTACCAATCGCTAATTAGGGGTCGCCGATCAGCTGCAGCCGAAGACGGCCGTGGGTTTATTAGATGGGGAGGATGGCGCCACCAATTTAAAGGATAACAAAAAAAGATAACACAGAGCCAAACCCTCTAATTCAGCGATTGATAGATTACGCTCGAGCTAAATTGGAACACTGTGGATTTAATAAAACGGCGCAAAACTGAAGTCAAACAATGAAGTGCAGGGGAAACAAATTCGTTTTATTCACTCGTAAAGCCAGACAATAAAATACATATAAGTAAAAGTTTAGGGCCGATATAAAAGCATATAAATGTCCCAAGGATCCTTGTTTACAAAATGGTGTGGCCAATTAAAACACCAAATCATCAAAATAGGGGAAATTCCTGGAAGCTCCCGAGGAATGACGTTAATATAAAATTGTAAATTACAAGCCGGTAACCGCCCCAGGAATTTCTATAGCGTGGTACATGTAACAATTAATATCACAATTCGTAGGTAAAGTAAAAAGCTACGGCGAGGGGAAGCCTCGTACTTTACAGATTAAAATATGTGATTAAAGTGATGCGTCCAGACCATGATATAAATATCTCGCGCTGGTATATCGTCCTAATCTCAATTTAGAAACAGATTACTTTCGGCAGTCCATCGATTGAGGCACATAAAAGCGTACAGCCAGGGTTACTCGCTGGATACCGCAAGCACAATTAATAGAGCAGCAAGGTTACCCTGAGCTGGTGCGAGGCCGTCTTAGCGTTGATAACATCCCAGGAACGGGTTTCCGTGGGTTTGATGGCTCACCAAAAGAGGACAGTCACAGCTATCACAGATTGCATCGGGCCGCAAGTCGGGGTTCTCGAAGTTTTTATTTGGCACCCATAACGTGGTGGGGACTAAATTATTGCAATAAACGTTAACGGGCAATCGAAAAGGCGCTGAAAACGGTCATACTCACACTAAATTCCCCAAATGTTTTGCACGGGAAGTTTTGGCGTCAAAAAAAGTCTGCACCAGGCAGTATCTCCAGATTTATATTCAGAGGAATGTCGAGACGCGTACAAATCTCCTAACCAAAGGGTGAGAAGTGCCTAGACATCAATAAGCACCTTCTACAAAATTGCGACCTCGAACCGCGCTAAAAACTTCCAACGACCTTATTCGATCGAACGCCGGGACAAGATGCCAAATTTTCGCGTCGTGAACGTTCAACAATGTGCAACGGCGGCGTATCAAAAATGCGCAATATCCGGACGCAATTCGAAAAATATCGAACATACAGTAAAGCGAATATTGATGGTAACAAAATATCGAGAAAACAGTGAAGCAAAAATTGACGGTAACAAGGGGCTTCATCAGGAGGAAAAGCAAAAGAGCGCCAGAAGCAAAACCCTTTTGCAAGAAAAGGGATATAACAGCACGGTAACTCAAAGTGTAAATCACACCAGAAGAATCTTCTTAAACCATCTCAATAGTTAACACACAGACATTAACTTTACCATGGAGATAGAAAGTAATGGCTCCCTTCCTTTCTTAGATGTAGGGGTATGTAGGTGATCTATGCGAAAAGAGACCAGTCACGAAAGCTAAAGGTATTGGACAATTCTAAATGAAGATCTAATAATTGTTTAGAAACGGTATTGAGGTCGCACCTCTTCTGATGAATGCATTCACGAAGTAAAGCAAGGTTAATGCGACGAAGGATTTTTTTAGAAAAATGCGTCGAAATGTGATGTTTGACTTTAAAAAAGAAGGTGTGATTTTGTTGTCATGACAAAGGAAAAGAAACGCTAAAGTGCAAAGAAGTTTAGATGACTTTTGTCGAAGTTTGGAAAAAATAGAGGATTTAAGTCCCCGTAGAGGTTATTGAGGTGATTTTGAAGGTTTGCATGGCCATTGTCATTAAGTAACAAACAACTTCCGGAATTGGACCTTGTCATTATTGAGGTCAAAGAACTTAACGTTTCGCGCATCTTCATAAGGGGCTTCATCAGAAGGAAAAGCAAAAGAGCACGGTAACTCAACGTGTAAACCACGCCAGAGGCATCTTCTTAAACCATTTCAATAGTCAATATCCGGACATTCACTTTACCATGAAGATAAAATAACGACTCCCTTTCTTAGATGTACAGGTTTCTCGACAACCTAGTGGAAAACTTGGTCATTCTGTATATTGCAAACCCACTCACACTAATCGCTATTTACATGCCGTTATCAATTCACTTGTACATTGGGCTGGTTCCATATCCCAACCCGGTAATATCCACGCTGAATTAAACCATATTCGGAAAGCCCTTAGTAACAACGGTTACCGTGCTAGGAATATATACGCCATCAATCCCCATCTTCATCCACGGCCACCCAAACCTCCAAAAACCGATCCTCTTGTAGCAATAGTCTTTCTTCCCTACATCCACCAAGTCACCGAGCGCATAGGAAAGTTTCTTCGAAAACAAAACATTAAAATAGTATTCAAACCCCCGAACAAAATCTCACAGGTTCTTTCTTCATCTAAAGATAAATTAAACACTATGTTATTTAAAGGCGTTTATAGAGTCCCTTGATCTTGTAATGCTGGATACATTGGTGAAACACAACGTTCACTGAAAACTCGCATCTCTGAACTTCAGCACTGTCTCAAGTCGGGCCTCGTTTCATCATCAGCCATCGCCAAAGACCAACGCGAGTTCGGCTACAAGATCCTTTTTGATGAAATTTCCATTATCTGCAAATCCCTATGCTTCTTTAGCAGAAATATTCGCAAAGCCATCTAATAATCTCAATCGAGATGAAAACTTTCCCCTTCCTTCTATGTGGAAAATGCTAATTTCTAAGCACTTAACCGCAACGGGGCTTGCCTATAAATTCTCACCTTTCTCCTTCTGATCGCTAGAAGAGTTTCGCCTCTTCCGTGGTTTACACATTGTAAAAGAGTTTCGCCTCTGGCGTGGTTTACAATTTGAGTTTCTGATGAAGCCCCTTACGAAAGTGGGCGAAACGCTGAGTTCTTCGACCTCAATGATGACACGGTCCAATCTCGGAAGTCGTTTGTTACTAATGACAACGGCCGTGAAAGCTTTCGAAATCATCTCATTAACACTTTTGCACTAGACAGATATTTACGATTTTGACTTTTGACGTTTCAAGCGCTTTGAAGCAGGGCCAACTACAAAATTTATGAAAGCAACTTCTCTATTTTTAATTACGAGTACATAGAATATTAAAGTTACTACAAAACAGTCTTATGAAATCTCACATACGTATAGTCTGTCTGATTTTCACATGATTCACAGCAGGATGTTAGAATGCTTTTTTCAATAGCGTTAAAATTTAGTTACCATCATAGATAGGAAGAGGAAACGATTTATTTATCGATGCTTCAAATTGAAAAAAAATTGAAAAAATTTTGTAAACACAGAAATTATACGAAAATGTTAACCTTAAACTTTGGAAAACTGTCAAGTTTGGTTGCTTTGTGGTTTGTAAGTAGCAAAATTTTTACACCGTTAATAAAAATCATTCTCATGGCCTAGTGAATCATGTAAAAATTAGACAGACTACAGTACCACCCAGAGCCAATTATATAGGAGAGTACCGCCATGTCCGCCATATTTACTCACTTTGAGGTTTGTCACACAATTCCGTCAACGTGACGTTTGTCTCACTATTCAGCAGGTCATATGCGTGATTATATGGATGAAATTAAAATAAAACCTTGTTTTCTTCGAATGCCTTTATTAACAAGAAACAAAGTAGGTATTTACAAAAAACTACAATGAAAACCCGATTGCGGGCAAGTGCCGTGTGTTTATAGTGATACCTATTGACCCAAAAAATTAACCAGTCGGTAAGGCGTCAAAAACACGCCGAATATGTATTTCTACTTATAAGTTTTCGATTTCTTGTCCAAATTCTCGTTTTTTTTGCGTAAAACGTAACTTGCGTTTTAGTTTAATTCTTCCATTTTTACTCATAAACTAACTTCCATAATTTCAATTAGGCTACAGCTTTGGTTGCATTTGTGGGTAGTAGTAGTACTTCATTGAAATCTATGAGAAAAACTACCGGATATTAAAAAGGATAAAACCCAATTTCATATCTTCTTCAGTGTTATTATTAAGCACTACGGCTGAATTTCTTCTTGCTTTAAGAATTATTTTGCTGGAAAATATATACGAACATTCCAGCACAGTGGTCTTTTCCTACAGATAATACAAAAGAAGTACGAGAATGTACAATATTTCTGTAATGAGGGGATGCTACCTTGACAAGCTGAATATATTTAATTTGTAGAAATGTCTTAACGATGGGTCTAACCCAGGCAATCTAAAAATTTTAAAATAGAGGAAGAATTATTATTTCGCACCCAAAAGACTCTGTGTTCCAATTATGGTAAACATTAAACAATTAAATTTTAACTTTCTACTTTGACACGCTCTATCGTTTTCGGTAGGTATCAACTCTGGGACGGATGTTCAACTATAAATCACTATAATTTGATGTCAGGAAATTTCTGAGTCAGGAAATTACTATCTATTGTCTTATATCCCATTGTTTACGGACCACCCTGTATAATAACTAAGTAGATTTAAATAATTCTTTCCCTCAATTATTTCTAATATGCTTTGCTCTAGAAATATAGTGTAGTGTGTAATGTACATACTTCCTGGTTATTAGAATCGTAATCGGCATCATTATCCACTACGTTATAACTCCCTGGTCTTGGGGTTTCTTGATCTTGATCATGTGTTCAAAGTACCATAGATGAGGTTTATAGATTTCTTCCGTCGCAGCACCTATTTTATATGAATCCCTTACTTGCTTTAGCTCTTTCCTGAAGGTCCCATGTAGTAAGTCGATCTTCTTTTTTACAGTCTGTGCGGTAGCACTTGCATCAGCAATTCTCGTAAGACGTCAAAAATATCCCATCGAATTTGACGTATCTCATTTCTAATATGATCCTTTAAAGCTTCAATATTAACCGGTCTATTGTTGTAAACCTTCTTCTTTAAGTCACCCCACATCTGTCATTTTGACAGATAAATCCGTCAAACCCTATATATAGTCCATTTACTTGACATCTGCACTGTCAAACTGACATTATGTTGGCACCACTGCTATTTTTCACATTTCAACAATTAAATTACTGTACAGTCTAATAAAAAATACATTATTTTTGAGGTATAGTCAAGACATTTTTTTTAAATTTGATACTGACAGTGCAGATGTCAAGTAAATGGACTATAGTTGAATTTGTCTTTTGAAGGACTATTTGATTCCTCGGTGATATACAGGGTGTCCAATTTAAAATACAAAAGTTGGTATTTTTTCTGACTAACTCTGTACAGTTACAGAAACGGTGTTGTCCTTCCTAGATACGCCATTTTTACCTATATAAGTCTGGCAATTTTGAAAAATTCATATTTGGTAGTTTTTGAAATATTTGCTATATTCCAGACTTTTTTTTACACCCTGGATATATAATTATTATAGAATCATAAATAACTTACAGACTGACTAGTGCCTAATAATAGTTTAAATATTATAAATATCATTTAGTTAGTTAATAGGCAAAATGTATTTAGATTTAGGTACAATACTTTCCCACACAAGCAGTTTGCTTCAGGGAACAGCATTTTTCATGTTTATTGAAATCAATGTTTTATCAATCTTATGGACCATTACACTACTATTACAACTCATATAATTAATGTCATGTATGTATGTATAATGACGATGCTCAATAAACCATTATTAATCACATTTCCAAAACTCGTACAATGACAAAAAATATTAACAGGAACAATGTGACACTGACACTACTTCATCAAAAACAAAATTTCTGTGCAACTTCTTCAATTATATCATAATTGGTTGTCATAAACATGTCAAGATGAGATCCTCAACAGAGGTACTTTTAAAGAGCATAATGTATTGTGCTCGAGAACTGTCCATACTGAGTGAAGAAGATGAATATAAAGCAAATATTTTCTTCTATGGGTTGCTGCTTGGAGTCTTCATTCCTGCGATTCTTGCTTGCCTTGTATTTGACAGTATGGTGTTAGTTTTCTTCAGATTTATGTTACCAAAAATCGGTCATCTGATACTACACTTTGCTTGGTTAATTGTAGCTCTTGTTCGCTGGACGTGTATAAAAACTGAACAAGTCTATAAACTGCGAAATAAAATAAAGATATATCAACCTCGTAGAAGAAAGTTTTATGACATAGGCAAGTGCAAACTTTCAGACGTGCCTTTATCCTATGCTAGCTTACTTAGAGAGCATATTACTTAAGAATATCAATGAATAATATTTTGCACAAATATCTATTATTTATGAAGAAGTCGTAGTTTTATTTCCATTATTTCTCAAAACAGTGTAAAGCAATATAATTTAAATAAATAAAGTAAAACTCGTAAGTAGCACTTTTTACGAACGATATTGCTCGTTCAATCTGTGTAAGACAAAAATATTCATTTGGCCTATCATGTTTAAAACAAATAAAGAGAAAGTTTTGTAAGCCCCCCCTTCATGTTCGGATTCTGGTGCAATTTGTTTGTAAGTACCCTCGCCCCTGGCAGTCCCAAATCTAACGTTTCTGCTTAATACGAGGTATGGATTCCTTAGCGATTCTCGAGTTCAAAGATGCTGTGTGTCATTGCAGCTTCTTTAGATTCGTTGTAGCCTTTGATCATGTGTGTTGTAAACATTCTTAATTACATGAAAGCACAATATGTGGTGTAACTGTGTATAAATAATCCTGTAAATGGGCCAAGTTACCTCAAAAAAGGCCTAGGTACCTGCAAGAGTTCGGGAAGTGGCCACCCGAGGTAAAATGCCAGTACTCATATTTTCCTAGAGTCCCTGTGTATAGGTGGAGGGAAACAACGGGATACATTTTGATGGGTTTGGATCACTTTTTGCAAGGCATGTGTGATAAAAGTGCCGTTTTTACATACTTTATAACATGTTACGACCGATAGTTTCACACATGCAAATTTAAATCTTAACTAAATTGGCCGTATATTCCTAATAGTCGGTTCTAGAGATCCTAAGAATGATCAATACTCTGAAAATTCTCCCATCAAAGGCAAGTTAGCACGGTTGGTTCCCATAACCTCTGTTCGACATATGTCAAATATCTAATTTGGATCAAAAATGTATGTCAAATCAGGTTGTTTGCTCAACTCTTAGTAAACTATATACAAAATCTCTGTATTTTGCAAGCTACTGGTGTCATCTTTGCGAACAACTGCTGAATTAGTGAACTGAGAACCTAGAAAACGAATAACGGTTTATTATTTCTCTAGGACTGAGAAAAGAACTAAAGATGCAAAACATCAAACTGTCAGTTGCTATTTGAAAGTTTTTATACAATATAATATTGCAATCGTCTTTGTAGGCTTTATAGTGCCGTTAAAAAAATGTGGAAAGGTGTGCAGTTTGCTTCTGAGCCATAATATAAATTATAAGGTACCTATGTATCTCGTGCAATACGATCAATGATTATGTTAAGCACGTTTTGTAGGTTGTGACATTTGTTGAAAGTTGGAAGATGAGGCAATGCGGCCACCAGTGGACACTTTAACCTATTCACCTTATCGGGACAGGCATCATGGGATACTGAGGCATATGTCTTTCCAAACAGCAAGTAAAATATATAGTGTTCCGGCAAATACTCTTAAAAGAAGAGTTCTGAATAAAAATATAAATGCAAAAATGACGATCAGTAAAGAAAAAAACACCTCTGCTAAAGAAGATACAAGTAGCAATGGTGATGATGGCCAGGAAATAGATATTTATGTATTTAGTGTGTAAAGAGAGCCATTTTGGTATGAGGATGCGAGTTTCGTGCCGAGCGGTAGCAAGGCGCGAAAAAGCAACCGAATACCAAAATGGCTCTTTACACTCGAAATACATACAATATTTTTTCTACGGTCCTAAATAAATGACAAAATTGTTAAATAACTGAAATTTCGATTCACACCATTTGATGAAATCGTTGTACCGCCGTTCATAAAGGCCGCGCGATTTAGCCGGCAACAACTCATTGGTTGCTGTCTGGGCCTCTTCAAATACTTCAGGCGGGGTGCAATTATCTTCAGATTCCATCTTCAACTTCACAAAAACTCACAAACTCAATAAAACTGTTGCGTGATGATGGACGCGTCGTGGTGCAATTGTCAATAATTTTAGCCAGTTCCAGAAAAATGACGAATTACAATAATAATCAGGTTAGCCATGGCGATGCGTAAAGTAAAATGAAGTGACGCGATTATTTCATTAAGACATTGTTTACGTGGTTGCGATGCTAAAATGGTTACTAGGGAAAAAAATGTGTGAATCAATAACTTTTCACATTGACAGTGAGCTCTTAATAGTCAGTTTTAGAGGTGACCGTTGTTACGATTTGCGTTCTTTAATGAAATGAACTATGTAGGAATATACTGTACTTTAGTTAGCTGTAAGCCATCTGTATAATAAATATTTTAAGGTAAAATTCGTAGGCAAAATGTCATATTTAAATTACAACAAGCGGATGTTTAGAAACGTACCTTTCGCTTGGGATCTTGATCATGTGTTCAAAGTACCATAGATGAGGTTTATAGATTTCTTCCGTCGCAGCACCTATTTTATATGAATCCCTTACTTGCTTTAGCTCTTTCCTGAAGGTCCCATGTAGTAAGTCGATCTTCTTTTTTACAGTCTGTGCGGTAGCACTTGCATCAGCAATTCTCGTAAGACGTCAAAAATATCCCATCGAATTTGACGTATCTCATTTCTAATATGATCCTTTAAAGCTTCAATATTAACCGGTCTATTGTTGTAAACCTTCTTCTTTAAGTCACCCCACATCTGTCATTTTGACAGATAAATCCGTCAAACCCTATATATAGTCCATTTACTTGACATCTGCACTGTCAAACTGACATTATGTTGGCACCACTGCTATTTTTCACATTTCAACAATTAAATTACTGTACAGTCTAATAAAAAATACATTATTTTTGAGGTATAGTCAAGACATTTTTTTTAAATTTGATACTGACAGTGCAGATGTCAAGTAAATGGACTATAGTTGAATTTGTCTTTTGAAGGACTATTTGATTCCTCGGTGATATACAGGGTGTCCAATTTAAAATACAAAAGTTGGTATTTTTTCTGACTAACTCTGTACAGTTACAGAAACGGTGTTGTCCTTCCTAGATACGCCATTTTTACCTATATAAGTCTGGCAATTTTGAAAAATTCATATTTGGTAGTTTTTGAAATATTTGCTATATTCCAGACTTTTTTTTACACCCTGGATATATAATTATTATAGAATCATAAATAACTTACAGACTGACTAGTGCCTAATAATAGTTTAAATATTATAAATATCATTTAGTTAGTTAATAGGCAAAATGTATTTAGATTTAGGTACAATACTTTCCCACACAAGCAGTTTGCTTCAGGGAACAGCATTTTTCATGTTTATTGAAATCAATGTTTTATCAATCTTATGGACCATTACACTACTATTACAACTCATATAATTAATGTCATGTATGTATGTATAATGACGATGCTCAATAAACCATTATTAATCACATTTCCAAAACTCGTACAATGACAAAAAATATTAACAGGAACAATGTGACACTGACACTACTTCATCAAAAACAAAATTTCTGTGCAACTTCTTCAATTATATCATAATTGGTTGTCATAAACATGTCAAGATGAGATCCTCAACAGAGGTACTTTTAAAGAGCATAATGTATTGTGCTCGAGAACTGTCCATACTGAGTGAAGAAGATGAATATAAAGCAAATATTTTCTTCTATGGGTTGCTGCTTGGAGTCTTCATTCCTGCGATTCTTGCTTGCCTTGTATTTGACAGTATGGTGTTAGTTTTCTTCAGATTTATGTTACCAAAAATCGGTCATCTGATACTACACTTTGCTTGGTTAATTGTAGCTCTTGTTCGCTGGACGTGTATAAAAACTGAACAAGTCTATAAACTGCGAAATAAAATAAAGATATATCAACCTCGTAGAAGAAAGTTTTATGACATAGGCAAGTGCAAACTTTCAGACGTGCCTTTATCCTATGCTAGCTTACTTAGAGAGCATATTACTTAAGAATATCAATGAATAATATTTTGCACAAATATCTATTATTTATGAAGAAGTCGTAGTTTTATTTCCATTATTTCTCAAAACAGTGTAAAGCAATATAATTTAAATAAATAAAGTAAAACTCGTAAGTAGCACTTTTTACGAACGATATTGCTCGTTCAATCTGTGTAAGACAAAAATATTCATTTGGCCTATCATGTTTAAAACAAATAAAGAGAAAGTTTTGTAAGCCCCCCCTTCATGTTCGGATTCTGGTGCAATTTGTTTGTAAGTACCCTCGCCCCTGGCAGTCCCAAATCTAACGTTTCTGCTTAATACGAGGTATGGATTCCTTAGCGATTCTCGAGTTCAAAGATGCTGTGTGTCATTGCAGCTTCTTTAGATTCGTTGTAGCCTTTGATCATGTGTGTTGTAAACATTCTTAATTACATGAAAGCACAATATGTGGTGTAACTGTGTATAAATAATCCTGTAAATGGGCCAAGTTACCTCAAAAAAGGCCTAGGTACCTGCAAGAGTTCGGGAAGTGGCCACCCGAGGTAAAATGCCAGTACTCATATTTTCCTAGAGTCCCTGTGTATAGGTGGAGGGAAACAACGGGATACATTTTGATGGGTTTGGATCACTTTTTGCAAGGCATGTGTGATAAAAGTGCCGTTTTTACATACTTTATAACATGTTACGACCGATAGTTTCACACATGCAAATTTAAATCTTAACTAAATTGGCCGTATATTCCTAATAGTCGGTTCTAGAGATCCTAAGAATGATCAATACTCTGAAAATTCTCCCATCAAAGGCAAGTTAGCACGGTTGGTTCCCATAACCTCTGTTCGACATATGTCAAATATCTAATTTGGATCAAAAATGTATGTCAAATCAGGTTGTTTGCTCAACTCTTACACCCGTATTCATAGTCGTTCGCCAGCGGATCGCCGGCGACTCGCCAGAGATTCGATGAAATAGTAGGTTGGCGGCACTGTACGTCTATGTCAAATTCGAGGTTAGCAGGTTAGATTTTGTGTCAGTTTCTGTCAAAACTGACTGAAAACCTAACCTGATCACCTCGAATTTGACATAGACGTACAGTGCCGCCAACCTACTATTTCATCGAATCTCTGGCGAGTCGCCGGCGATCCGCTGGCGAACGACTATGAATACGGGTGTTAGTAAACTATATACAAAATCTCTGTATTTTGCAAGCTACTGGTGTCATCTTTGCGAACAACTGCTGAATTAGTGAACTGAGAACCTAGAAAACGAATAACGGTTTATTATTTCTCTAGGACTGAGAAAAGAACTAAAGATGCAAAACATCAAACTGTCAGTTGCTATTTGAAAGTTTTTATACAATATAATATTGCAATCGTCTTTGTAGGCTTTATAGTGCCGTTAAAAAAATGTGGAAAGGTGTGCAGTTTGCTTCTGAGCCATAATATAAATTATAAGGTACCTATGTATCTCGTGCAATACGATCAATGATTATGTTAAGCACGTTTTGTAGGTTGTGACATTTGTTGAAAGTTGGAAGATGAGGCAATGCGGCCACCAGTGGACACTTTAACCTATTCACCTTATCGGGACAGGCATCATGGGATACTGAGGCATATGTCTTTCCAAACAGCAAGTAAAATATATAGTGTTCCGGCAAATACTCTTAAAAGAAGAGTTCTGAATAAAAATATAAATGCAAAAATGACGATCAGTAAAGAAAAAAACACCTCTGCTAAAGAAGATACAAGTAGCAATGGTGATGATGGCCAGGAAATAGATATTTATGTATTTAGTGTGTAAAGAGAGCCATTTTGGTATGAGGATGCGAGTTTCGTGCCGAGCGGTAGCAAGGCGCGAAAAAGCAACCGAATACCAAAATGGCTCTTTACACTCGAAATACATACAATATTTTTTCTACGGTCCTAAATAAATGACAAAATTGTTAAATAACTGAAATTTCGATTCACACCATTTGATGAAATCGTTGTACCGCCGTTCATAAAGGCCGCGCGATTTAGCCGGCAACAACTCATTGGTTGCTGTCTGGGCCTCTTCAAATACTTCAGGCGGGGTGCAATTATCTTCAGATTCCATCTTCAACTTCACAAAAACTCACAAACTCAATAAAACTGTTGCGTGATGATGGACGCGTCGTGGTGCAATTGTCAATAATTTTAGCCAGTTCCAGAAAAATGACGAATTACAATAATAATCAGGTTAGCCATGGCGATGCGTAAAGTAAAATGAAGTGACGCGATTATTTCATTAAGACATTGTTTACGTGGTTGCGATGCTAAAATGGTTACTAGGGAAAAAAATGTGTGAATCAATAACTTTTCACATTGACAGTGAGCTCTTAATAGTCAGTTTTAGAGGTGACCGTTGTTACGATTTGCGTTCTTTAATGAAATGAACTATGTAGGAATATACTGTACTTTAGTTAGCTGTAAGCCATCTGTATAATAAATATTTTAAGGTAAAATTCGTAGGCAAAATGTCATATTTAAATTACAACAAGCGGATGTTTAGAAACGTACCTTTCGCTTGGGAAGCTGGAGATATTGCAATCTCACGAATAGATTAGAGTAAGTTTATGCAGGGTTTACTTCATAAACCGAAATACTGAGTGATGTATATGACCGGTACGTGATTAGAAGAAGCAACGGTTGCAACTCGATCATAAAAATTATTCGCAGCTGGGACCAAATGCTTTTAGTAGAATTGTAAATCTTTATAGCGACAATTTGCGAAGGGTCCGAGCAGGCCACATTTCACCGTGGGAAAGCCTCAAACTTGTAAAATGCATAGAACTATTATAAACTATCACGTCCGTATGTACGTCCCAAAAGTCCAAAATTTAGACCAGCTCTGATAGGTTATTGGGAACTTTGTAAACGCCCACATAGCTTTCTTGGTCACAATGGACTTAGAATTTAGTTAATTAATAAGAAGATGTAAATAAGTAAAGTTAAGAAAGAACGGTATTAAACTTAAGTGTTCTGTAAACGGCAGAAAAATAAATGCAAGTATTTGTACTTAAGTGTTCTTATTAATCTCGCAACAGTAGCTTTGGTCTTCGTGTCTGAGTGTGTTTTAACTAAAAGGATTGCCAGTTACCCCGACTTTAGGCGTCTCGCAATACCGTAGAAAAATATATTTTTCTACGGTCACCTCTCGTCTCGAAATTCCGGACTCGGCCTAATGGCCTCTTCCGGAAACATCTCACTCGTACTGAAAAGCTCCACTTTTTATACTTGTAACGTAAATTACTATTGTATGAATTGTAAGACTGTTTTACATATTTTTACCATGACCACTTTCCCTAATATATGGATTAAAGACGCCATTCGCAATTATTTTGCTGATAATAGGTAGAGTCAAATGAAAACCTTAAAAGTGTCCTATAAAAAGTACCAAATGGAACTTTGCTTTACAAGTTGGCAAAATAGTAAATTATGGGACAAGTGGTTGAAATAAAATTTCAATGTTGAGAGACGCAACTCAAGACGTTGAAATTTTATCAGCCACGAGTTGCATATACTAATTTTTCTACGAATTTTAACAAATTAATGCACTTTAGAAAAAAATAAACATAAAGTGGCATTTCTCTTGTCAACAGTTTAATGTCAAATAGTTTGAAATCCCGGTAGTCCAAACATTTCGATTTCTAGTGGTTGAAATGCGATTTCAACCACCGGAAGTAATGTCAAAATGACTCATTTCACTGTCATGAGTAGAAAATAGTACATTATGGGACAAGTGGTTGAAATAAATTTCAATGTTGAGAGTGGTCATTTCAACGAGCGAAGCGAGTTGAAAAAAATAACTCGAGACGTTGAAATTGGCATATACTATTTTTTCTACGAATTTTAAAATAAACGTTAATAAACCATTTTCTTCAAGCGTCAGTAAAATGTGACATTATACCACAGAATAATATGTTGGTGGCACTGTGAGTCTATGTCAAATTCGAAGTTAGCAGGTTAGGTTTTGCGTCAGTCTGTGTCAATTGAATGTCAAACAGTTTGAAATCCCTGTAGTACAAACATTTCAATCTCTAGTGGTTGAAATGCTACTTCAACCACCGGAATCAATGTCAAAATGACTGATTTCAATGTCATGAGTAGAAAAATATTATTTTTGAGATGTAGGTCTTACCAATGACATATCATAGAAACAATTGAAAATGTTGACACAGTAACACTTTAAAGATGGCAACTCCACTAGAGCACTGCACCATCAGTGAGGAGCTAGGGTGCCTTGATGTCAATTTGACGTATTTGTCCGTACCCTGATCGTTGTCCCCTTTCATTCTAAAGTGCTTTAGAGTGAGAAGGAACAACAATCTGTCCGTACCTTGGAAAGAACAAATATGTCAAATTGACAGGGGAGGAAGAGCAACGTTCTTTTATTCGCTTCTTACACAGTGAAGGGGTGAAACCCATTGATACTCATCATACAACGATGCAATATGGAAATTGATGTTTGTCACTCCAAAAAATGTTTAGACAATTTTCAGAATACTTTTTTATGGTTTTTATGTTACACCAAGCAACAAATGTATTATAAGCTGCTTCATATCTAGGAGGCGATTTCACAGGCAGTAAATTATTTTATCGGTTGCAGGATATTAATCCCTTGTTTACATATACAAAAGTAGGCTGGTAACTAAATCATAACTGATCTGTACGGTAATAGTCCATTACCGTACATGGCAACCATAACCATACAGCAACCGATAAACTATTGAACAAATCACGGATGTTATGAATCATAACAGCCACAGATGTTTTAAGATCCTCGCTCTGCGAGCTCGGATTTCAATACAACATCTGCGTCAGTTATGATACTCATAACATTCCTAGATTTGTTAATAGCTATACAATAGTATTTGCAACTTCTCGAACTTCAGGAGGTGTACAAGAATCGCTTTCGCTATCCATTACTGTATTAATTTTTTTATTTTGTAATAAACGTAAAATCACTGTATCTATTGCAACAAACGCATATAAATAAATAAATCAATCAATTTAAATGTTTTGTTTAAAACTGACAACTACTTAGCTAGATACCTACTTTACCGACATATAAATGTTCAAACTATTACTTTTACGAAGAATATAGAAATAAATTCATATTAAAATATGATTTACTTTTAGCAGTTGTGCAAAAAATAGCATACATGTTTTGTGCGGAAACAAGTAATGGAAACTTGTAGCACATGCCAGAGCCAGTAGATATAGGAGAGTACCGCCACGTCCGCCATGTTTATTCCTCTGACATATGCGTCACTTTGAGGTTTGTAACACAATTCCGTCAACATGACGTTTGTTGGCAATCAAACACTTTACTTAAAATTGGCGAGACTGTAAGTCTATGTCAAATTCGAGGTTAGCAGGTTAGGTTTTGCGTCAGTTCTGACACAAACTGATGCAAAACATAACCTGCTAACCTCGAATTTGACATATACTTACAGTGTTGCCAATTTAAAGTAAAATTTTAGACATAACTCAATCAGTTATTGCTGATGGGAACAAAAATGGCGGCGAAGGCGGCATTTTTACGGATCAAAGAATGGCGCAGTCGTGTCGAAAACCGCGCTACGCGTTCCCAAAATTCTTGTTCCCAAACGTATCATGTAAAAGACTATTTCCGCACAGTGGCAGCAAGGTTAAAGCTAAAAATTCCATCTTCACCAAGCGTGACAATAATACTTAGTGGACATGGTCGTCTATTAAAAGTAAGTGATGGCCCAATGTAAGTAGGTATGTAATTTAAACAAACAGTAGAACATTTAATTAATGAGTGCCCTGAACTAGAACCAAATAGGCTATCCTTAAAGAATGAAATATTAAGAAACGGTGACATTTAACATGCCCCAAAAACATTGTTAATTGAAAAGTATTTTAAAACATTTCTTGAATTTGTAAAAAGTATAGATTAGGACAGTTCGACCTAAAACAACTATTGTTACTTCCATAGTTATTATTAGCTTAATATATTAGAATAAGCTACATTAAACCGCTAAAAGAAAATAGATCAGTATGATAATAAGTTATAAGTGTAAACGATATGCTTAAGCTAGTAATTAAGTAGCATGTAGTATCATGTGTATTGTGGAGCATGGTTGAATAAATATGCTTAAAGACCTAAGAGATAGAGTAACAAGGTCAACATATCACCATGGCTCATGGCTCACACCTCAAACAATGGTTGCTGCGCAAGCACAAAAGGCGCGCTCCAACTTTGTATCCCGAATCCGGGGCAAGTTAAGCGTTGCACCGCCAGATGCAAGCACATAAAGCACCAGCCTCTACACCGCAAGGTAGAATGAGGTTACCAATAATACAATACATAACACAAATATCAACAGATATCATCTGTAGTTGATTTCCTTCGTAATCACAGTCAACAAATATTGCAAACCAATCAGAATGTCAATTTTTCCAAAATAGACCTGTACAGGAAAATTTTCCAAAGTCGTCCCCTAAAGAAATACTTTCCAGCCTAAAAATTGAATAGTAATGCCAGGACGGGTGCCTAAAAAAATTATTTCATTTAGACCACATAACTAATGCTTGGAACTTGAAAATTTGGAAACTTTTAGAAATCTTGCCACATTCAAGGACTATCTAACTGTTTAATCTTGTTAATAAAAGATCAGCAGTGGGCTACATATAGTACCTATTACACAACACTATTCAGCAAAATCCATCTACAACCTGTGAACGAACTGCATCTTTGCTAATAATTCGTTTTGTGTTTAGTTTTAATAATCAATGTAAAATTAAGTACTTCGACAGCACACAATGAGGTCTAAAAGGCGTTCGGTAATATTTTCTTGTGCGAAGTTTCTACAAAATTGTAGAGAAAAAAAAAACGACTTCCATTAATAAATTCAGTATTAGTTTTTAACGATTATTACTCATTTACCTTGTTACGGTCTTAAACTGACTTTACGACACCGCCCCGGCTCATATAACAACGAAACGGCCGGCGCGTGCCATAATGGACAAAATCGGGACGAAAGTTCTCCTAGGCCGCTACCCAGCCGCAACAAGATAGGCCGGCTAGACTTTCAGTGGAGTTGGGCGGGTTCTTAACGAGATTATCTAAGGGTAACGGCCAGAGGGTCGGTAAATAACGGTAAAATAAAGAGGGCGCCACCAAGCCTGTCTTAACCCGAATAACCGGGCCTGGGCGGTTAGACGGGGGCGAAGTATTCAAGACACTCCGTCGATAGGGGTACTCGTGAATTATAAACTCACACAACGATTTCGTGATGGCAAAAATACTTAGATCATGAAGTGGGGCTTTTTCAGCCACGGCAATGTCACCAACAGAGCTTACCTGCACGCTCTGATCTCACTGGCTCCACCGTACATTTATCTCCTCAATGATGGGCGCACGCTGAAACAGAACATGCACAAAGCGACCAAGAATAAAGCGTCTCTTAATTAGATAAGCGTCTATTATTCAATTCTTACATTGGGGCAGCAAAGCGTGCCGCAAACATTGCGTTAATTCTTATAAATAAGCATCAGATGATGGGCGCACTACTGTTACTAAACAACACCCATAACTGTACAAAATCAAAAGCAGTTTGACATATGAGTCCCACAAAGGGAACGTTTGTTCATAAAAAAGCTCACATAATAATTTGGGCAAACACAGCAAAGCCCAAGTGAGGGAAGTGATTTGATCAAAAATGAGCGAGCGACGCCACTTCGCGACAGCAATTTAAGATGCGAAGGGTACGTTTTCAACGGTGCACAAGATTTCACATCAAGTTCGCGCACATGCAATTTTACCGCGACCAAACTGGCGTTGCCGCCTTACAGCACGTATGCCAAGAGTTCAGCAATTATCCACATGACTAAGCGCACAGCTCGCGCACGAGAAGTTAGTATGATTCAATGGTTACAAATACCTTAATTTTATTGGTGACGGCCCAAGAGATCGGCATGCGGTCCAGCTGGCGGGAAACAGGTTGCCTGTGGCAATTCATTCGCCGCTAAAACGGCCGACGTGTGAATGGTCTGGGTGCGCCCAAACTGGCGACAAAGGCTGGCGCTTCAACAAACGCCGCTACGACGGCAAAGCTAGCCCAAGTGATGTCCTACCTCAACGGAATCCTCGCACAACGAGCTAAAGAAAACACTCCCTTACGTGACGACGTAGAACCGGGCATGGAATTCCATCACACCTACGCCTTGGCGTAATAAGATCGCCGCTAACGACACACACACACCTCCCTTGTTCAATCGCCTGAGTTGAACTGCCGACTCTCGCTTAAGGCGAAACAGTTTATCAAACACTTGCTGAAGCAGCACGAGATGGGAAAAGGCTGACGCCCCCGCCAAGGGCGGGAGCGCCGCACGAACACACACACTAACCGACCTCTAAGATCGACGGCTCTCGGCTGAAAGCCGCCGCGAAAAAGCGTTAGGACGCCCGCAGTGGCGTGAGCCAAAACGGCGTTACCACGTGACTCTCGACAGCCAATGGCGATGCGCCCAATAAAACCAATAAGTGCCGGTGACAAAGAAAGCGCGAGGCCTCGCAGTCGCCTCAACAGCGTAAATTCTAGAAGGTTCGGAAATCCTGCGAGCGTTAACACCCGACTGTCAAAGTACCAACAAAGGGGTGCCCCGGATGACGAGAAATACTGCGCTTGAGGCCAAATATGTGCAAAATCATTATTATGGAATTAGGCGATGAAGCCAAATAAGTAACTAAAAGGGTTTAACATACGGGCACGCTGCCCTAAAGCTTAGGTGGCTATATAAAATACAAAATGACCTGACAACCTGCATAAGAGTATGCTTTTTCAAACCGTAATTACTCGGTCTCTGAAGCCGAAGACCGGCGATGTCCTATTATTAACATCTACTACAAAGAAAGTTACTGCTACTAGGAATCCAGATCAGTACACTAACTATGCTTAATCAAAGTTTCTAGCAAGTGTGGTTTTGGAGTTGAAATGGTTTCAAATAGCTAAAGTATCTACCAGACTCCATCCTAAATAAAACTTCAAAGTGCCGCAACCATTTCGAAACGAGGGTTTTCCGACAAATTCGGTTTGTATATTTGGGAGTCCCCGGGGTAAGGCTACTATAAAAAAATCAGAATCCAAGCATGGAGGCGTTACGATATGTTTTGTATATAATGTAGGTACATATTTGACTTTTTCAGTTTTCACCGTTGAGAAGGCTTGAATCAATCCTTTTATGTATTTTCATTTAATTCTTCTTGTCTACTATGATATGCTACAGAGTATAAAATATGTAGATGGAGTAAAAGCTTATGACATACCACAAAGACAGTTACCTACTACCGAAGTACCGAACTCACCACTTATCTAGTCTTAACTACCTTAAAGTGGAACATCAAACACCACAGATGCAACTTATTTTTCAGTAAAAAATTAGGTTGCATACTTCATCACCACAAAACAAAATAATTGACTTTGGCATAATCCACCAAATTCCAGTGTTTAATTAATCATATTCTGAAAAACCAACCGCTATGTGTTCATATAAAGAAACTTCACATTTAGCAGAAAAACCATCAAATCTAAATGGAGGATTGACAGCAATGATCTTAAAAACAATTATGCACTGTGCGTCAGAAGTAACGAAATGGGAAGAAGATGAAAAATCTCAACTGCATATGTTGTTGTTTATATTAGAACTCGTAATATTTGCACCTGCTATATTTACATCATTTATATTTGAAATTCTAGTGCTAGTGTTTGTCAAGATAATAGTACCAGTCATTACTATTTTCGTGATGTTATGTATTATGTTGCCTGCAAGTGGTTTTACTGGATGGTTGTTCGGAACATTTACATTTATTGCTACTGCAATGACACGTCTTTATTTTTCAAGTAGCCCACAACGGTTGGTTGTTTCATCATCTCGCAAACGGAAAAAAAGCCATGAACATAAAGTAACAGCTAAAAAATGCCTTGAAGAAATGTATGCAATAATACCACAGACTTCAAGAAATAGCAACAATAGGAACCAAACTGGAAATTCTATATATACTGACGCTGACATTCTTAAACAAAACATTTCATACGTGCCAGAAAATAAGACTGTACCTACTGTAAATTAACCAATCAAGAAACTAATAGTAACATTTGTAGTAGTATTTTATGCTGAATAGGTTTTGTAATAATAGTCTTAATGTCTTACACTGTATAATAATAAAGTAACAGTTTGTGCTAATGTGTTTGTTATTAAATCTAAAAATATGTGTATTTGGAAACTGAGCTAAACAAATCTGGTAGCACAGAGGATGAAGTCTAATAATAGTTAATGACTTACACCAGTTAATTGTGGGGCTAAATTACAGAATCCAAATCCAATTCCCCTCCTTTTACTCCCTTCTATTATAATTTTGGTTATGGTTACTAGAAAAACCGGACTAACAATAATTACCTAGTGGGGGATTCCCTGCGGGATTCTCAAGGGCAGGGAATACACCGGCAGTGGTCCTGACTTCTAACTCCACCACAATTGGGATTTTTGGGGGGTAACTGGGTTCCTTCCCTGTTTATTTATTAACAGTTACACTGCATATTGTGCTTTCTAGTCCAGGCACTATGTATATACAAAAAGAAAGCCTTTGCTGGAAAGTGAACCGAAATTTGAAATTTATTTTTTGGGGTGTTAGGGGGTCCAGCAAAGCTTAACTTCAAGTTATCTACCAAGATTTTCTATGTTCTATGTCCGCCATCTTAAAAAAAGGTGCGTTTGATTTTTTTTTGCAATAATTCGGTTCCCGTTAACGGTATTTGAAAATAAAGTAAACCCTTTAATTAGATTTTTTGTGCTCTACAATTTATGTTCAATTGCATTTCCACGTACGAGCGATATTAGTCCAGATATCGAACGCGAAAGGAAAACGTGAACGGGTCGAGATTTCTTTCGCGCTTTATTGCTTGTAAGTAGTTGGGCAAGTGCCATATTATAGCACTCAGTACGGTAATGGATAGATATTACCGCACTCAGTGCGATAATACATAAATATTACCACACTCTTTTTATATAAAACAATACATTGAACCAGAATTTATTGATGAAGATAAAATATTGAACAATACACGGCGGTCCGATGCTTCTGGGAGGGGGGTTCCGATGCTTCTGGAGAAACCCAAATATAATCGTTTACCTACACATGATAATAAGTTTGCGTATCACCAGCGTAGCCGAGCGGTCAGGGTGTTAGGCTGCGGTGCCACGGTACAGGGTTCAATCCCGACATCTGGCAATTGGCGGGCGGCCCACCCAGCCGGTTTAAAAATTGGGTACCGAAACCACAGTTGTGGAAGTAGGGAAAGTAAGGCAGTCGTCGAAGGCGTGATGCTAACTACATCATCCAGTACGCCATTTCCAGTGTCCCAGATTGACTGGGTTTCGAAAAGAGATATTTCGGCGATCTTGACTCGCCCTGTCTCAGGCCATATTCCTATATGGAATGAAGTGTTTGAACTTTTTTACACGTTTGCGCATGGCACTTAACGAGACTCCTTTGATTTCAGCAAAACTCGGCTCACCGCCTCGTTTTGACAATCAAACTCGTTTCGTTAAGATGCTCATAATAAAACTTGTATTGTTAATATTTATAAAGAAACTGACCCATTTTCATACCAATTCTCAAAAAAACAAGCTTTTTTGACAAAACCACCCTAAAAACAGCTAATTTGTCTGGACCAGATTTTTGGAAATGTCAAATTTTTAACAAAAAAGGGACGTTTTTAACATTCTTAGGCTTGGAAGCTTTTTGGAACTTCAAAAACATCAAATTGTTCTAGACTGGATTTTTTTCTAGGCGTTTTGTTTTAAAATCTAGCTATTTAAGATGATTCTGCATCGATTTCCATCCGTTGAAATTTGGTCTAGCCTTTCAAACAAATTAAACAGTTGGGATAGATGGAATTTAAAAATCTGGTCCAGATATATTTAATAGACTTGATAGATGGAACAAGAAACATTTTCTTTCATTTCGAGAATTGGTTATGTATGAAAATGGGTCAGTTTGTTTAAAATAATGAAACAAAAAAATCTGGTATATATAACTACTACAAAAAAAAATCGTAATAAATCAGAATTAAAAATAAAAATCTGGTCTAGCTATTCAAATTATGATTTAACAAATGGAAATTGGCTTCAACTAAAATCTGGTGTAGCTATTCAAGTTGCATTCTTAAAAATAAAAATCTGGTTCAGTTGAATTCTCTAAAAGACAAGATGAAAATTTATAAATCAACTTCCAGAAAAATCCGGTCTAGCTTTTCAAATTCTTCTTCTTCTTCTTCTTTCCTTCTCCCTTTTGCCCTAAAGCGTTGGGTTCTCTACTCATTTTCGGAAACTGTCACGGTTGTCTGCTCATCTTTATTTCTCTTAGGTTTTTTCCCCTCTGTTCTACTCTCCTTTCCAGGCTCAGCTCCCACGTTAGTCGAGGCCTTCCCCTTCCTAGTGTTCCCTCTGGCCTTGCTTCCAGTATTCGTCTTGGTTCTCTTTTCCTTGTCATGCTCACTACATGTCCATACCACTTGAGTTCTTTTCTCTACTTCTTGTATTAGTGGTTTCAGTTCCACTTCCTCGTTGGTTACTATATTTCTTATACGATCCCTTATGGTTCTGCCGACTATTCTTCTTAGATTTTTATTTCTCCCGCGGTTATTCTACTTCTGATCTTATCTCGTATCGTCCAGCTTTCAGCGCCATATGTTAGTGTTGGTACATATATGCTTCTATATACTCTTAACTTTGTTTGTGTGCTTACTTCTTTTTTCGTTATTATTGGCCAATTTATTGCATAGTATACCTTGCTTGCTTTATTACTTCTGTTCAGGATTTCTTGTTCTATTGTTCCCGTCTTATTTATTATCATTCCTAGGTATTCGTAGTTACTGACTCATTCCAGTTCTTTTCCATTGCACGTTATTCTTGTGTTTTCGTTTGTTTAATTTTTCTCAATTTTCATTACTTTGCTCTTATTTGTGTTTATTTTAATTCCGTTTCTTTCAATAACTCTATTCGATTTGTCTATTTCTTCCTGTAGCTTTCTCAATATGACGATGAAACGTAATGGCGCCGGGTATTAGCAACAATAATAGTCCCGTTGTAAAACCGTGTAAAAAATGCAATACTGTGCCTGTTACCGGTCTGAAGTGTGTGACATGTGGTTCTTTGATACACCCTGGATGTGTCAAATATCTGAAAAACGTTACTATTATCAATGACAATACAATAAACTGTTGTGAAAATGTAGACAATGCGTCTACGGATGTAAACACATGTGATAACCTGGAACCAGTTAAAGATTTTCAAGTCAGTGAAGTAGGGTATTTAAGAGAAATAATTCAGCAGAAAGATGTCACAATAGCATCTCTACAAGAGACGATAAAGTCATTAAAGGAGCAGATAAGTCTAATTAATTTAATTAAACCCCTAACTGGAATAAAGGCACTGTAACTGGAAGTAAACAACGGGAACAGGTTTCTTAGAGTCCCTATATTATGCTACTATTTCTGATAAAATTTATACATTATACAGGTTAGGTGTTCGAAGTAACTGTCAACATTCGACAAGCTACGCCACCTAATGAATTTCCCCGCTACACTGCGTACTACGTCACAATGTGCTATCTTCCCCTTTCCCCTGTCCGAGACACACTCCATATTCCACTGTTTGCGGCAACCTTTCTCCATATATAAAAACCTTGAGCTTTTCCAAGTTAGCTTTTATTAACAACCTTTCAAAATTGAATATTTTGTTCACAGATGCGTGGTATGAAGCGTTCCTAGTGACTTTAAAGCGTTCTGTATATTAAAGCCTCTCTTGACGGAAATAGGTAATAGAGAACAGAAATATCAGACACCAAAACTGTCACATAATGTATTGTATTTAAAACAAGAAGTTAGGAATAATTGGCCTAAGGGCTGTTGGCTGAGTGCGAAATAAATAAATATATAAGTAGATAAACAGCTTTATATTTGTATTAATTTTACAAAATTGCCGAAATGAGTTTACGTGAGGTAACCTACTTCTTGCAGCGTTTTTAATGCCAAGCGACGATTACACGTTGGACACTTTCTGTGTTGGCAAATGAAATGTTTGATACATTGCTTATGGAAGAGGTGCTTGCACAATGTAATCGAGACTTCCTCCCCATTAAATAAGGTGGTATCACATATTTTGCATATTAGATCGTCCTGAAAATAATTATAAATATTCATAATTATTCATATGCTAAAACCAAGAAGACTGTACCTAGGTACTAAAGGAGACGCAACTTCCTGTGACGGCTGTACATAAAAGCGGCCCCTATTCAGGGGAAAGTCGTCGCGGCGCTGTCGACAGCGTGTAATTGCTTTGTTAACATTGACACTTCACTAGTTTTGAGAATGAATGCAATTACACCACGACCGCCATATTTGTCAACTTTTAGCGGTCCGCTTCAAAACGCGAGTTGCGTCTCCGTAGTATAATCTTTTGGCTAAAACATTGTCTTACGTTATGCGGGGTTTGTGACCTAGGTCTTGGCGGCGGTGTTGGTCGCTTCTTTTTTTGATTTCATTCGCGAGGTTCGTGAACTTGGTTTTGGTGGCGTCTTCTTTTTATTTTTTGATTTAACTGGGTTGCTTAAGGGTAGCAAGCGTTTTGGCGGCATTCGGGTGCGAACTTTAGCACGCTACGGTCGGCCTAGAATCACGCTAGTGTATTGTTGTATAGTGAATAATTAAAGGGTTTTATTAACTGCTGCGTTTGATTATAACTATAATTTACGAACCAACATACATTACAATTCTGACTTTTAATTTGTTATCGAGTTTCAAACAAAATTCCACGGCCTTCTGGATTAGCGTGCCTGCCGGCTCTCCGCGGCCTATTCATTTGCAACACGGCTTCCTGGATTAATACGAGACCGAACCACAGAAGAAACCAAATCAGAAGTTGCACCACAGAAGAAACCAGACTGCTTTTAATGCAATTTAGTGCAATATTTTTAAAATTTTCATTCTGGTTCCAGTGATATATGATTTTTGCAAATTGAACCTTCATGGTAATGTTGTCTTTTGCCAGTTTCCTCTTTAGGCATTCTCAAACATATTCAATAAGGGTGCAGTTAATTCACCGGCCATGGTAATAATAGTGTACTGTTGTCTAGTCAAAACATGTTTATTGAGTTTATTGTACGGCATGAATACATAATAATAATAATAATAATAATGTCTTTATTGGCAAAAACAACTTAAAACACACTTAATATAAAAACAACATTACAGTGCCAATATGGCGAAGTTCAGCACACAGTTCTGCTTTTCAACTTAACTATCATGGTCATGGTGTACAAAACCCAAAGTATGAAGCAGTGCATGTGCTTCACCCTAACATTATATACATGAAAAGAAATTATTGATTACATGATATAAGTATAGTTTTTAAAGCAATGAGATCTATTTATTATATCAGTCACTATTATTATATAAGTCACTAAAGTACCAATCTGCGAAACTCTGAACTGATTTGTTTTTAATTTCCGACGGTACATAATTATAAATTCTCGCAATATTGTGAGAGAAGAACCTTTCAAAAAACGCAGATTTGTGAAGAGAGGGAGTAAGAAAATCCTTTCTTCTAATAATATTATGTCAGATCTAAAGCAAATTTTATTGTAGAGATAGGGAGGTGTTTTTGTAATAACAAGTTTATGAAAGAGTACAGCTGCATGTAGTATTCTCCGATTTAGCATGTTAAGCCACTTCACTTCTTGTAGTTTATATGATATGTGATCGTACTTTCTAATGTTAAATATAAGGCAAAGACAATAATTTTGAACTCTTTGTATTTTATTTTTATCAAAGAAATCCAACCAGGGACCGTAGATTACATCACAATAATTAAAATTCGAAAGTACCAAAGATTCGCAGAGTATAGTTTTCATAGTTTTATTTAAAAAATGTTTGTTTTCATAAATAATCCTTAATTTACCATAGGCTTTTTCGATAACAGCAGACATGTGCTCATTGAATCTCAAGGAAGTGTCTACCTGTAGTCCTAGGCTTTTTGTGTAATTGTTAATTTGTAATTGAGAGTTATTGATTTGTATATTTACACGATTTACATACGTTTCATGAAGTGTGTAATTACCAAATAGCATTACTGATGATTTCGATGGATTTAGTCTTAAAGTGTATTTCAGAATTGTGCATCAATCTATTTAGGTCTTTATTTATTTCGTTATTAGAAATTTTAATATTCTTGGGATCAAATGAATACAGAAGTTGCGTATCATCAGCATACTGATACAAGGTAGTATTTTTGTCAAAAAAACGAGGTATTTTCGACAATTTGACTGGCCTATAACAAGAGAACTAGAAGTGATCTTAATATAGTACAACTAGCAAGATGCCCGTTCTTCGTACGGACTACAAATGTTTTTTCTTCTAAATCTTAAACGAATTCTAGAATGCTTCCCTCCTTCCCCACTCAATGCGCCAAACTAACAAACGCTGCAAAACAATATTGTAGGTAAAAAGCAAACAATATTCTTCCGAAAAAAGTTCTCCATAACCCTTTTATGCTTCACGTAACCCCTGGAAATGTGTATGTAGTTGTCGTTCTCCTTGTATAGATTGATAAAACTATAGGTGTAGTATAAGAATAATAATAAATGTACTTATTAAATGTTGTATTCATAAATTGTAGCAACATACCAGTTTCCATCACGTGGAGGTGGAATTTCGGAAATCCTTCTATTCTATTCTAAACTTTAGGGTTAAAATTTTCTAATTCCCTTATACCCCTTTCTAAATATTTTAAAAATACTTCTATATGCCAAAAAAGAATGTTCTAACTCAATAAACATAGGAGATACGTAGGATTCTTTAATTGACCCCCAATCCAGATTTGCACCTTTAGGGGTTGATTAGGGCCAAATCCTAAAATACGTTTCTAGGTATTTGTATTGATAGTCTTTGCAAGCAAACACCAAATCGATATCTTATCGGGTGTAAGAGATATTGAGGAACTCGTGAAAACATTTTACCCCTTTTCACCCCCGTAGGGGTTGAATTTCAAAAAACCCTTTTAACCCATTTTATTGTGAAATGGAACTCACACCGAAAAAAATGTATAATTTTAACCCCCCTACCCCTTTTCGGTTTTTCCTTTGTTTACCCCTTTAGGGTTAAAATTTTCTAATTCCCTTATACCCCTTTCTAAATATTTTAAAAATACTTCTATATGCCAAAAAAGAATGTTCTAACTCAATAAACATAGGAGATACGTAGGGTTCTTTAACTGACCCCCAATCCAGATTTGCACCTTTAGGGGTTGATTCGGGCAAAATCCTAAAATACCTTTCTAGGTATTGGCATTAGTAATCTTTGCAAGCAAACACCAAATCGATATCTTATCGGGTGTAAGAGATATTGAGGAATTGGTGAAAACATATTTTACCCCTTTTCACCCCCTTAGGAGTCGAATTTCAAAAAATCCCTTCTTAGCACTACCTTACGTAATAAATTGAACATTCCTCCCAAATTTCAAGTTTCTAGTACCAGTGGTTTCGGCTCTGCGTTGATTAGTCAGGGTTGTGACTTTCCTTTATATATGTATAGATTAACATAGGCGCCGAGTTAATGGGGGCCGCCAGGCCCAGGCCCCACATGAAATGATAGACATGGGGCTGGGCCCCACATAAAATTCCTGTGTTTAAATTCAAAATACATTTTTTATGGAGTAACTTTGTTGATAGCTGGAGTTGTCTTTTGCCTAGTTTATTTTTATATTTTATGAAGTAGAATGTGTTTTTGTTTTCACAGAGAAATATTTAAGTTGTTTGTAACAAGAGATCAATAAAAAAACCAATTAGGGTAGGCTGTGATATGTGTTATACGTTTGGCAGTACTGAAGTGTATTGTCAGTCTATGTCAAATTTGAAATTAGTATGTTAGGTTTTGTTTGTTGTTTGACACAGACTGATTTAAAACTTAACCTGCAAATCTCGAATTTGACATAGACTGACAATACGCTTCAGTACTGCCAAACGTATAACACATATCACAGCCTACCCTAATTGGTTTTTTATTGATCTCTTGTTATAATGTGTTTGTGAATAAATCTGTTTAGCATACCTATTTATATTTTTTCAACATTTTCCGGGGGAGGGCCCCCGGACCCCCCTGCTGGGGAGAGTACTCCGTACACAACCCCCCCTCCCAACTCCCCGGTGAATATCCAATGGCCCCACATGGAATTTTACGAAGTCGGCGCCTATGACAATTAATTAAACTTTTTAATGATTCTAATATTAAACTATACGATATTCATGAAATTAGAAAACGAGAAAACTTGAAATGGTTGAGAATTTCACGGAAACAATAGTTATCTCAAGATTTTATAAGAGAATTCCAAGACAAAGTTGATTGCGTAGAAATTTCATGGAGACAAAAAGAAGATTTTGTAAGAGAATTAATTCCCAGATAAGGTTGATTGGATCAAAATTTCATGCTTTAAAAAATTATCAGAATAATTTATTAAAGAACTTCAAGATAAAATTAATTGGAAAATTATTTCACATTATCAAAAATTATCTGAGCATTTTATAAGAGAATTCCAAGATAAGGTTCATTGGATTAAAATTTCATGCAAACAAAAATTATCAGAAAACCTTATTAGAGAATTTCAAAATATAAGTTGCTTGGGAATTTATTTGATGTGGTCAATAATTATCTCTGTTATTTAGTAGAGAATTTCAAAATAAAGTTGAATGGATAGGAATTTCACGAAACAAAAGTATACCATGAGTAGTCAAAGTTATGTCGACTATTTTTGCGGTGATATCACAAATGTCTATTGCGCTTTGGTACGATTAGGACGACTGCAGACTGCACTAGCGCGAGTCCTAATCCCAAGCGTAATGGAAATGAGTGATACCACCGCAAGAATAATCTACTTAACTTTGACTAAGAATGGCATTCAAGGGGCAATTCAATGAACCAAACTACTTTTTCAAATTAGTTAGACTGGTCAACAATAGACGCATTACATTGTGACGTTTCAAATAATGGAAAAATGCTATAAATATAATATCAAATTGCATTTATTATTTGTGGATTATAAACAGGAATTTGACAAAATGAAAAGAGAAAAACTGTTACAAGCTGTAGAATAAATTGGAATACCGGAAAAATTGATATGATGTATCCAAATGATAAAGAGGAATACAAAGGCAACAGTAGGAATAAAAGAAGAACGTATGGAAATATTTAATATAACAATAACAAGGAAGTCCGTCAGGGAGATGTGCTGTAGGCAACACTTTTCAACATATAGGCAATTAAATCTACAAGGAACTATAAGAAATAAAGAAGTGCAAATAGTTGCATACACATACGACATAGTTATAATATCAAGATCGTGAAATAAACTAACTGAAGTATGTAAAAGCTTATAAAAATCAGGTGAAATGAAAGCAAAACTAAATATATGAAATTCTCTAGAGGGAAAAATAGACAATAAAAATAAATTAAAGACAAATATACCGTGGATAAGTTCTATAAGAAGTATTGACTACTTGTTAGAATACACTAATTAAGGGGTTAATCTTCTTGGGTAATTAGTAGAGTCCGTCAAATGCCATTTTACCATGTTTTTTACTGTAGGCCCCTTTAGGGCCAGATTTCGTATTTAGGCGTTTCACGTAGTAAGGGATGGAATGAACCACATTTGTTGATGCCATAAATGCTATAAAATGCCCTTTTTCGTGATAAATGCTATATTTTGAATAAATGCCATATTTTATTGCTATATTTCAATCAAAATCGATATTATGTGGCTAATTCACAACAAAAAGGCTTACAAATTTCAAAATAGACATGCAGAAGTTTTGGTGAGTGCCAGGTACTAAGGTCGATGAGCCGTGGCGGGGGTGACCGCTCGTCGCGCGCCTCAACGCTCAGGTAAGTATCCCGTTACGTCCACTCGTCAACAACAACCCCGCGCTCCCCCCTTCCCTTCAATGCACCTCGGATACTTACGTTCCACTTATTTGACTTGTGCCCGCCTTTTGTATTTGTGCTGTGGGATTTTTAATATTACTGGTGAAATTTTTTCTAAAATTTCAACTTTTTGAAATAAATACTTACCATTTTTATGCTTTATTTTGAAATAAATGCCATATTTTGAAAAAATAAATGCCATTTTGCTATGCTATATTCTGAAAAAATGCGGGAATATTTTGATGGACTGGTAATTAGTCAACAGCGCTACAGACAAATCTTCTTTATTCAGTCATCTCAATATTTCTCTGCACTGAAAGCTTCATCAGGAGTGAGAATCTGAAGAAAATATTACAGTTGATGGACATATAAATAAATTATAGACGTTGATGGTTCCGTACAAAATACATCACACCAATGATGACTACAATATTATCAGACTTAAAATATATTAAAGTTATTGTAAAACTTTTACCTTTTAGCCTAGGTATTAGAATATAAATGAAGCAAGTACAAATATTTATTAAATTTAATACGTAGTCATATAACAAATTTTTATTGTTTACAAAATTATTCATTTTATGTGAGTAGAATTATTGGTAACTATACAGTACATCTCCTACATTAAAATATGTGCTTATAAACATTATGAAGTGGATATTTTATTGATACATTTTTAGTATTTAAAAAATACTCTATTGTATGAATTTAAATTTTGTAAGGAATTATTATTGAGTAGTAGCAATCGGCACAAAACCTTAAAAAAAGTTGTACTTTGGGCAGCATTGAAGGTAGGTTTGGGAGAACCGGTTCACTCAGTTACTAAATACACTGTTGAATGCAGTTGAGTCACTAATAGAGCGTTGTTATTGTTTTATAATAAGTGGCGAGTTTGTATTGCTTTTTTTGTATTTTTATTTATTCACCGGAACTTCCAATTTTAAATAACCTGAATATGTTAAAACGCAGCGTAAATGAAAGAGCGCACAAATCAATATGACTACGCTGAGAGGCGAGTATTGGCAAGTATATACTCGTGAAATGTAATACTGAAAAAACGAAATTTGTTGAGGTTTTGTGCCATTTGCTGTACATATTCAAATCAAATAGGTTAGTCAAGTTACACTACACAACTTAGAGGTACTGGATTGAAATTGATATAGATGCTGAATTTCTACAAATTTATTTTACAATTGGTGACTGGCCACAATCTGTCACGATAGTTTCATTAGTTTGAGCAGTTTTGTTTCTGTTTAACTTGCCTCTGAAGATGAAGAAGATTTTTATTCTGTTAGTAGTAGTAGCTGAATTAATTTGTTTCTGTTTATTCTTTACTTTGACTTCAGAGGTTTGGACTGCATTAAATGCAAACATCCACTTTGACAACCTCGTCATTTTCAGCGCTTTTCTAAATTTCTCGCTTGTTAATCCATATATTACTGGGTTAATAGCAGCATTCAAAACGATTAAGTACCTCGATGCAAACCATAATCCATAGTAAACACCATTTACCTGTAATTGTAGCATATACAGTCATTTTCGAAAGGTATCCATTAGATGAATGTAACATACTTGATTTTGAACTAGTACTATTTGAGACATATGATTATCCTTTAGTAACTGATTTCTGTAAAAGACCAGAGCTGTGAAAGGAAGTCTGCAGACCATAAAAGTAATAACGACAACGAACATCATCTTAGCCACTTTTTTCTTGTAATTAACATTCGTTGACTTTATTCTCCTTAGCACTACTTGCTCATATTCGTTTAACTACAAAATAATAAAATTCGTTAGATAACTAACACAGATTTGTGAATTTAAATATAAGTAGATATTATACAGCATGACAAACCACAATCATTTGTAAAAGCTGCAGTGGTAACCAATACATACTTTTACTTTTAACCTGTAGTGTTAGCATTATTTCTATATTTTTTCTATTAACTTCAAATACAAAACTTCCTTTATTTTATGTAAAAGAAAATGGAGAAGCAAAACTGTGGTAAAATGATTTTTTCTATGATAAACTCGGGACATTCAAAACTCCAAGGAAGAATCAAACATTAGAAATTTTTTTGACACATGAAGACCAGCAGGATTATAAGCGGTATGACGATCTTTAACATATTATGTTAGAACAATTTCTCGAATCTAGTACTTTCCGCATTTTTAGCTCAAAATTTCACTCCATACGAACCTTATTTTCCGCTTAGCCCGTATATTAACACTTGGCAGTTCATTTATGTTCGTTGAAATTTAATTCTAAATTGAGCTTTGTTCCTGCTTGAGGTGACGTAAGCTATTCTCGCACGCGAAGCGATTGCATTTTCAGAATTTTGTTGTTCAGACAGCCCCAAGGCTTCCCCGAGTTTTCTTGGATACTGTCGAGTCAAGGTTTCGTTATGTCGGAACTCTTCCGAGCGTTCCGCATAAGTGGAACAAGGAACAAGTTAAGTAGCAGCTGCGTAATTTATTCTGGCTTCTGGGATCTTAGGCCAAAAGCATCATTCAGCCTCGGGCCTTGAGATCCTGCGTAAGGTTGGGCGTTGGTCGTAAGTTGTGAAACTACCTTGTTGCTGTCATCGAGCTCACTGCATAATGGTTTGTGGTGAACGCTTAGCCAAGTTTTTCGTACCGTTGGAGCTAAGCATCTCTGTTAACACTGTTATAGTGGATCTTAAAGGGAAAACTTCGTCGTTATGCTAAGCCTGCCAGTGTAATGAAGCCTCGAGTCATCATACCGAACCTGCTTATCGTAAAGGTGCTTCATTTTTACCTGAATGGGGATGTAACACCGCTTTTCCGCTCGATTATCGCTCTTTCATGTGGTTTCCCAGTAGTTCCTGTTCGCATTTCATGGCAATGGTTTGGGATGCAATCTGCAGCTGGACAAGAACAACGTAATTCAGAACATCTGACTTCCTATCAGGTATTTGATAGTTCCTATTACGTGTAACACTAATAACTTTATAGTGAAGTGATTTGTTTTGGTGCCTTTGGTTGACTTAAATTGTACCTAAAATGTTGAACAATACCATCAAATTTATTACCTACATGTTGTTTTCTGCTTCAAGTTCAAGTAAACGTTGTTGTACCACTATTTGAGTAGTTGTTGCTAATGTTGATCATATAACGTAGTCCTTTTGTTAAGTATTTAAAGATTCATATTACTGTTTGGAATGTAACCTTACCATTTGATTGTCATTTTACTGCCGTGTTTAGTTTAAACGTCTCAATTTAATCTGACTAACCCCTTTGGCCTATTATTTTTAACTGTAATCCGTAAACATTTTCATGTTCATTGTCATATACATATTTTTTATTTAGTCAATAGCGGTTATTGTCAATTATCTACGTTTTTCATTGGTGTTTGCATGCATATTTGCGTTTTGTTTTGATGAACAGAAAATCAGATGGATTGTAAGCAAGTGTAACAATATTCAGCTGTCGCAGTCACCACCTCATGCTGTGCCAAGGTAGAAGTAGAAAGATGAATCACTCACTTCCACGTTCAGAGTGCGTTCCCCTGTGTTGTTGATTTTGTTTTCCTGAGTTACCTCATTTAATGGAATTGTAGCCCTAATTCAAAGGTCGTAAAGAGCCTGCCCTCTCGCTGAGCGTTCCCAAGTCGGAGCAACCTTTTGTTACCGTTCATCGTAACGGGTTGGGGCAGCGCATCTGCGTAATTTTTCTGATTTTGTAGTTTTACTGACGGTTTTGTAGTAAAGTCGCTGTCATGCTGTAACAAACTGACACCCACCTGTGCGCTTTGTTTTTGTCATCAAGGACTAGTTTGTGTGTAACAAATTGGAGTCCTTGGCGTGGAGCGTTGTTTTTGTCGTTAACGATCTTTTGGCCTTGTTTTTTCGTTCAGAACCTTGTAGCATTGTTTTTGCAAATGTTTTTTATTGTTTTTTAACTTTCCGAAGTAGAAAAATCACGTTTCCATATTTTTTTCATATGGTAACGAATCGTCGAAGAAACTCGAAACGATTGTCGTTTCTTTTCTTATCGTATTGATCATTTATGACCCCTACTTTAAGTCTAGTGTTGTTTTTTTAATATTTTATAGCGATTTCCAAGATTTTAAGATTTTTCATATGCAGATAGGTCAGGATTTTGTTTTTTCTTAATTTTCCTTGTCGTTTCGTTCCTTTTGTTTCTATTTCGTGCGTTTTCGTATGTTTCGTTGTGTTTTTTATTGTCTTCAGTTTGTTTTCATTTGTTTTTCATTTGTGTGCATCGGTTTTCTTTATCAAAGACGTGTTTTTTCTTTGTTTCTACTTGTCTTTTCTTGTTTTCTGTTTGTCTTTTCGTGTTTTCTTGTTGTTTATTGCCTTTCTTGTTTTCGTTTTGTGTATTTCAGTGTCTTCTTTTATTTAAAGGATTTTGAGTGGATTAAAACATAGTCGTTTGTTTTTATGAACCTTCATTGAACTCATTGCGTACGTTTTTGTTTCCAGTTGAGTTTTCTTTTGTTAATGGAATGATTTTATAATTTCATCTTCAAGTAAAGTAAAGGCATTACTCAAGAATGTAGTGGAGCATCAAAATTTAACATGTTTTATCTCGTTTAATGGAATTGTAGCCCTGATTCAAAGGTCGTAAAAAACCTGCCCTCTCGCTGTACGTTCTCAAATCGGAGCAACCTTTTGTCCGTAGTAACGGGGTTGGGGCTACGTATCCGGTTAAGTTTCCGATTGTGTCGTTTTTATGTCGTTAATAATGTTTTTGACGGTAACAATTATCTGCATGATTCAGAAAAAAACGAGAAGATGAAGGTACGAACAAGAAATGTCTAACTGGGGCTGTAACACCATGATGATAATGATCTTTGTTACTTTTAAAGAAACACTAAAACTTTTTTAAAAATAATAGACATACACTGCCTATTTAACGTTGTTAATCCACATAACGTTCTTTAAATAAATAATGCATACAAAAAACGTATTTCTAGATTTTCTGTAATTTCAATGTAGACAAAATAAACTAAGTTTTAATCTGGATCAAATAATTAACACGATATAAAGTTAAAATCGATTTAAATAAAGTTAAACTAAAATCCTACTTCAAGCAGTTAATTTTTGAAAAGAAATTTTATAGCTACTGCAGCTTTGTTTCAATTTTGTCATGCTGTGTAAATTATTATTTTTTTAAACGGTCTTACTTTGACAAATAGAGCAATATAACACACTAACATGGTACCTAGTGGTAACCATACTATCATGGTTATTATAACATGCCAGTATATATTTGTTACAATCAAATCTTCTGTGCAGTATTTTTCCAAAAAATTCATCCACTGCCTTTCCTGAAACATATTTTTAAAAATTATTATACAAAAACCTTGCAGCTTAGTTAAGAGTAAATATTAAAATATATTTAAATTGTTAAAAATCTAATTTGGTTAGCACATGTCTTTACCAGTTATAATATTTATATAAATTCTGATACAAGGAATGCTTTCAAAAAGGTTTTTTTTTTGTAAAGTACCTATATAACTAATATTTTTACTGATGCACAAGTTATTACACATATAGAAAATATATTTTACGAGACAGGATACTGGATACTGTATAATCTAATAAATTATAGAAAATGGTTCAATGGTAAAGGTAAACAAAGATTTTTAAATATTCCTCATAAACTTCAAATCATTTGAACAATTATAAATAAAGCCAATGGCTTACAAAGCAACAAAAAATGCTAGTAAAATTTGTTGTAAGAGTAGTGATGTAAGTGGTAATATTACAAAGGTAATATCACTGGTAATGTAAGTAATATTACGTAAAGTTACCCATGATAATATTGCCACAGTATTATTACCGGTAATATAATTAATAATACATAAAGTTAGTAGATTGTTGCAATATTACTCGCACGAAGAGCGTCGAATATCCGGTAAAAATAAGTCACAGCTTGCAACATTGTAGAACCTATTAATAGAGGTACAAATTTAAGAGCTGACAATATTATTAATTATTAAATTACCGGTAATTTCACATCACTAGGTAAGAGCTCGAACGAACAAGGCAGTATTTATTTATTTGATGGCAAGACGGTTTCTATGATACGTCTCTATGATTTTCCAGAATTAGTTTATTATTCTGCATCACCTTTTATAACTATAACAGATTAAAACAACGATAATATAATATACACAAACCGTGCACCTTATATGTTCGGAATATAACTAAGGGTGCTGCTAATGCAAAACCCCCAATCCATGCCATTACCATTATAATTTTAGCACCACTTCTTGACAGCCTATTTTCTGGAGGCAACACAATAGCATTTAATCTATCGTAACTAATTGCCACTAAATTCATGACGCTTACTAAGAGCACAGCACCTAAAGGTAAGTTTCTATTACAAGTATAATAATAACAGTAACAAGTACAGTATAATATTACACAAATTAGCACAACAATTAAAATAGACTAAATTAAAACTTACATTCAAGTGCACCTTCAGCTTTACATCCAAATGCACCCAGCTGATAATTTTGAAAGAAATCATACGTTAGAAGAACCACTGGGTGAATAATTACTGTGACCAGATCTGCAGCCGCCATATTTCCAATTAGCATATTAGTAGGGGATTGCAGATGTCTATTTTTGATTATAATGTATAGCAACAGGACATTTCCAAATATTCCCCATAGCATCACCGGAAGGAAGGCAGAGGTTTTTATTATAATTTTGGATGGTGGCACCACCAACCATAAATCATTTATAAATGTTACCTCGGAGTAATCAATCTAAAATGCCAAAGTCATGTAAGTATATAATACTGGTGTACTCAATGCTATTTAAAAAATTAATATTATTGTAACGACCTTGGGATCAGGCCGTTACAGACGCGTGAGTCAGTGGCCCGAATATTCGAGAAACGATCTTGGAACCAGGTGCGACGGATATGTCAGCGGCCTCGGTGATTAATACGCGTGAGTCAGAGACCTTGTGCGCGAACACGTCAGCATCGCTGGATTAATTGAGCGACCTCGCGTATTTTCTAGAAGGAATTATCCGGCGATATATAAATACGTGCAAGCGGAAATAACAGACAGTTCTCATCCAACTCGAGGCGCGCAAACTACAATATAAATGAACCCGTGTGTACATAACTCTAGTGAAATAAATAACGCGTGAATAACAAATAAATATAACCATATAAATCATTTATGTTAAGTCGTGTATAAATACATACATAAAGTATATCTGTTGTTAGAAATAGTCCTGTTAGTTTATAAATAATGTGTGTTCCGCGTTTAAGTTGCTTTGTAAATAGTTAAGATAAATCGTTGTAAATAAATGCTATGTCCAAGAAGCGGCTTATAATTTTTAAATAGCCCAGAGCGTAAAACGTAACAGTGGCGTCAGGTGTCGGGTTGTACCAGGGGCTATAAAAAATTATTGGACATACATTAAATAAATTCATTAACAAGTACCGATAAATAAATTTAAGTGTGTGTATTGTGGATGTCTGTAACGAGATCCCAAAGCAGCAAGATGGAAACCCAATTAAGCCAACTTTTCCAGCTGATCCAAGTTGGCCAAGAGAATGCAGAAAAAGCGCTAGAGGATCTTAAGAAAGAGCTGAAAGCCGGGCAGGAAGTACTTAAGAAAAAGCGGAAGGCCGCGCTAGAGGATCGTAAAGATGAGCTTAAGGAACAGCTGAAAGCGGGGAAAGTACTTAAGGAAGAGCTGAAAGCCGCGCAAGAAAAAATAGTCCAAAAACTTCAGGAATTGAAAGCCGACCGAAAGAAGGCAGAAAAAGCACAAGAGGAACTTCAGGAAGAGCTGAAAGCCGCGCAAGAAACAGTAGTCCAAAAACTGGATGGGAAAATAAATGGAAGAGTTCGGTCTCTGCTGTTGGATACTGGAGCGACGAAGTCCATCGCCAGGTTTGACGTAATATGGGACAAGGGTCAGCTGCTGCACGATAGGACACGCCTTCGCACTGCCACGAGAGGCGCACTGACCATGCAAGTGGAAATTGATTTGACATCGAAGATTGGGAATCAAACCCTCGGGTCCTGAGTGCTGACATTCCGGACGAGTTCATCCTGGGAATGGATGTTATGAATAAGAGTGGGTTCACTTTAGAGTTGGGACGCGGCGTGTTGCATGTGGGTGTTGATGAGCTTACTATACACCCAAGAGAAGAGATCGCAGAGCGAGTGGTATTGGCAGAAGATGTTACTCTGCCGGGACGAAACGAGAGGGGCGTGGATGCATACCTGGATGGAGATCTTCGAGGCAACGTGGTGCGCGTGGTCGTGCCCGATTATAGCAAGGATCTCACTCATGGTATCCTGGTGGGGAAGACGTTGGTAGAGACTGGGCTTAAGGTCCCAGTAAGGATGATGAACGTCAACAGGGAACCGGCAACCGTCAGGAGAGACACATTCCTGGGAAGGGGTATGAGCCAACAAGAACGAAAAAAGATCGAAGATCTGGTGGTCCAGTACCAAAACATCTTCGAGTGCGGAGATCTTCCCAGCGGCCGTACCAATGTGGTAAAACATAAATCATTCGAGTTTGGCAGAAGATTCTTGCTGAAGACCGACCATGCTGCTCTAAGATGGCTACTGCAGTTCAAGAACCCTGAAGGACAGGTGGCTAGGTGGATCGAGCGCCTACAAGAGTACGACTTTGAAATAAATCATCGATCTGGCACAGCCCACCGCAACGCCGATGCGTTATCCAGGAGGCCCTGCCCTGCGGACTGCGGCCACTGTTCGAAGCTGGAAAGTGGTGCGGTATCCATCAATCGTTGACGACTCGTGGGAGCTAGACGAGTTGCGAAACAGCCAGGAGAACGACCCCGACTTAGGCGCAGTTATAGCCTGGAAGCGAGATATTTTTTAATATAAAGTTGTTTTGAAGATTAGTAAAACTAAAGATTTCGTCTTGATCCACATATATTTTTTAAAAATTCCCGAACGTTTTCGGCTTATGCCAACTTCAGGGGACGTTCTACAAAATAATTGACAATTAAACAAACTTTATAACAAACTAAAAATGACTTACAATTAACAAACAAACAAAATCACAAATAACAGCACAAACTCGCTACAATTGCCACGGTGGGTTGACTAGAACTGGCAAACAAATACAGCGGAACATGCGCGCCGATAAAAGAAATTGTAAAAAGCGAAAGGGACCCCATTAAAAATACTTAAGGGATCGGCAAACTTTTAAAATACTCCGATCCTGCAAATATTAATTGATCGTTTAAATTGACCTGTGACTTATTAGACAAAACGATCTCCAAACACTCAGCAATGTTGAGCTTCACTCCCTTATCGAAATAATGTAAGATTCTACAAAAAGACTTCCTATCAAAATTATGATCGTTTTCGTTGATATGTACAGCAAAGTTCGATTCAATTTACGATTTTCTAATGCAATTAAGATGTTCGCTAATTCTGATGTTGAAAGCTCTACCGGTCTGTCCTATATATGTAGCTCCACAATTGCAAGTCAAGCTATAAACGCCATTTTTCTTTAGGGAGCCAATTTGGTCTTTATTTCTCACCAAGAGAGTTTGTAAATTGAAAAAATTGGAAAAAGTAACATTAAAATCATTACTAGCAAATAATTTTTTGAAAGAATATGAAATTTTTCCCACAAAAGGAATGGAGAAATAAGGTTTGGGTATAGGTGGAGAAATTATAGGGTAGCAGAAGGACTCAAATATACGCTTTCTCTTTTGTTCGAAAATTTTTCTGATGATATATATGGGGAAGTCGTTCTTTATAGCAATATATAGTAATGTTTTAAGTTCTAACACGTAATCTTCGTAAGAGAGGGGTACAATATGTAGATGATGAAACATAGAATAAAAGAAAGCTGTTTTATGGCACATAGGGTGATTAGAATGATAGTTTATACAATGATCAGTATGAGTGGGAAGAGTTTTGAAGACATTAACAATTTTATTAAAAAAATGCTGAATTTGCGGTTCTGTAAGTACCAGAAAACAATTGAATAAAAAAAAACATTCCCAAAAAATTATGCTTTTCGTACCTTTTAAATGTAAAATGGTGGCTCTGGGTAGTAATGCTATGCAGGGTGCGCAATAATTGCAAATTTAATAATCTCCCGTTTTTTTTAAATGGAACGCCCTGTATATGTTTGTATTATTGAAAAGCTTTTTTAATGAGTTTTCTTTTGATATCTTACTTCATATCCCTAAATTCAACTATTTTTTAGATATGCGAGTTTAAACACAAAATAGTAGTTTGTGCAGTGAGAGTGAATATGATGTCCATACTGCACGAGGATGAAGTTTGAGCACCACGCCGGAGGCGGAGTGCTCAATCATCCGAGGGTGATTTGTAGATTCCACTCGAGTTGTACAGTAGGTATATTTTTTCTACTGTGTATCAACGAAGAAAAGAAAAATAAGAACCGTGGATTTTAAAAAATTTAAATAACGTCTTGTAGGTAAATTCGTATTTAGTTTTGTATTTCTGGGGTAATAACGTGTCGTACCTTTCATTAGCTAGTGAACGAATATCTGTCAGAATACCGTTAAATGATTCGTCACTAGAATCACTCACTTTTAACTATTAGTTTGATAGATTACGCTAATTGACATGTTATCTTGTCCATAACAAACAAGCAACCAAACAGTAAATGAAAGTTGCCTAGGTAAACACATGACTAACGTGATTTGTGATTGGTGGATTTCATATCCGTCCGTGTGTGAATATGAAATCATATTTGTTCAGTCAACTAGATTTGCCTATTTATCCATTCTGAGGATTGTGAAGAAAACAGAATATTTACATGTGGGAGTAGAAAAAAATAATTTAAGCCTCTTAAGGTGCTAATAATTTAAACACTTTAGCTCTGCAAACAAAACAGAAACCAGGTTTAGAAGATAAAAATTCGGTCATTGTTGATATAAGCGAGAATATGTGGGAATGTTGTTAATGTGCAATTAAATGCACATTTTCCCAATATTTTATTAAATTAATGTACTTCTAAAGTTAAAAATAGTTCTATGGTATTTGATCATGATATCAAAAAAGCTATATCTGACTAAAAAAATTAAAAATTGAATGAGTTCTATAAAATTCCTATTTCATTACTCAAAAAATGTAGTTATAAGTTGTCTTCCATCTTGGCACAGATTTTAAATATATCAATACTTTCTGGTATTTTTCCTGAGCATTTAAAAGTATCTAATACTTGTACTACCAATATATAAAAGACAAGACCCCAAAATGCGTTTAAATCGCACGGGACAAAAAGAAAGGAAAAACAGTAAGCCAACTATCCACACCAGAAAAGACACAAGAAGAATACGTTAGTAAAACCAAGAAGGCTAAGTATAGTTCAAAGAGTGGTAGTATACAAGGAAATAGTTAAAAAAACTAAAGACTCCCAGGGAGGACCAGAAGGATGGACGTACGAAAAAGACTAGGCGTGAAAATGGTAAACGAAAATTGGCAACATGGAATACAAGGAGTTTAAATAGTAAAGAAAGAGAACTAATATATGAATTTAACAACCCAAGATTAGATATTTTAATCATCTCCGAAACAAAAAAAGGGGCACAGGGAAATAGAGTTAGAGGGAGTACATATGTTGGTATATAGTGGAGTAGCAGAAAAAGAAAGAGCAGCAGCGGGGATAGAATGTATTATTAATACAAAATAATTAAATATATAATAAACTGGAAAGCATGGTCTGAAAGAGTATTATCAGTAGAACTAACATTAGATAGGGAAACAAAAATGGCTATAATAGGAGTTTATGGACCAGATGAAGACGCAAGGCAGGAACTTAAAGATAAATTCTGGGAGGATTTAGAATTGGCAACAGAAACAAGTAAAGGGATCACTTTTGTAGCTGGAGATTTTAATGCAAACGTAGGAATCAAGGATAATGAAACAGCAGGTATTTTAAGAATATACAGGGTGTCTCAAAAAGAATGGGACACCGATTAGCCATAGATTCCTTACGTCATAATAAATCGATTAAACCTAATATACCTTAGTACAAAGTCCCTTCAGTAAGAAGTTATGGGGCCTTGAAGTTAAATTTTTAATTTTTTATTTTTTTGTCAATTTTCACAAATGTAGATTTATCGATTTGAATTTTGGTATACATACTTCCAATTATATACTACACTAATAAGAAAAATTTTATAAACTAGACTTGACTGTAAAAGGCACTTTACCTAACTTTCAAAACTTTTTTTAGCTCTAACTTCGTTATATGTAAAATTTTTTAAAATGTTAGGTTATTCTCTGAAAGAGAATTAAAAAGCACAAAAAGAATGTACTCTTAGTTCTTAAGCCTAAAAGCCACCGTTTACCGTAAAATGCCCATCAAAGGTTTTTGGTTGTCATTAAGATGTGCAATTATCAAGTAGCCATGATCACAAAAACAATGGGTAATGATTGTAATCTAGTAAACAACAACAAGAAATCAATTAATGCCGTGGGTGACATCAGGTTTTTGTCTTTTGTGCTTACGAAAATGCTGCGACATAATGAACCTTTCAGCATTGGAGAATTCGTTATGTAGCGACATTTTCTTAAACATAGAAGAACCAATTCGTATGTCACTAATGTCATTAATTGATTTATCATTGTTTTTTACTAGATGACCATCATTTTTGTGATCATGCCTACTTGATAATTACATGTGTTAGTGACAACCAAAAACCTTTGATAGATATTTTAAGGTAAACGGTTGCTCCTACACCTATGAAGTAAGAGTACATTATTTTTGTGTATTTTAATTTTCTTTCAGATAATAACCTAAAATTTAACAAAATTTTACAGATAACGAAGTTAGAGCTAAAAAAAGTTTTGAAAGTCAGGTAAAGTGCCTTTTACAGTCAAGTCTCGTTTATTAAATTTTTTTTATTAGTGCAGTATATAATAGTAAGTACGTATACCAAAATTCAAATTGATATCTCTAGATTTATGAAAATTAACAAAAAAAATAAGAAATAAAAAATGTAACTTCAAGGCGCTATAACTTCTTACTGAAGAGACTTTTTACTATGGGTATATTAGGTTTAATCGATTTATTATGACGTAAGGAATCTATGGCTAATCGGTGTCCCATTCATTTTGAGACACCCTGTATAGAACAAATAAAGGAGATGAATAGAAAGAAGTTAATAGATTATTGTATGATACAAAATCTTATAGTGGCAACTTCATTTTATAAACACAAAAGATTCACACATACACCAGACAGGCACCAAATAATACAGGAAGATCTGTAATAGATTACATATTGATAGAGAAAGACAGCAGAAAACTGATTGAAGATGTAAGAGTGTATAGGGGGGCATAGATTTATAGCGATCACTTCCAATTAGTAGCAAAAATTAAAAATACCTATCCAAATGGATTATAAGACAGTACATAAAGAAAAAATAACAAAGCAACAAGTAACAATAAGAACATATAAGTTACAAAATATAGATACCTACAGCAAATAAATACAAAGAGAAAATTGAGAAAACAATACAGACAGAGAAAGAAGACAATACACAAAATGGGTGTAGAGCAAGCATGGAACAGATGGAAAGAAATACTCTTTAAATCAGCAAGGAACACATGTGGAATATATAAACCAAGCAACCAAAGAAAAAGTACGTCATGGTGGAACGAAGAAATAGAAAAACAAGTTAAACTTAAGAAAAATAAATGAAAGGAGTACCTAGGACAAAAAATGGCAGAAGCTTATAAGAAATATAAATATCAGCGAGAAAGAGTCAAAAATATGATTAAAGAAGCAAAAAAAAAATCTTGGAGGAAATTTGGTACAAAAATTGAAATAAATAATAAAGAAAATCAAAAACTATTCTACAAAATACTGAAAAGTCCAAGAAAAGGAGTAACAATAAAAACCAATGCAATAAAAAATAAATAAGGAATAATAATCACGAAAACAAAGAAAGTGATGGAAAGAATATTTTCAAGAGCTATTGGGTATTCAAGAAAGGCATGCAGAGGAAGAAGAATTTAATGAACAGGAAGAAGAGGTAAGCCAAGGTGAAACAGAAGATCAGATAACCAAGGAGGAACTAAAAGATGCATTAAAGAAAAAAAACGGGAAATCGCCGGGGCATGACAAGATTACATCAGAAATGGTGAAAAAGTTGGCAAAGAAGAAATGGCAATAATGTTAAAACTTTATAATATAAAGTATGGACAGAAGGTAAAATCCCTAAAGATTGGGAAAAAATTGAAGATAGTGCAAGTGTACAAAAAGAGAGAAAAGGGGGATTACATTATTAAGCAAACCACTCAAAATATATGAACAAAACGAAAGTTATGGCAATAAAAAAAGAACCACAGTACATAAATATAGAGATGTGAGACAGTTTAATTACTTAGGAGTAATAGTTGTAGATACTGGAAATCAAGAGGTAGATTTAAATGAAAGAATAAAAAAAGCTAACAAATTATATTACACAATGAGCAACACCTTTATAAAAAAAAAGAAGTAAGCCGGAAAACAAAATTAAATGTTTACACAAGTATCTTCAGACCCATATTAACCTATAGCTGTGAGACGTGGATAGTATCGCAATGAATGAAGAAAAAATTAGAGGCGGTTGAAATGAGAGAAGAGTCAAGGGCATCACAAGAAGAAATAGAATATGGAATACCCAAATCAGAGAAGAACTAGGGATGAAATCTGTAACGGAATTTATTAAGACGAGACAGCTGAGTTGGATGGGACATTTGCAAAGAATGAAGAAAAACAGACCAGTCAGACAAATATGGGGAACAAGAATACCGGCAAAAAGAAGCAAAGGAAGGCCTAAGGACACATGGAATGGCGTAGTAGCAAAAAGATTAACAAAAAAAGAAGTGAAGTGGAATGAAGCAAAGGTGATGGAGCAGGATAAAAAACAGTGGAACGGATTTGTGCATGCAAACAATTAGAATTTAATTAAGTGGAAATAATTTAATAGGAAGCCGGCAGTACGGCTGAGTGGTGTTGCATATCTCACGGCACTTGTAAAAGTTAAGCTCCAGTCTGCTTGGCCAGTACTTGGATGGGTGAACATCTGGAGAGCGGGCGTAGTGTTCTAGCTCAGACAGGCTCCACTAGCTCAAGTACCTCCGCTGAAATTAAAAATGCACATACCCTCAGCAGCTTGGTGCACCTGGCACCCCGACACTGTGTAAACGGTATAAGGGGTTACAGATTATGTATGAATGTATAATTTAATAGAGCATTTAACATATAGGAATTAAATTAGGTTTTAGATTAAGTTGATATGTAAAACAGAAGATTATGTAAACTTAACGCTACACCTAATGGTAAATGGGGAATTGATTATATATTGCAATGATATGCTGTAATAATAGGTATTTTTAATTAATTTATTATATAATATGCCACCGTTTGCAATGTTATTAAAATAAAATTGAGACTGATTAAAATGTACCTAATTCTTTTTCTCATTTAATCAAAATAATATGGTAGTATGCCCTTTTGTATTTTATTCGTCAGCAAATTAAATATAATTGAAAGCTAGCTCGTAAAGCAAGAAAACTCCTTGGTCCCAGGCGGATTCCCCTAATAAATTTATCTAGTGCGCCACTGGCAACAAATTTAGTTCAACTGCGCAATTGTTGAAATGTAATGCTGTCAAAATTATCACAGTTCGGTTTTATTTACAGGCTACGTTGTGATTTGATTTTTAACAAATGGAGTTTATGAACATTCATCAAGGTAGCTATTTGAATTTTTCGCGCTCTTGGCGGCGCTTACTATCTTTTGTTTCAGAAAATAACGCGGACAAGCTTAAGCAATTGTTTTGGAAAAGCGTCCTTTTACTCGCATAACCTCAAACTTGGAATCCACTTGATATGCGAACAGCACCTTCTCTGTGGCCGTGAAATATTTGGATTTTGCTCAGTAATGTCTCCTTTATGATGCGCGTAGCTTACCCCGGGTCTAACCGCATTAATTTTAGGTTAAATTACTATACCTTTTTTTTGTTGAAATAAGCTTCTTTATTATGTAAAATGAAATTTTAAAGAGGAGCACAAGGTACAGCATCAATCTAATTAATTTATTCATTTGTTCTCTCTCTGCAATCCGTTATAAACAATTGATAACTAAAACTAAACAAAACGGATATTAACCAAAGTCAATTACAGTACTTTTTAACATAAAATTATTTACAAATAAACATTTTTACACATTGCCTAAAACTAAAAATCATGTCTGTTCATTTTAATTATTAATGTCTTATTTCCGCCACTTGCACGTTTTATAATCACTTAATTTGTCTCACACGTGTGAGTGCATTGATTAGTTTTAAGAGTTCACTTCCTTTTTTTACACTTTTGTTTCATATCCTCCTGTGTGCTTTTCTTGTCAAATTTTTAAATGTCTGCTTTTCCCCGCTATTCTTGGTATTACAGCTTAATCTCACAATCGCCAATTTTTTCTGATAATTTGCTCTTTGCAACATATGATAATATAATTCTGGCTTCCTGTACCTTATTTAAGATTGTTCATAAATGTTTTCTGCTTATTTATTTGAATTCTACGCTACAATACCATACACTTAGCAAACCTTTCTGTGACAAATCAATTCTATCCGTTCGGATTTAATTCTGCACAAACCTATTTAACTAATTTTGAAATGTCGTACAGCTTAATCTCACAATTGCCAATTCTCTTCTTATAATTTGCTCTTTGCAACATATGATAATATAATTCTGGCTTCCTGTACCTTATTTAAGATTGTTCATAAATGTTTCCTGCTTATTTATTTGAATTCTACGCTACAATACCATACACGTAGCAAACCTTTCTGTGACAAATCAATTCTATCCGTTCGGCTTTAATTCTGCACAAACCTATTTAACTAATTTTGAAATGTCGTACAGCTTAATCTCACAATTGCCAATTCTTTTCTTATAATTTGCTCTTTGCAACATATGATAATATAATTCTGGCTTCCTGTACCTTATTTTAGATTGTTCATAAATGTTTCCTGCTTATTTATTTGAATTCTACGCTACAATACCATACACTTAGCAAACCTTTCTGTGACAAATCAATTCTATCCGTTCGGCTTTAATTCTGCACAAACCTATTTAACTAATTTTGAAATGTCGTACAGCTTAATCTCACAATTGCCAATTCTTTTCTTATAATTTGCTCTTTGCAACATATGATAATATAATTCTGGCTTTCTGTACCTTATTTAAGATTGTTCATAAATGTTTCCTGCTTATTTATTTGAATTCTACGCTACAATACCATACACTTAGCAAACCTTTCTGTGACAAATCAATTCTATCGGTTCGGCTTTAATTCTGCACAAACCTATTTAATTAATTTTGAAATGTCGATTTCAACTTGTGAACAACGAGTCTTGTCCCTTGCGTTCCTTATTCAAAACCTTTTTTTTAATTCAGGCATCTCTTTCTCAATGCAATTACTGACTGATATTTAAGTTTATAGTCTCGCAGCTAAATAAAACACCCTTACTCCGTACTTTGATTTAACTTTAATATTGTACTGCAATCGGAGCAGAGCCGTAGGGCCTAATACCACTGCAATATATGTATATATATGTCACTAAGGCTTATTCAAGAATATATCTGTGCACGTCGAACCGCAAGGTGGTTCATGAGATTATTTATGCAGCATTGAACGCATACATTATATGTACTGATGAGACCAAAATTATATATCGAGATATTAAAAAAAAATCTGATCCTCAGTGGGCTGTGGAAATTCAAACATATGAATAATATGTTGGTGGCACTGTAAGTCTATGTCAAATTCGAGGTTATCCTGATAACTTTGAATTTGACATAGACTTACAGTGCCACCAACATATTATTCATAGTTTGAATTTCCACAGCCCGCTGAGGATCAGTTTTTTTTTTTGGATCTCTTGATATAACAGCACTGTAAGTCTATGTCAAATTCGAGGTTAGCAGGTTAGGTTTTGCGTCAGTTTTGACACAGACTGACGCAAAACCTAACCTGATAACCTCGAATTTAACATAGACTTACAGTACCACCAACATATTGCTCATACGTTTGAATTTCCACAGTCCACTGAGAATCAGTTTTTTTGGAATCCTAACTGCCAAAAAAGTTGTTCATCCAAAAGATGTGTTTTCTGAAAACATTATGAAAACATTTTTAACTTGAAAATATTAAATCATGAATACCACTGTTGCAAAATAATCCGTACGAACTTAAAGCTATCAAGCTTGTGGAGTTAATATTAGTCCTAATAAACCTGAACAGGTCCGACCGCAACTGAAGCGCGGAAGATGCCGTTTTTGCCTAACGACAAAAAGCTTAAGTGAGATGTACTAGTTGCAAAATGATTGTTTGTAATGTCAACCGACAGGAGAAAATCATCAAAAATACGTCCTGCCCAGACCACGAGGACTATCATGGCGAAAGGAGAGTGTTTTTTACTTTTAGTACCGTATAACGGGGTGAATAGAATCCCCGGGGTGTATAGGTAAAAAAGAGGGAATTTCTTAAATGTTGCGATAAAAACTTCAAATTTCAAACGTAGTGCTAAATTTTGGCACGTTGGCAAGTATACATTACAGAGAACTGAAATATAGTAATATTAATTTCCTAGCTATTGGCATGCCTGTTTTCCGGACCCTAACCTATGATTATTGTTCAAGTGGCGGTTTGTGAGTGTACAAAACTTTAGTTATAAATCTTCAGCATCGAGTGTTATTTTTAATTATATTGGTGTACCTTATCTCTGTAGTGTTGCCATTAATATTACTGATACAAATTCTTTTAAATGTAAGTAAAATAACCTATCAAAAAAATAAATTGCTTCTATGTTTTTTTTAACATTACAGCGGGGTGAATAGGATCGTAAATTTCAACATGCCTAGGAAATACACACCGAAAGTAGGTGGGAAACATTATAAGAAAATCGATCCTTTAAAACTGCAGCAAGCTAAAAATGATGTAAAGGAAGGTCACAGTATACGAGAAACTTCCAGAAAGTTTGATATAGCATACACTGTTTTGTACAGACATGTGAAAAATAAAGATATTAAAACTCAAGGAGGACAAACTGTATTAAGTTGTGAAGAAGAAAAACATATAGCAAACAATTTACTTATTTGCAGTGAGTGGGGATATTCTCTTGATACCACAGATTTACGAGTGATTGTTAAACAATATCTGGACAGAAAGGGCAGAGTTGTTCCAAAATTTAAAAACAACTACCCAGGCGGCGATTTTGCATACGGTTTTCTACAGCGTCATAAAAATATCCTATCTGAACGTTTCTGTCAAAACATAAAAAGAGCGAGGGCTGGTGTAACTAGAGAAACGATTACAGATTACTTTAATCACCTTTCACGGGAGTTAGAGGGCATTCCACCGAGCAATGTGGTGAATTATGATGAAAGTAATCTCTGTGATGACCCAGGTCGTAAGAAAGTGATATCCAAGCGTGGTTGTAAATATCCAGAGCGGATTATCAACCATAGTAAAAGCTCAACATCGATAATGTTTGCAGCATCAGGTAGTGGTGATTTATTACCGTGCTATGTCGTGTACAAGGCTACACATATTTACAGTTCTTGGACAGTAGGAGGTCCTCCACGAACCAGGTACAACAGAAGCAAGTCAGGTTGGTTCGATGGTTTTTGTTTTGATGACTGGATTTTGTCAATAGCAATTCCTTATCTAAAAAAATTACCTGGTAAAAAAATTTTAATTGGTGACAATCTAAGCTCTCATCTTTCCATTGAATCAATTAAGCAATGCAAAGAGCATAATATATCCTTTATCTTTCTGCCCAGCAATTCGACACACATCACTCAACCGCTGGATGTAGCCTTTTTCAGGCCTTTAAAAATGGCGTGGCGTAAAATTGTTGAAAATTATAAAAAAGGACCTGGAAGAAATACGACCAGTATTCCAAAGGACATTTTTCCAACCCTTTTGAAGAAATTACTTCTTGTTATTGAATCCAACAAGGAAGCCAATATACTTGCAGGATTTAATAAGTGTGGGATTATACCCATAAACCCCAATCGAGTTCTAGATATGCTACCACCAGAAGATGGACTATCAAAGAATGACGGAGATGAGGATACAAGCAAGGATATTGAAAATACGGTTATGGATTTATTAAAATCTATGCGGTATGATTGTGCCCAACCGAAGCAGAGAAGAAAAAAGCTACAAGTTCCTGCCGGCAAAAGTGTTGCGATTGATGATTTTGAATCTTCTGAGGAAGACACTGATGATCATTTTAGCACCCACGACTCTAACTCAGATATGGATCCAATGTCTGAAATTGAATATGACAATGAGGACTTAATGGAGAATGAGAATGTTTCAGCATCCAATAAATGTAAAGCTGTTTCCAACGCATCCGATAATAAGCATTTGACAAATAAAATAAGTGAACATGATGATTGTGACAACCTTAATAATGTTTTACCTATTGACCAAAAAGATATCCAGCTTAATGACTGGTTGCTTGTAAGATTCAACGATGAAATTGATGAAGCTAGCACATCAAGAGCTAAACCTTCCGCAAAATTTGTACGATTTTTTATTGCACAAGTGGTGGCAGTTTATCCAGAATCGTTTACAGGAAATTTTTTGAGGGAAAAACGCACCAGAGATTTTTCCGGTCACATCTACACATTTCCAGATGTAGAAGACATATACGAATTTTGTTATAACCAAGTTATTGGGAAGTTAGAAGGTCCAAGCAAGTTTGGACGGGGTTTACTTCGTTTTAATATAAATGTATCTCAGTATAGGAATAAAGTTTGTATCAATAAATGACATTTTATACTTTTCTATGTTCATGAAAAACCAATAAAATATAAATCATAATATAATTGTCAATAATTTCAAGCCCAAACAAATTTTAACAACAAAAGTTGTCCATTTTAACTTTTAAAAACATTTTTGTTGATCCTATACACCCGGCGTTTAATATAATAGAATCATCCTTTGGAAAAGCTGAGTTATTCTATTGACCCCACTAAGGGGGGAATAGGATCACTGACTAAAATATTTTTTTTTAATGAATACCAATTTTTTTTGAAAATTTTTTGGTGCTAATGTTGTTACCAAAGGACATACCTAACTTTTAGGCCATTTATAAATTTTGTGCAATGGATGGTAATTGCTTGGTAACAGCAAGAAGATGAAAAATGCCTAAAAATTGATTCTATTCACCCCGTTTTACGGTACTTTAATATCCTATAACCTTTATTTTTTCTTATTTGCCAAAAACAGACTGGTGTCGGTCAGTTACCTCACGCCGTAATTTACGCTGGTCAAAATAACGCCGTAGCGTAAGAGTTAAACGATTCAGTTCATCATATTCTAATAGCCTGTTAGGTTTGGTAATATTTTTCACTGATACCAACTTTTAACAGTCCACCAGCCTACATGCAAAATATTTAGATCTCAGAATGTCGGAATCTGTTCGTATTTGCGGGGGTTGAAAATGAATTTTAGATTTAACTGGCCCTACCATCAAAATCCTTCACAAGCCGCCACTGCCGGATACCATATTTTTTGTATTACTAACTCAGAAAGCTCTGTGGCTTCTTGAGAACACAAAATAGATAAATCAACTATATAAATTCAACCCAAAGTTAACCATATAAAAAGTAGTACAGCTTCTATATCAACAGACTACTTTCAGAAACCCGGTATATAAGCAGTACTGTTAGTAATAGTATTTTTGAAACAAATAAAGTAATAGTAAAAACTAAACATAAGGTAAAAATTATACATATATAAAATAATGTAGTACTTACAGTATAGTTTATATAAGAAAAATCCGGATCATCCATTACTTCTGAATATATGTCATCATCCATACAATTATTATATAATTTTTCTGTGGTGGCAGAATTGTTTCTATTTCCTTTAAAACAAGTTAAACACATCTTAAAATGCACGTAAATGCATAAACTCTAGTAAAAAGCTATTAAAGAATTATTTGCCATTCAAATTTCCTATGTTATGCTCGCCAAATATTTCACACGGTTAACAGATGCCATTTTCCTATTCGTTTTCACAGAAGTAACAATCTGATTTTAACACAAGCACATCCATTCATCACTTCTCTTTATCAGTGTCTGTAAAAATCCTATAAAGTAGCATATCATTAGTTCCTTTGTGCCGTTATCAGCTCGTACATTTAATGTTGAATGGTGGATTGCTGATTTTGTATTGTTTACCCTTCACTTACTGGCAATCAATATATCTAATGCATATGAGTAATAAAATTTTATGCTAATAAACACACCATATGGTCATCATCATCTCCATTAAGAGTAGGTATACACATGCGTAATAAATATTACTCTTTATTTTTATACTGTATATTTCTATAAATAAATTGGTATATCAAGCAAACATTACATTAATGTTGTGAACACGTTGATAATTTTAGCACAATTTCCTCAAGTACGTTGCATTTAGGTAACAGCCCTCTGCCCACTCCGTCGAGCTGTTACTAAACGGTGTTTTAGAAAATGGTATTGTAACTAATTATAAATTTTATAAACTATAACAAAATATTATATGCCATATAATTAAGTACTTACATGTAAGCTTTGTTACATGCAGAGCAATATTATTTAAGAGCGGTAAATTCAACAAAACAGGTTTATTTACAATTTTAACTTAAATATTGAATAAAAAAAAATATATGTCTCTCATAGTTAATTGCAAAATAAGTTTGGGTTTATTAAAATTATGTTTTTGCCCAACTTTAATAGAATTGGTACAAAATATGTACTGTCAACTAGGATGACTTTGGCCTTTTGCAGGTCACTTAATCCTACTACGCGAAGAAAAGTTTAAAAAGTTTTACAGGTATGTGTATTGATAAAACTTTTTTTTTATCACAAACAAAACACAGTTGCGTATTATTGTATCCCAAGGAAAATATTAAGTGAAAAGAAAATGGTACAAAACCTGGTGGTGATCACCCCACATATAATTTAATTTCAGTGTTTAAAAAAAGTGATATAATAAGCAAGAGTTGCTAGGCTGAAGTAGATTTTGATTTAGTAAGAAAAAGACAGAAACTCAGTGTGTCTCCTTGTGCAGCTCAGTTACCTTTGCGGCTGAGATGCGCACGAAATCGGCAGCGAGAAGAGGTGAGCAATAAAGATAGCACGTAGTACGTCACAGAGACCACAGTCACGTGCTGTATGTATATTGCGCACTGCGGTAACAAGTGTGTAGGCGTTGCAATGGTTAAAACGAAATTGTTCGAACAATGGTAATACTTACTCTTTGGATTAGTAACTTGGTTTTATGTGTTATAGCTAAGGCTCGAAAGTATATGCATATGCATATAATTCAGCATGTATGCAGCGATGTAATTTCCAGATTTATAAAAACTATGTTCTAAAAAGCGATTTTTGAAAATTTTATTTTGCATATTTAGCGATTATCGAATTTTGTTCCAATTATTAATCACACTTGTGCTGTTGCATCTATACATTTAAAATGTGAAGTATTTTATTTCGACATCTATTTTCAGACTTCCACCGCGCCAATTTCAATAATTCTTTTTTTAAATGATACCCGTCACCGTGTAGATGTGTACAAAAGTTCTAAATTGCAAATAACTGCATAACTTTTAGAGAAAAACCAAAATATTGTAGCCCGCAAGTGACGTAGCTTTAGCTTCCAGCCCCGAAGCACTGGAACAAGTAAATGCTCGAAGTCAACCCGCAATGTTCTGTTGATTTTTGCAATGGCTTAAAATTACAAGTAATATTCACTCATATGAAACACCAAATAATATACCTGACATTATAGCCCGTCTTTTTAATGCAAAAGTGAAGCAATTGTTAACGCTGGTTAATAAGAATAAAGTATTCGCCAATGTTAAAGCGTTCATTTATAATGTTGAATTTCAAAAGTGAGCATTGCCCCATGTCCACTTATTAGTCACTCTTGAGGATAATTGTAAATTTCGTGAAGTTGAAGATATTAATAAAGTTGTATCAGCTGAAATTCCTGTCCTAACAATGATATTACCCTATTTAATTAATTTAAAAATCACATGGTACATGGGACCTTGCGGAAGCTTAAATCCGTCTTGCATTTGCATGGATAACGGACATTGTAAAAAAGACTTTCCAAAACAATTTTCTGAAAAAACTAAAGAAAATGTCAACGGTTATCCAATCGTTACAAAGAAGTTTTGTAGCTTGCAAAATATTTTGCAACGGGTCCACTAGTATTTTTTAAAAATGTAAATGCTTTGGAAGTCCCAATTAGCGACTTCGCAAGAATTTATGCTGTTACTTAAAATGTTCTTACTGAAAAAGAAAAATCTGGTGATACACGCACACAACTTTTAAGCATTTGTCAAAAATTTTCAAAAATTACTAATTCTACAAAAACGGTACAAAATAGAGCGTTAGTTCAAGAGACAAATTTTCTCTAGAATTTTAAGCGAAATTTAAAAATGTAATAATATACCGGGTGTTCTATTTAAAATAGAAGTTAATAAAAAAATAGAAAAAAGAACAAAAGAAACCCATTTTAGAAGTATTCAACTGGAAAATCACCTATCTTACATCAACACACATTCAAAATGTAATAAAAATGTAAAGTTTAAAAAAAATCGTTAGAGCCGTTTTTGAAAAAATCGAAAAAAACTGATAAATCACACGAGTAAACACCTACTTCCGGTTATGCGATTTTCTTCAAAAGCTTGCTGTCTCACCTACATAGTACACAAAACTTATATATGAAGTTTCAACGCCATACCTCTTCTCGTTTTTGAGATATTCTGTTCACAGACAGACAGACACGCAGACAGACAGACACACACACAGACCGATGAAAAAAAATGTGTTTTTTGGGTTCAGGGGACTCTAAAACGTGAAGATCTGTTGAAAACTCAATTTCGAATTTCTGGGGTAAATCCAATACTTCCTTTATTGTAAAAGGAAGTAAAAAGGCAAAGAGACAGCGAGATCCCCAAAAAAAAATATATAGAAAGTAGTGAAGAGGAACAGGATTATTGTAATAAGGGAGTCTCATCTGAGAAAGAAAGAAAGAGAAGCTAAGGAAAAAATGTAAACAAACCACTGGAAAAGACTAGAACAATGGAAATAAAGGAAGGCGAACAAGAGCAAGTAGAGAAAAATGAAATGTTAAGAGTTGATGAGAAAACCGGTGAGTGATATAAATAAATTATGTAAGGATCAAAATATTTAATTTAGTAGTAGAAAAGTGCATTAAAAGATGGTCGGTGGTGTTCAATCATATGTAAATTGTTGAATATCCATATCCATCAAAGGCGCCGGCGCGAGTGTCGCTTGAGTTCGTTAGGTATTTATTCTTTGGTAATATGCACACCTTACGCATTGTAGAAACTTTCTGTAGAATCTTCCAAGTTTTTATTATTATTATTATTATTATTCTTGCTAGAAGACAGGCAGCATTAAGCTGTTGACGTCTTCTTTTAACAGAAGGTACAAAGTAGGTCATGTTTTTAACAATATCACCGTAAACTAAAATTAAATACAATATCTTGGTTTTGATAAAAATTTTCATTTAAAGGTTATTTTGTCACACCTGTCACTTGCATTGATTAATAAAAATTGCAAAGCGCAGTTTTTCTTAATCAACGTGGGCTGCGGTCGTACACGATACACTTCACCACCATGACTATAATTTGCAATAGTTCTTCGCAACTTAAATTTATTTCGAGGAACTAGATGAATGTACTTTCTTGCAACAACTTGATGTAAAAAACATAAAATGTGCACCATTTTTATGCTACAAAAATGATCGAATTTAACATTTTATGTGTCATTTATAAAAAGCTGTAGTAATCAACAACATACGTTTTTGGAAAACAAAAAAGTGTGCTGTTATTTATCTAGGGTGCTGTGCTCGCAATAGTGACAAGGATAGAGCATATTCGCATGCTGTATTACAGAAAAAGATGAAGTACGAAAAATGGATGTTACATATCTTGGCATATAACTGCATGTGGTGGCACTGTAAGCCTATGTCAAATTCTAGGTTAGCAGGTTATGTTTTGCATCAGTTTGTGTCAAAACTGACGCAAAACCTAACCTGATAACCACACTTTTGCATAGCAACAGACCACAATAAGGTGATACGAAGTTTTGTTTTGTATCACCTCTGTGGTACACATGTATCCAAGGGTTTTTATGCTTCCAATTGGTTTAACAAGAGTCACGTGATTAATGAATTGTATTCTCAGCCATAATACCACAAGTGGTAGGATTTATCATGGGTGATATTTTCGAATTGAAGCCGAGGTGCGAATTCAACGAGTCCAAAGGACGAGATGAATTTGCTCCTTCGGTTTCAATGAGAAATACCACCGATTACTAATCATACCGCGAGTTGTATTTAGTGAGAGAATACAATGAATTATGTTGGTGGCACTGTAAGTCTATGCCAAATTCGAGGTTAGCAGGTTAGGTTTTGCATCAGTTTGTGTCAAAACTGACGCAAAACCTAACCTGATAACCACACTTTTGCATAGCAACAGACCACAATAAGCTGATACGAATTTTTGTTTTGTATCACCTCTATGGTACACATGTATCCAAGGGTTTTTATGCTTCCAATTGGTTTAACAAGAGTCACGTGATTAATGAATTGTATTCTCAGCCATAATACCACAAGTGGTAGGATTTATCATGGGTGATATTTTCGAATTAAAGCCGAGGTGCGAATTCAACGAGTCCGAAGGACGAGTTGAATTTGCTCCTTCGGTTTCAATGAGAAATATCACCGATTACTAATCATACCGCGAGTTGTATTTAGTGAGAAAATACAATGAATTATGTTGGTGGCACTGTAAGTCTATGCCAAATTCGAGGTTAGCAACAGACCACAATAGGGTGATACGAATTTTTGTTTTGTATCACCGCTGTGGTACACATGTATCCAAGGGTTTTTATGCTTCCAATTGGTTTAACAAGAGTCACGTGATTAATGAATTGTATTCTCAGCCATAATACCACAAGTGGTAGGATTTATCATGGGTGATATTTTCGAATTGAAGCCGAGGTGCAAATTCAACGAGTCCGAAGGACGTGATGAATTTGCTCCTTCGGTTTCAATGAGAAATACCACCGATTACTAATCATACCGAGAGTTGTATTTAGTGAGAGAATACAATGAATTATGTTGGTGGCACTGTAAGTCTATGCCAAATTCGAGGTTAGCAGGTTAGGTTTTGCATCAGTTTGTGTCAAAACTGACGCAAAACTAACCTGCTAACCAGTTTTGACACAAACTGATGCAAAACCTAACCTGCTAACCACACTTTTGCGTAGCAACAGACCACAATAAGGTGATACAAATTTTTGTTTTGTATCACCGCTGTGGTACACATGTATCCAAGGGTTTTTATGCTTCCAATTGGTTTAAAAAGGGTCATGTGATTAATGAATTGTATTCTCACTATAATATAGTGAATAATAAAATATGTCAAGTGACGAGGAAGACATGGCTCTTTATTATTAATATTATTATACAGTTTGTTTCACTTCTTTCCTTCACACCCCTGTATCTTCCTTATTAATTTTCTGATAATTTTAGTCAGTTATAACGACAGATCAATAAAAAAACTAATTAGGGCAGGCTGTGATATGTGTTATACGTTTGGCAGTACTGAAGTGTATTGTCAGTCTATGTCAAATTCGTGATTTGCAGGTTAAGTTTTACGTCAGTCTGTGTCAAATAACAAACAAAACCTAACCTACTAATCTCGAATTTGATATAGACTGACAATACACTTCAGTACTGCCAAACGTATAACACATATCACAGCCAGCCCTAATTGGTTTTTTACTTCCTTTTACTACTATAAAGGAAGTATTGGATTCACCCCAAAAATTCGAAATTGAGTTTTCAACAGATCTTCACGTTTTAGAGTCCCCTGATCCCAAAAAACATATTTTTTTTCATTGGTCTGTCTGTCTGTCTGTGTGTGTGTCTGTGAACAGAATATCTCAAAAACGAAAAGAGGTATGGCATTGAAACTTCATATATAAGTTTTGTGTACTATGTAGATGAGACAGCAAGAGTTTCAAGAAAATCGCATAACCGGAAGTAGGTGTTTACTCTTGTGATTTTTCAGTTTTTTCGATTTTTTCAAAAACGGCTCTAACGATTTTTTTTAAATTTTAGATTTTTCTTACATTTTTAATGTGTATTGATGTGAGATAGGTGATTTTCCAGTTGAATACTTCTAAAGTGGGTTTCTTTTGTTTTTTTTTCTATTTTTTTTATTAACTCCTATTTTAAATAAAACACCCAGTATATTATTACATTTTTGAATTCACCTTAAAATTCTAGAGAAAATTTGTCTCTTCAACTAACACTCGATTTTGTACCGTTTTTGTAGAATTTGTAATTTTTGAAAATTTTTAACAAATGGTTAAAAATTAAAAATGAAATTTTTGACTAATTATAAGATCACTGTAAAAGGAAGTTGTGTGAGTGTATCACACCAGATTTTTTATTGATCTGTCTGTACTAATACCCTTTCAAAACATTATTTTTTCAATGTCTAAATAATTTTGCCGTATAGCTACTGGAGCTTACTGCAATAAAAAATAAATGAGAAAAATTAAAAAATCATAGTAGGTTTAATTTTATCGAAATAAGTTATTATTAAAAATTGCCAAGAACCACAAAAATCTTCAAAATCCAAATTTGGAAAAATTATTGTTATTATTATTTCATAAAATGTTTCGCTTCTCGGCTTGTATTTTCCTTATTTATTGTCTGATCCATTTCAAATTTTGATCAATTATACTGTTGTCCGTTAAAAGTGTAGTTTTAAAATTTTTTAAATAAAATTAGTGGAATCAAAATGAAATCCGGAAAATCGTAGTGGTTTTATGGAAATAAGTTATTTAAAAAGGGGTGGTATTTAACAGTCTACCAAATTTACCCAACCTTTTCGTACAAAAAAATACTTTCGTTTCCCAAAAATACTAAATGCTCACCAAAATTAAGAAAATACAAAATCTTAGAGCGACAACCAAAAATTTACATCATGCTAGTCTCTTATATTGTTTGTTCCTAAAAATAACTTTCGTTGGCTAAAAATGCTAAATGTTCACCAAATTTTATTCCGTATTTAATTCTAACATGATACCCAGATATGTAATTTTCGTCAGCGTCTTATATTATTTAGCATTTAAAAAACACTATTTCTTTGGCAAAAATACACAATGTTTACTATATTTTATACCACATTCAATGTCAAAAGTATACCCAGATTTATATTTCTTGTTGGCCTAAATATCACTTATAAGAAAAATCTATCGTGTTTTATTAGGTCTTGCTTATTAATGGGGACATAGAAATAAGTCTGAAGAATTCTCGGAAATAAATCAATATCTTTATATATATAATTATTCTGTACGTCTGTATGTAACTGAACTCCTCCTAACCGGCTGGACCGGTTTTGATGAAATTTTTGTGTGTTTAAGTGGGTCCCTGGATGGTTTAGATTTACAATTCGACCCGGTAAGTGGCGCTGCAATCGGGTTCTTGGCAATTTAAAAAAAAAATGATAAAATTTCTTTTTTAATTTTTTAAAGATTTCTCGCATATCAAAACATATAACCCCAAAATGTCACCACCCCCCAATATTTTTTAAAATTAAAAAAATCGAAAATTCGAATATCGAAAAAACGTTTGCTGAACCCGCTAATAGCAGGCAGCGGGCAGAACAACGTCTGTCGGGTCCCCAAAATTTCACCCTCGCTCCCACCACCCCCCAATATTTTTTAAAATGAAAAAATCCAAAATTCGAATATCATAAAACGTTTGCTGAACCCACTGATAGCAGGCAGCGGGCAGGACAACGTCTGTCGGGTCCGCTAGTATATATATAAAAATCTAACATAAATTTCACAAAACAAAATTGAAAATTAAACTTATTAAGTTTTTTCATACGACAATACACTGGTTACTCTCACTGTAAAAGCTACCAAACACAATGTGCGGCTGCAAGCTGAAGCCTGCAAGAAGTTTGTCTGGAAGCGACAAGGAGAGATGCTGGAGTTTATTTCATTTTTGGAGTAACATAATAATTATTTGACGCACAAGTAGTTTTTTCGAGAAAGACTAAATATAAATGGATAGCGCGAATATTTATTATGTACAGCACGCACGCGTAACTTGAGCGTTCTAAATTTGGTGAACATTTAGTAAAATTGATAGACATATGGAATTTAAAATGTAAGCAATGGTAAAACAATACGCAACACAGCTATTTTAGTGGTGCTGTTCTCATTTTCCGAAGTATAATAATTTGGGTTCCCTTAAGATTTTTTGATGTTCATAAAATTTTTTGGTGGACAGCGCTAGGGATGTATGGTTTAATTTGGTGTACATTATATTTGACCCCTTTAAAAAGTTGCTCAAAATCGGAAAAAAAGGTAGTATAATTGACCAACATTTGAGATCGACCAGAAAGTAAATGAAGAAAGTATAGAAGTATGAAGATAAGTAGTGAAACATTTATTGTATAAAATCGTAATAACAAATTGTATTGCGACTATAGTTGTGATTCTGAGCAACTTTTTCTAACAACATTTTTCGATAACACTGGGCCTATTCTGATTTCTCATTTTTTCTGCATCTATTTTTGATCGCAGTACGCCTGATTTGTAATAAAATTATACAAACTAAAATAACACTTTTAAAGGGTAGTATAGCTGACCAAAATTTAAAATAATTTTTCAATAAAGAATTGTATTACGACTATCCTAGTTGACCAACATTTAAAATCGATCAAAAGATAAATAAGGAAGATACAAGGGTGTGAAGGTGAGAAGTGAAACGCACTGTAGATATAGAAGATAAAAAAGAACATTTTGGGTTCACCCATATATTTTAGAATATTCTGCTAGTTATAATTATAGTATAAAGGGGGTAATTCTCTACCTCCCTTGTGAATTTGGCATTAATAACTTGTTCAGTCTATTGTCTATTTGTTGATTTCTTAGAATTTAGTTGGTAACTGGTAGCCCGGGGACTAGCATGTCGAGTTTCCTGTGACTGGTCACAAATTGGTTACAAACCAGTAGCCGATCTGTAGCTTCGTGAGTGGACCTCCATACATTAGCAGAGATGAGCAAGCAACTCGTTAGCGATTGTAGTTTAAATTCCGTTACTTTTCAGTTTCTTTCGAGTAGCTCCGTGTGTGGAGGGCCTAATTATATTCAAATATTCTAATGCTACAAGACAATATTTGAGGGTTCGCAAGCTACAGCTGCAGAGGAGACAGCATGCGGTTCTTTGAATGATGTAATTTTCAAATATCATGGGCGCCAACAAGTTTTTCAATTACAACAAATATACTCAGATATGTCACGAGCTTATAAACTCAAAGTAATCGCTAACACAACATCTGAAATACACAAGGTAGCAGTAATAAACTTGAAAGATATAAATCCGTGCATTAGATTTCTTAAATAAAGCATGCATATAATAACCACTGCAGAAATATCAAAAATTGTTATCATCCATTCCCTACTCAAAACGTGCACCTCAATATAAGGTTACCAAAGCAGTAATTAGTACGCTACATTTACACAAATAAATATATAACCAATGACAGGTGCCGTTCCGTATTGACTGATTGAATTGTGATTTGATGGCAGGGTTGGGAGCCTCAAACACTGCAGCCTTGGGCTTATTGTGTTACTCATCATATCACTTATTCAGTGAAAAGTTTTGCCATCTTTATTAGGTTTAGTAATAAGAGTTTCTCTTGTATTGGCTCCTCCCGGTAGTGCACATCTCCATTGGGCGAGGACTTTACAGTCAAAAATTATATGAGAGGCTCTTTTGTTCTCTTCATTACATAGTCTGCATATGGGTTCATCATTTAGGATACCCATTGTATGCATGTGCTTGCGTAGGTTGCAGTGTCCAGTTATAAGTCCTGTCACTAGCCTAATTTGGTGTCTGATTAGTCGCAGTACATTATCCGTAAATTTTTTAGATGGCATTTTTAGCAAAGACTTGCTGTGTCTTAGCCCTTCCACATGGTTCCAGTGGTTATGGTAGGATCTTTAATATCCAACCACCCACGAGTAGAGGTTTTGGTAATTCCAAATACTGGTCGAGGACCATTAAATGCTCATTAAACACTATTTGTAAGCTTGCACTACTTATCTGAGACTTTATGCTTGTACCTGAGGTGATGATTCATGGCATCAAATGGGTTTGAAGAAGCGGTTTCAAGACGTAAACCCAAGGGCACCAAACAGCTTACAACAGCGGCTGCAGGCAGCCAATGCCAGCCAACGTTATTTACAAAGACCTCCGGAGATGATGCTCCAAATGCAAACTATACTCTCCTGGTGCCGTTTTGATCACCGCAACCGCTAAAGCCTAAGATGACGGTTGTAGTAGTAAACTCTAGCAAGCAACCGGAGTCGTTGGTAATCTTGTACCATAAAATTGAAGTATTTCACCTCATAGGTGATGCTAAAACCTCAGACAGAAGTCAGTTTATTGAAATTACATTATTACAATTCGAAATCGGAGAAATTACACTCCCCTGTATAATTACAGGCGACGCCAATACGACAACAAAAGTTCTGTGTTTATAACTCGTCCTAAGACCTTTAACTTGCATTCTAGCAAAGCTTCCGCAAATAATAATTCACGAAATCTGAAGCTACGAGATAAACTTGGAGCACAAAAATACATAATCCTGCTGCAAAAGGACACTACCTTTTTTGGGCAAACAGTCGAAAATCAAATACTCGTCATCTTTCAGCTGTTTCGACAGCCGGTAAAACAGATGCCATCCCAAATGCTAATACTGCGTTTACACAGTGAACGTCTTCCGATGAAGGAGCTTTTACACTGCCACGTATTATACATCAAATAATTTTCAAGTTAATTAGGCTTTTGACACTTAACAAAATATTAATATTTATTTAAATCTTATTAGGAAAACAAATGCAATCTATAAAAGATTCCATAAGGTGCACAGTAGAGCAAAAACAATTGCAAAATAAAGATTTCTTACTTGGATTATTGCTCCCTTTTAAAAAACAAGGGTTTGTACTCTTGGGTCGACTATAATTAATTGCTCCACTGTATACATTATGTAAATTGCTATTATAACAATCTTTCACTTATTGTAAACTTTGTGCACTACAGTATACTTGTTATATTTTTTTCCATGAGTGAATAATTCACCATTCCTCTTTTCAATAACAAATCACTCACTTTTAGATTATTTATTGTTTCCAAAAATTATTGTAATTATAATGAATTTTACAAATAATGTCAATTTGTTTATAAAAGTATTAAATGAATACTATAAACTTTCCAAATCATATCAATTTAATTTAAATAATTATTGAATCCTCATTGAGCTTTTAAATGTCTTTAATAATACATTACGAGTAATGATCCCATAATTGCTTACTTAATTTGATTTAAACCAACCTTTATGGCGACTAGTAAATAAAAAACAGAACATAATCGGTCCTTGTCTACCTTGTGGTATAGAGGTTGAATAAAAACCATAACTACCTTAATATTACATACAGCGGAATACATTAACACTTGGTTTTATAACAGTGGCACATACGAAGTATTACAATTAGCCAGTGAATTCATCTCCGACTAATAATTTCTGTGTGGCATAACTAGGTAAGACACTGTATGTAAAACACAGATGACAGATTTAGTGCTGAAAAAATTCTTAGCGTTGCTTTTCTCAAAAAACTTCCAATATTCAAAATAGATTCACATTTTGAGTCAGGTATCATTATCTTGCAATTCTGGTGTTACCTGAACTTCTGGTATTTCTATACTATCAACAGCTTCACCACTAATGTCAATCAACATTGCCTCATCAGCATCTGCCAGAATGGACGTTCCTACCTCAACATTTTCATTAATGGGATATTCGTCATTTTCCAGTATGATTGTTTCATTTCCCATGTTGCTCCCCTGCTCATTTGCATGTTGTTCCTTGATATGATCACGCAGTGCAAAGGCTCTAGCGTACGACGCCCCACACAGTAAGCACCTATACTTTAAATTATTTTGCCGCAGATGAGTCTCCATGTGTGCCCGAACAGCATACAGCGAAGCAAAAGGCCGGTTGCATTCGGTGCACGTAAAGGGCTTTGTATGACTGTTTTTATGCCCGGCTAACTGCACGCCCGTTTTAAAAGTCTTTGGACAGTAAGTGCATTTGTACTTCCGATCTTCAGAATGAGTCAACAGGTGGTGATTGTACACGCTGTGCGCTTTGAACCGTTTTCCACAATGGTCACATTTGTAAGGTCTCGTGCCAGAATGGGTTCTCATGTGGAGCGTCAAGCAGTAGCTTACACGAAATGCCTTGCCACAAATTTCACAGACGTGAGGCTTTTCGCCAGTGTGGATTCGTTCGTGTTTAACCTTTTCATGCGGCCGAGCAAAGCGCCTTCCACAGTACTGGCACTCGTACTGCCGCTTCTGGCACTTACTCGACATGTGAGCTTCTAATTTCTCCGTGGTCAAAAATCCTTTCTTGCAATACGAACACGTGAATTTCTTAGTGTCCGAGTGGGCACGCATATGCATGTCCAGGTTTTCTTGAGTGTAGAATTTGCGGTTACAGATGTCGCAGTTAAAATCAACTTCTTTGCTGTGGAACTTTTTGTGAGCCTCTTCGTATTCTTTGTCGTATGGTTTGTTGCATATCTATAAATAAAAGTATGAAATTACGTTATTAAGAAATCAAACATTAGTATTATAAAATTATTATCTTAGGCATTCTAGTTACCCAAAAACACAATAAAAATTATATTTAGTAAATTTGATAAATTAAATCAGAGCAATAAAACATATTCAATATTCTTTGACTGTTACTGTTTGTATTTGTTGTTGTTCGCTTTACTACATTTAGATGGAGGTATGCAGCAAAGCTTACAAAAGTGTTGATTTATTTTCCTAGCTAGGTTTGTTTTATTTGTTGTGAGTAACAACTTGGAGCCCAATTATTTTATTAATCTACTGTTCAATTGTAAAAGCCCGAAGCACTTCTTAGCCTCATCCTTACACCACGCCATATTCTGCCGAGAGTTAAAAGTGCTAGCCGAGGCCTAGTCAACCCCTTCGTTCAAGGGCGGTACAAGAAAATGGCGCCCAACGTGGGGCACGATAAAAGAAGAGGGATTGCTGTGATAAGCCGTGATTAAAACATGGTACTCAATAAACTAATTAGAAAATATCTAACAAGAAAAAACCATTACATAAACTTAAGAATACTAGAAAAATGTTGAAGACAATTCCAACTCAATGAAAAAATTGTTACTGGTATTTATTTGCTGAAGAAGTCACTAAAAAACGCAACTAAACAACTCTAACACATACTGCTGGTATTAACCCATTCAGCATATCTATAAATAAAGGTATGAAATTACATAATTAAGAAATCAAACATTAGTATTATAAAATTATTATCTTAGGCATTCTAGTTACCCAACAACACAATAAAAATTATATTTAGTAAATTTGATAAATTAAATCAGAGCAATAAAACACAAGACACATTTCAACAGTACACACAAATTGCAATAAAAATATTAGAATGCATTGTTATATCAGAGTTGGCGGAATTATTGAGAGACATAATCGACTAACAGCGACACAATTAGAATTCAGTATTAATGTTATTACTGTATATACCTCAACAGAAGCACTGAGAAAGAGGACAAAGTAAAGGACTAGAAAAGGTTCTTATAGATATCCCAAGAACAGTGGAAATAATTATCTTGAACGTCCAAGTGATTACAGACTGTGCCAAATGACAGAAGAAATTCATTTATACATAGTAACCATCAAGTTCGAATAATCAGTACATCCAAAAGTGCAACATTAGACATTCAAAAGGACAAAATCAAAGCAAATAGAGCAAATACTGACCATTACTTAGTAATGGCAACAATAAACTTTAAAGAGATAAAGCAAAAAGAGAAAGAGAAAGAGAAAAAGTGAAATTAAAAAACTGCAAAAAGGAAAGGTACATTATTATAAGGCAAACCTAATGAATTTGTAGACTCACTAGGTGTAGAAAAACAGTGGGCGAAGATAAAGAAAAGTAGAAACAATACCGCAAAGAAGGAAGAAAAACTGATAAATGATACGGCAAAGTGTAACGCCCGTTTTAATTTTATTTCAAAAGCGCGTTAATGCATTTAACACCAACTTTCGGACCACCTTATAGCTATATTTTGTAGCAAAAGAATTCAAGCTTATCGCAGCAAGCGTTTGCATTCAGAGATAAACACCTGCAAATTTTCGTGTTGAAGCTTGTTTCTCGCATTTCGATCCGAGTAGGCTATTAAAACAGCAGAATAGCTCGAATAGTATTGATTTCCCGAGAGGCCCTTCTTGTTTTCAAACAAGCGTGCCGCTTGTAGCATTGTTTCGCCACGCGCTTTCAGCATTGGTAAGAGCGTTCTTCCAATTATACCTTGCGTATTCATTTTCGTTATTTAGACTGGATAGCTCTGCGCCTTTCGATCATCGAAATAGCTGCGATGCGTCTTCTGCAATAATTAGGCCGAGAACACCGTTCGGAAAGAATGCTTCTGCAAGCTTATTTTCGCATCTAATTTCTAATATTTAGGCCAGGGCTAAAATTCAGCAGCTACGGGCTAAACTCGGTTAGTATGGGCTCTCACAAAGGCTTAAATTCAGCAAACTTGACCTATCCTTTTGACTCTTATGTTGCTACCAGTTTCCCGATTTCGCGTCTATACGTAGCCAACAAATCCAGTTATGTGGTACTTCTTTTTGATGCTAGCTTTTTTGAGTAGCGACCTTGGGATTCTGAGAATCATGCAGTCAGTTGGCCTCTAGTCTTCATGGAAAAATGCATCAAACAGGACTCCCCTGCCGATTGCTGGACTTCATCATTAATTAATTGTAACTAGATGACCTTATCAGCATCTATTTTTTATCAACAAAGGCATTATGCCGCAAACTTATGTCAGTTCCTACTAAGGCCTTAGCAACTCAAACTGAGCGTATCAAATCAATCGCTAAAGTGCGAGTATTTAAATATTTCGAAATTGCTGATATAGCGTGTATACTATATCTCAGACAGCGCCCTCGGCGTCGTGCGTTTATGTCAATTGCAATTGCACAGGTTTTAGCGTGAAGTTGTAATTTAAGCTATAACTAGCGAGTTTGAAAATGAATTGAAGTTTTTAGCATATTGTGTTGTCTATTTTGTCCCGATATACAATTACATGTAAGTTGGGCGACGCCACCTTGAATTATTTGTTTTGAATATTAAATATTCTTTTGACTGTTGTTTGTATTTGTTATTGTTCGCTTTACTACATTTAGATGGAGGTATGCAGCAAAGCTTACAAAAGTGTTGATTTATTTTCCTAGCTAGGTTTGTTTTATTTGTTGTGAGTAACAACTTGGAGCCCAATTATTTTATTAATCTACTGTTCAATTGTAAAAGCCCGAAGCACTTCTTAGCCTCATCCTTACACCACGCCATATTCTGCCGAGAGTTAAAAGAGCTAGCCGAGGCCTAGTCAACCCCTTCGTTCAAGGGCGGTACAAGAAAATGGCGCCCAACGTGGGGAACGATAAAAGAAGGGGGATTGCTGTGATAAACCGTGATTAAAACATGCTACTCAATAAACTAATTAGAAAATATCTAACAAGAAAAAACAAATACATAAACTTAAGAATACTAGAAAAATGTTGAAGACAATTCCAACTCAATGAAAAAATTGTTACTGGTATTTATTTGCTGAAGAAGTCACTAAAAAACGCAACTAAACAACCCTAACACATACTGCTGGTATTAACTCATTCCGAACAGGCTCGGTAAAGTGCGCCCCAGCTTGCCTCGGGAAAATGCATCAATACATGACTTTGCCGCTTGATCAGTATGTACACGGCTGTCCTCGCTTGTACATGTGCTTTGCTGCGTTCTGATTGTTACAGAAACGCAAGCGAAAAGACGTCAAATACATGTGCAAAGATTGCTGTGTATTTATCCATGCTTCAAAACTTTCCATACTAAAAAGAAATTTTTAACTTAAACTTATTTGTAAGTAAAAGATTTTGTAAGAATTTTGAATATTTTTATACAATAAATAGATTATTAGGTATTACCATGTATTGTATTCTAAAACACCTTTTGAAAAACCTGTAAGTTAATTTTTTTTGTAAGAATAAGTGCCTTTTATAGTAAAAAACATGTTGAATATTTGTTTCATTTTCTTTCTTTACTATAGAAATAAAAAGAAAGTATCTACTGCTAATTCGGAGATTTTCCCGGCCATTGTCTTTATGCAACGAGTGACTTCCAGGATGTGACTGTGTCACTATTGAGATTGAAGAACTCAACGTTTCGCGCACGTGCATAAAGGCCTCTATCAGGAGGAAAGCAAACGGCCTCTGGCGTGTTTTTTTTACACATTGAGTTACCGTGTTTTTGCTTTCCTCCTGATGAAGCCCCTTATAAAAGTGGGCGAAACGTTGAGTTCTCCAATCCCAATAATGACACGGCCCAATCCCGAAAGTCGTTAGTTACAGAAAGTACTGCACTGTCGTACATGTACGGCGCTACGTCTGTGTTTTGGATATGGGTAACGTAAACTTAGTGCGATAGTGGTATCGTACATTTACAACACCTGGCCTACAAAAATATTTTAGAGTAAAATGTGTACGGCGTTGGATACAGCGTAAAGCCACAGAAAACGTAACAATACGGCACCAGACCTGGAGAGTGAAGAATGAAAAACGTACATATACGGCACCCGTCCTGAATGGGTTAAACAACATGAAACAAGGAGTATATGAAAAAAAGATTCGTTGGATTCCTAAACCGTATCGTATTTAACTAATCTATCTGCCCTACTCACCATAAATACCTACAAGCACCTTATCAAACGTAATCGAGCTCCATGTCATGGGCGCTATTTACTTGTACCGTTCTTGTAGGTATTTATGGTGAGTACGGCAGATAGGTTAATTAAATACAATACGGTTTAGAAATCTAGCAAATATATTTTTTTCATACACCCCTTGTTTCATGTTGTTTAACACCAGCAGTATGTGTTAGGGTTTTTCTCTTCTTTTATCGGGCCCCACGTTGGGCGCCATTTACTAGCTTGCAAAAGCATTCTTACCGAACGGTGTTCTCAGCCTAATTATTGCAGAAGACGCATTGCAGCTATTTCGATGATCAAATGGCGCAGAGCTATCCAGCCTAAATAACAAAAATTAATATGCAAAGAATAAAATTGGAACAACACTCTTACCAACGCTGAAAGCGTGCCCGCTAAACAATGCTACAAGCGGCAGGGATGCTTGAAAACAAGAACAACCTCTCGGAAAATCAATACTATTCGAGCTATTCTGCTGTTTTAATAGCCTACTCGGATCGAAAAGCGAGAAACAAGCTTCAACACGAAAATGTTGCAGGTGTTTATCTCTGAATGCAAACGTTTGCTGCGATAAACTTGATTTTTTTGCTACAAAACATAGCTATAAGGTGGTCCGAAAGTCGATGTTAAATGCATTAACGCGCTTTTGAAATAAAATTGAATATGAAAAAAGTAGTAGTAAGAAAAAACAGTGCAAGAATGAAGTGGTTAAAGGCAAAAGGGAGAGAAGAAAGGTATAATATGACAAGAAATATCGCAAACCGTTTGTTTAGCAGAATAAAACTATGTGGATAAACAAGAAGTTTGAACTATTCGTAAAAATTCTACAAAAAAAAAAGAAACAAAAGTCAAGGTAGCCTTAGCATCAAGAGGATTAAAAAACGAAAGGAATATCAAAAAATAAAGATATAGGGTAAAAGACATATAGAAGATTTAGCGACTGAGTAACGCAAACGTGCAGACATATTTAATTTGCTCCGGCAATATTTGTCTTATTTCTGTATTAAACATTGAAAGTTATCACTCTGTAATTGTGACGTCGCTGATAAGTACTAAGTGTATAGTGTGTGATGAAAATCTAAATCCCAAAGACAGAGATAAAGTAATTGTGATTGTTGTACACTACCTTTACACTTGGCATGCTGTGGTTTATCACGTGGCGAAGCCCAGTACATTATCAACAATATTACATGAATAGTACATAAAACACAAAAATAGATAATTACCTGACAAATAAACATTTCTCGGGGCGTATCTTCTATTCCAAGTTCTTCGCCCTGCATTCCATAGCTGACTGGAGGTTCTATGTCCTTCGATTTTATAGGTTCGTGCATGCGCCTATGCAGACGCAATGATTTGTAAGCAGGAAATTCGGTGTTGCAGATTTCACAAACAAATGGAGGGTTGTGGTATATGTCAGGGCTCACAGGAGGTCGCTTTAGTTTATGGGTTTTCATGTGAGCAGTTAAAAATTTAGAATTTACAAAGCAAGCTTTGCATATCTTACACATTTTATACTTTGCGGTGTCCAAATGTGAAGTACACCTATGCTTGTAGTAGTTATCCAGGGAAGCAAATTTTATACCGCACTTGGAGCACTGGTAAATCTCAAGTATATTCTGGTTGTTCTCGGAATTACCATCCGCCTGGATATTCTCCAGTAAAATGACTCCTTGAGCAGGACTATCCTTTATTGCAATGACTGGGTCTTCTTCAAATAGGTCACTACTAACAGCTTTATCCCAGAATTTTTCAATTTTTACAACTTTGCGCGTGTATAGGCGCCCGTCTTTATCAACACAGTCTTCTTCTTGTATTGTATTGAGTAGTTCAGGAGTTTTAATAGATTCCACAATTTCCCCATTATCGTTATCATTTTCGTCCTCATCATAATCTTCATCATTAACTAGACATACAACCGTATTAGAATTTGACGGGTCAAGTTCTGTATCATTTTTTTCTTCCTGTAACAAAAATGTTGCTAGTAGAATAAAAGTGGTAAATAATTACTTGGAAGAAATTGTAAGATTCCAATTGGAATGAAAAAAGACATATCAGGAGGCTTGGATTGATTTTAATCTTATTGTGTGCTTCTGTAGTACATATTTATATTTTATATAGTTTGTCCCCGAAACATTTTCCCTGATGCCCTGTGCGTATGATGCAATCTCAGAAATGATCTAAAATTATATTTGCATCTATTTCACCTTGTTAATAGAAAGAACACAACATTCTAGATCATCTGCGCATTTGCTCCATATGCACATGACATCAGGGAAAAGACGTCCAAGACAAACTGTATGTAGCTGATTAAGATAAATTACAAATTCTGTTTTTATTTAAGTCAAAGTGTAATTATCACATCAATTATTCTAGTCTAGCTAAATTCACGCAATATTCTATACAGTTTCATCATTAACCGCGATGTTTATCATATTATCATTAATATTCATTTTCTTTAATTTTCAGGAAAATAAAAGACAGACACAAGTGCAGAAGAAGTATTCAATGGGACTGAAATAACTGAAGAGAATATAAGAGAAGGAATAAAAAAGAGGAAAAAGCAGCAGGAACGATGAAATTCATAGAAAGAATAAAATTTCCTTGGTTTAGAAGTACAGGGCCTTCATAAATGATCGAACATATTTGAATGGTCCTTATTTTGGCGCCATTTATTTTAATTATTTGATGTTGGCTACAAGTGCAGTGTTATATTGTGACGTTGAAATATTTCGTTGGCGTTCGTTCATTGTGCAAGGTTTCGTACCAAGTTTACAGCAGGTTTCAGTTATGTTCTGTGGTTTCAGCATAATATTCATTCCAAAAATAATTTTTCTAATTAACGTATTTGAGTTTGGTGTAAGTATACACACTAGTCCATTTACTTGACATCTGCACTGTCAAACTGACATTATGTTGGCACCACTGCTATTTTTCACATTTTAACAATTAAATTACTGTACAGTCTAATAAAAGCGCATTATTTTTGAGGTATAGTCAAAACATTTTTTTAAATTTGACACTGACAGTACAGATGTCAAGTAAATGGACTATAGTTAACAAATTTGAAGTTTTGAGGTTATATTCTTATTTTAGATTACAAATTATAAACATGTCGTTCACACCTGAACTAGATACTTTTATTCTAATGGCTCACTTTCGCAGTGGAACCTAAAATCAGCATGGTTCATGGTCATATTCCATTCAGCCATTCATCAAACAATTTACTGAGCCGTTAGCAGGTGTGCGATGCTTTTGCTCATCATAAGCTGATTATTATTTACCGTTTCAAGGACAAACACTGAATCTGCAAAAGCAAATCAACAGGCAACTTACTGTTTTAACCAAAGAAAAGGTAGCTGACATTAATAATCGAATGAAATCAGTTTCCACATTGGCTGCCCAAACTGGCCTGTATACAATAACTTTCTCATTTACAGCGTAATTTACGCATATATTCCTTTAGACAGTTCTGTTGGATCGTGTCATAAAGATTTAAGAAAAAATCTCCACATGTATCCATACAAGATAACAGTGGTACAAGATTATTTGAAAATGATTGGAGATCACGAATGCAATATTGCCAGTGGTTTAATGAAAATATAAGTGAGGAGAACTTGCAAAGAGCATTTGATAATATGAAACGACAGATTAATTTGTGTCCTTATTGTGGCGTGTTTAAGTCAAGTGTCAGTTGGCTGTAGTGGTCAATTCATCATAACTCCAGTACAATAAGATACGTGTTTGTTGTTTTCCAGTTAATTTTTAAGTTGTTATCGTTATTTGTTGATGAAGGGAGAAGGGTAGTCCCTTAAACAGCATTAAGGTAGAATAGGTTAATTACTTATCTTAAGTGAAATGTACTACAGTGAAATCTCCCATAAGCGGACACGCACGGTGCCAAAGTTTTTGTCCGGTTATTAGAGGCGTCCGCTTAAGGGAATAATCCATTTTTATGTTTAAAAAAATTGTATTATGCAAAGGTATACGCGCTAACAATACAGATAGGAATAATAAAATAATTGAAACCAAGTTATGTAATAGTTGTTACAAAATCTAAAATACTCGTTTGACGTAAAGGTTTTTTCTGACTGCTTATTATATTTCCCGCATGTATTTCTAAATATTTTGACAATTTGAATACGTACTTTCTTTACCAAAACATTTAAAATTTTTCACTGTTAATGCTTCCCTGCAGGTCTTGATTACATTCTCATAAATTTCTAAATCGTCATCGTTTTCTAATTCTGTCAACTGCACATCAATGGCAGCGATTTACCTGAAATTTCGATTACATCATCTTCCAGGGTTATTTCTTTGTCAGTGTTTACAAATTCGTCAGGGTCGACGTCTTCGATTTCTGGGATATTCCTATACAGCCAGCCAGTACCGATAAGGATAAATCGTCCTCTGATTCGAATTAATTACAGACCCGCAGACCCTGAGCCTAGTTTTCTTATTCTTTCATTCCATAAAAGCAAGCAGGAACAATTCTTGCTATTTTCATTTATATCATAATAGGCTGCCCACGCAAAAGGCAAAGTAGTTTTGCAGGCCTCTAAAATCAAGGGACATGGATTGTTTTGTAATAATATCGTGCATAGGGCAATGAAAGTGTCGAATTTCCTGCGGTCATAACGCTGATTTGAGTCGACTTAATACCGCCCGTATTGCAAAAGAATTCTATAATTTAACAACATGATCATTAAATGTTGGATTTATGGATTGTTTTGACTCCTCACGACAATAGCGGGCCTGCATTTTGAAGTGTCCGTACAAGAGAGATTCACAGTCTAAAAATTGTGGAAAAATGGTGTCCGTGTCCGTTTAAGAGAGTGTCTGTTTAATAGAGAAAATTTTATTAGTAAAGTTAATGCAAGTAAGTTGGTTCCCAAAAAAATGTCCGTGTAAGAGAGGTGTCCGCTTATTAGAGGTGTCCGGTAAGGGAGATTTCACTGTACTTTGTCCTTAAAAATAACTGAAAATTGAATTGATGTGAGTTTCCACTTTACATGAAGAGACTTGAATAAATTTTGTATCAATAAAATGTTTATAATAACAAATGTATAAGATTATTCTGATTTACTTTAGTTTATTCCTTGCATGGTAAAATTGTATGATTTTGAATAATAAAGACTGTTTTCATAAGAGCTAGGTTGATTTGAGCGTTGTTTACGTTTACTGAAGAAATTAATAAAATGGTAACACAATAAAGTGTTTACCCCCAGTACCCACTCGGACATCACTGCCACGAAAACTAAAATGTTTACAGTAGTACCAATTCATGTTAAATAGGTTGCCTACATACATCCTTAATCAGCTTTTGATCATTTATGAAGGCACTGTAGAAACAGATATCTGTAATTAAATATTAATTCGCGCGTTCTCCCTGGCGTAAAACACGTTAAGAATCGGAGCGTTGCATCTTTGGGCCGCGCGGGCGACGATAAGCGACGTCACCGCGGGCAGACGCAGGGATTCCTTCGCGGACCTAAAGGAAGGATCCCCTACTCCAACGAACCGGTTTGAGTCGCTGATTACGCTGGCCCGGGCTATATAAAGCAGGTCTGAAGCCATTACAAGACAGAATTTTCCTAGAATTTTCCCGAACCTTTTTCCTAATCCAATTCTGCTCAGGAGGAGCCGTAGGCTCTTCGAGGAGAATTCCTGCCACCTAGACTCTGTTGCTCGGGGGGCCCCTAGACTCATCAGCTAGAGATCCGACCAGATAACCCGTATCTAGACCCTCTCGCTCGGGGGGCCCTTAGGCTCATCAGCCAGAGATCCGACCAGATAAACGATACCTAGATCGTCTTGCTCGGGAGGCCCGCAGGCTCATCAGCTAGACACCTACAAATAATTCCCCCAGGTCCCGTTCACTCAGCGGACACCTTAGATCCATGCAGCTAATTCTCACAAGTCAAAACGTCTAATTAGCCGGCTTTAAAACCACTAAGTACGACCTGGACAACGTAACACGAGAGCGGCTTAAAGTTCGCACCAGAAAACCCAGCCTGTATATAGCTGCGACGAAAACCGGCATCCCAACGAGGCGACGTTAATAACTTCGCACATTCCATCCTCGGGCCACTTCACGACGCCCGCTAGCTGCGAGCCGCGGCCCAAACTCGCTTTTCACGGCAATCACCGCCTGCAAGGCTCGAGCTTAATTCCATCACAATTTCATTCACCTGGACGTGCGAAGTCTCCGACAAAGATAATCCAGATAAACTCGTCAGCCGCCTGTAATCCTCCCACGTTCAGTACACCTGCAGACTGCGATAACACTAGCAACTCCAGGTATGCACGTTATTTAATATATAGTTGCCCGCACTTTTGGCCCGTTTAAAAGTTTAAAGCCGAATTTCATGTTTACGTACCGCTATCACATATGTGTCTCGCTAACAAATGTCATTTCAGTATCCAGGCCCGACGAACTGCCTACGGGACATTAGAACTATTCCATGCAGAGACTGGTCCAAAAGTGGGCCTGAATCCAACGGACCGAGACGCACGAGTAGAAGAACCCTGATTTATTTACAAACATTGTGACGCACTCCACATTACAGAACATTTATGGAGGTACACAGGCAATTTATTGAATGCAGATTATGTGATTATCTTTTCGACCGAGGATTGAATTTACCAGTAGAATTTGATGAGCAAGTGTTAGATGCTGTTACAAGGCATCCGATTACCAGTGTACGGGCAAACTGGATTACCAAAATCAACCGTTTGACGTATTTTGAAACATGAGGGTCTCTATCCGTATCATTTCCGAAAGGGACAAGGCTTGCTTGAAAAGGACCATTATTCTCATCTTGTTTATTCTTCCTGGCTCTTAAGGCAATCACGAGATTTTAATTTCTTCAAAAAAATTCAGATGAAGCTACGTTCACGTTCTGTATCGGGGGAAATCCGAGAATTAACAGGCAATACGCACGTCATAATTTTAGGAGGAGTTTTCCGTGAACGTTTGGGCTGCCTTAATCGATGATTTGTTGGTTGCCCGTTACGTTCTTTCTGCAAGATTAAATGAAGAAAATTACCTGGAACTTCTCATTAAAGAACTGCCACTACTTCTGGAAGATGTATCGCCAATGATACGAAGAGACATGTGGTTTCAAATGGATGGTGCACCACCACATTTCGGAATTGCCGTCCGGAATCTTTTATCAAAGGTGGATTGGTCGCGATGGCCCGGTTAAATGACCAGCTCCTTGATTTTTATTTCTGGGGTTATATAAAGACAGTCTACGTACAAGTTTCAAATAGCCGAGAAGAATTATTGGAGCGCATTCAGCAGGCTGCCCAAGAAATACTCGAAAACAAGCGCGAAATAAGACGCGACACTGCATCTGTCGGTATGCGAGCACAATCTTTTAGGCAGGCGAGGGGAAGAATTTTGAAGATATCGATAATTGAATGTTTATAACTTATCGAGTCTGTGAATTTATTTAGTTTGTTTACTCATCAAAAAAATGTCATGAAACCTGTATCTCCGAAACAAATGAAAATCGACCTACCACTTTTGTGTTTTTTACTCTTCAGAATTGAACCTACTTTACGATCCCGAAATTTGAGCATAACGATATGGGACACCTTGTATAGCAGAGTAAAAAACAGAAGGGCATGCTGCGGAATAGTAATCTTAATAGACAAAAAATGGCAAGGCAAAATAAAAGTACATCTTCGTTAATGAAAGAATTGTGACGGCAGGATGTTTAACAATATTGGGTGTTTACAACTGATAGCCGAAGAAGGAAAAGAAGATATGGAACTTTTCTATGAGAAATTGCAGCGACAACTAGACAAATCAATTAACATCGACCACGTTGTCATAGCGGGAGATCTAAATGCAAGGGTTGGCAACTTACCCATACCTTAAATCAGTGTTTCCCAAACTTATCTAAAGCGCGATCCCTTTTTGTTAAAAAATTTGTTGGCGACCCCCTTACTTCCCCCTACTCATCACTCAAACCAAAATAGGGACAAAAATAGCCTAACTAAATTACAAGTAACTGATTGTCAAATTCTATTTTACCTTACAGTTGAAGTTTAAATTAAATAAACTAAAAATTAAATTCAACAGTTATTTTAATTGCGATCTGTCTCACTAGTAACTAGTAGTTCTTCTGCCAGACTACCATTTACAATAATAATAATGGTGAGGCACTAACACCCCATGAAGGAGCTTGGCCTGCAAGGCATGATAAAAAATCGACTGCACATTGTAGGTACATCGTGATACGTTTCCATTTCCACGATATTCGCGAAAACGCTACTCGCTACTAGATGGCATTCTGGAACGTTCTCGAATAAGATTACTAAATCATATCTTTGTTATAAGGTACCACCAGCTGTGCAAACATATATCTTTTGTCTCTTTTAATTTGGGGAAAAGCTATCAATTGCCTCACTCTCACTCTCACTTTCTTACAATGCTCTGTCCTTTTTAATTTGGGGGAACAAAATTTTTGAATGGAATGGCGGTACCTTTATATGTATTTAGTGACCTTATTCCCGAAGCCTCGGTGTGGCTTTATATAAGCAGCGAAGTGCAATGAGACTTCAGTTTCAAACAGGGCGTTGTGGTGATTGCGGTAGTGGTAGTGAGTAAATATTTTACTTTATTTATTTCTTTCATTTTTACGGACTTAATAATATTTAGTTTTGTTTCATTTGCTAATTAATTTTTATTTACGTTATTAAAATAAAAATACATGATTTAACAAAGTGTTTTTTGTCTTATTTTGGAAATTCCCAGCGACCCCCTACGGGGTCGCAACCCACACTTTGGGAAACACTGCCTTAAATAATAGAAAAACATGGCAAAGAATGCCTAAATTACCATGGTACAAAGCCAAGAGAATGTGTTCCCTTCATCAACCTACAGATCACAAACACATTCTATAGAAAAAAAAAATCCACAAAATATACGTGGTCAGCAAGAGTCTGCAAATCACTCAGTATGTATGTATGTATGTATGTATTATTTGAAACCTCATTTACCTTGCGGTGTAGATGCTGGTGCTTTATGGCCTGGCATCTGGCGGTACAATGCTCAACTTGCCCCGGATTCGGGATACGAGTTGAAGCGTGCCTTTGTTGCTTGCGCAGCAACCATTGTGTGAGGTGTGTGTCATGGTGATAAGTTGACCTTGTTACTCGATTTCTTAGGTCTGTGGTTCTGAGTAGAGCACAGTTAATTTGGTGCCCAACTGTGAATGGTCTCACCGAGCCCGATTCCAATCGCCAAGGATACAGAAAAATTACGACCCACGCGGGATTCGAACCAAGCACTTGCTTAATGCAAGCCTGGCGCTTACCCAACTGCGCCACGCGGCTTCTCGCAGATCACTCAAATTATGTAATAATAAACCAAAAAGTGGAGTGTGTGTGAGTAGCGACGTAAACATCGCGTGCAATAGCGTCTCACTGTTTTTAGCAGTGTAAAATGTTAAACTTCAGCTCAAATTGATACAAATTACGCACTGCGTATGGAACTTTAGATACTCGTAACGCCAAAAGAAGATATTTACATAAAAATATCGCTGAAAGAAAGAACAGTGTCTGTTCTAGATGCAGATGATTACAAAAAAAAACTATACCACATTACAGCAGTGGAGCTAGCTTGGATATACGTACGTGTGGTGAATACGCGTTCTATTTGCAAAACGGTCTTTTTTGTTTTATTAAATGAGACATTTGTCTCACTGGACTGCTAGTCCTTTATCTAATAGACGTGTCTGTCCAGGACGCTGGTCTGTCCGGGACCCTGTTTTGTCTGTCTGGGACGCTGTTTCAGCAGCCAAACCGTAAAAGATAGAGAAAAAAGTTATTAAAGTTATATTTTGGAATGGTCATGTCAGGTCAGGAACCGAATTTCAGTCTCTAACACTAATTATTATCTTAATTATAATCATAACTTTTTAGGTTAGATTCTAGGCAAATTTTATCAAGGCGAATGCGACTGGTAGTTTGCTACCAACAATGACGTCATATACGTACGTGTGGTGAATACGCGTTCTATTTGCAAAACGGTCGTTTTTGTTTTATTAAATGAGACATTTGTCTCACTGGACTGCTAGTCCTTTATCTAATGGACGTGTCTGTCCGGGACGCTGGTCTGTCCGGGACGCTGTTTTGTCTGTCTGGGACGCTGTTTCAGCAGAAAAACCGTAAGAGATAAGGAAAAAAGTTATTAAAGTTATATGTTTGGAATGGTCATGTCAGGTCAGGAACCGAATTTCAGTCTCTAACACTAATTATTATCTTAATTATAATCCTAACTTTTTAGGTTAGATTCTAGGCAAATTTTATCAAGGCGAATGCGACTGGTAGTTTGCTTCCAACAATGACGTCATATACGTACGTGTGGTGAATACGCGTTCTATTTGCAAAACGGTCTGTTTTGTTTTATTAAATGAGACATTTGTCTCACTGTACTGCTAGTCCTTTATCAATTTTTAAAGTATTTAAATACTTTTAAGCTATTTAAATATTTTTCGAGTATTTAAATACTTTGAGAGTATTTAAATATTCTCAAATGATGACGTATTGGACGTTTAAAATTACGCAAAAAGTATTTACTAGTTGGAAATATATTTCTTGAAGAAATAAAGGTAATTAAATACCTTTGAGAGTATTTAACTACTTTTATTTCTTGCAACTTCAAATTTGTTATTAGCTGAAGACCTACAACTTATGGCAAAGAGATAAAATAACTGTTATGTAGGGGAAGGTCGCCCTTGATGGCGTATTTCCCATGATGGCATATCACAGGTATTTTTGGAATAAATCGGTTTTCGCGCCAACCCGCGGAGTTACGCAAGCGCACGATATCGACCGACAGTTGTGGGTCAAATTTCAGCAGTGTTCAAACTCTGTTTGATCATGAATTTGAAGTAAAAAGTGTAAAAGGAACTATAATTATGTAAATGCACAAGTTCACGCAATTAGCTCACAAAAACTGCGTAACTCGTGCCAGATAGGATATGTGTAAATAAGGCTCGACAGGTTGCGACAAGTTTCTGTGTCATGTTACAAATTAAATACAAGCAACACATGCAATCGAGTGACAGTTCCATATTTACAAACAGACTTTGCAGTTTTACAAGTGTAGTGTATCGTATGTCAAAAGCACAACCGGTGCAAGTTTGCGAGGATAGTGGGTCAAGACAACAACTCAAGCGTTTAGAATTACGTTAGTTAAAACACATACAAATGTAATTTTTAATACTAGGTCGTGAAAACACGGCATACATTTCTTGTATATATAGATCTGTAATATGTCTTAGAATTCAATATACCTTTAACTGTGATCGTATATTCATTGATGGGGGTGAACACAGACTTCAAATGTTCATAACGAAAGGGTTAGGCCTGACTCTTTCACCCTATCTCTTATAACAACAAAATAGACTCCATCTCCTGTCAAACAACTAACCTGGGTTTTTTACAAAATATAAAAAAGTGCTAAGTTCCAGAGTGGATTTGGCTACCCTTTTATACAAGCAGTGACAGATGTTTTTATGTGAAGTGATTTAATAAGACAGAATTGGGTAAGTGCCGAAGTAATATTATTCAACTTTTAAATCAAAAATTTATTTGTTAGGTTTATTAAATTAGAATGCAAGATTTTTTTTCCGATAACTATTAGATATAGACGTTATGATGTTGTGATTATTTTTAATCTAAGTTGTGGCTTTAATTTTTTATAATTTATTTACCAGAAGTGTGACATTTTCCTATGATGGCATACCTTGTGGTTTCCTATACGGCATACCTATAAATGAGTATGTTATCATAGGAGTCATATTCATAACGGCACAATATCTACTTTTCTTTATGATTTTTTTAGATATGTCTCAAAATAAAGAAGGAATTTCTTCGAAAAGTGTTTAACAAGTTTAACCTTCTTGATAATGTTTTTATTAACTTTTTTAAAGTTTTAAACATATTCCTTAGAATATCAGGTATTATTTTAATTTTTTAAACAGTTTTATATGCTTTTATTTTTTAATAATAAAAATGTGCAAACTGTAATAATAATTTTCCTTTTAGGTGCATGCGTTCTTTAGATTTTTGCATTTTACTGGAGTGTGCCATCATAGGCAACGCAGTTGCCTATGATGGCATACTTGGTTATTTTTTCTTTCCTGTTTTTTATCAAGAAAATAATTTTTATATATTTCTTTAAGTTTTATAATTAATATTTAAGCAGTAACGAATATTTTGACATGTTTAACTTTGTTTGACTTTTTTGTTAATATTAAATATAAGTAATTTTATCAAAAAAGTATTTTCTGGATTTTAAGATTTTTTTGCCGAAATATTTATAAAATAAAATCTAAAGTATGCATTCACCACAAACCAATATACATACCAGGTGCCCCAAAAAGGAGTGGTAACTCTTCCGAATTGTTTCAACAGATGTCACTTTATCTAAAGTACAGCGACCAAATAGTTATTATTTTTAAATTAAGTGATACCAACTCAATTTAAAATAATAAGTATTTGGTCGCTGTACTTTAGATAAAGCGACATCTGTTGAAACAATTCGGAAAAGTTACCACTCCTTTTTGGGGCACCTTGTATATCTATTTTTTTGGGTTTTTAATAATTCATATAAAATAGCTTAAGTTATGCCATCTGTACTACTTGGCTTATTATTATTATTTATTAAGTATTTAAATATTTTAAAAGTATTTAAATACTTCTAGTTTTTAGATAAAACTAAAATGTAAAAAGACTTGTGAAGTATTTAAATAGTAATGCAGTATTTATAAACTTTATAAGAGTTTTTCAAAACTAAATTTACTGTTCAAAATTTCATTTCATTCGAATACTTAGTAATAATAATTGTAGTAACCCAAGTAGTACAGCTGTCATAGTTTAGATGCTATATTTCGGCAAAAAATCTTAAAATCCAGTAAATATTTTTTTTGATAAAATTACTTATATTGAATATTAACAAAAAAGTAAATTCATAGTTAAACAAATATAAATTTAAAACAATATAAACGTTTTTTTAATTTTTCGTTTTCATATAACAGTTTTTTTAAAATCTTTGTCATAACACAAAGAACAGTATCTAAACCAAGGAAAAACAAAATAAAACAATAAACATACAGGGTGGTGAAAAACTAGCGTGTTATCCATACGCTAAGTTATAGGCCTTCAGCTAATAACAAATTTAAATATCAATTTAATTTTTTTAGTTTAAATACAAAGTTGTTATCCTTCAAACTTCGCAGCTGTGCATTTTTTATATTTGAGGAAGAAAAATACTTGAGATTTTATGTTTTTAGTTCTTCCCGATTAATTTTCATACTGGCGATTGTTGGTATCACGAATCCTTGCGGAATATCTAATGCTAAAATCAGTGGTTTAGAAAGTTTAACGTATTCTGTTAAATACTCGACTTCATTTTAATTCAAACAATATTGTTTAATTGCAAGCAGTCATATAAAATTAGTATTTTTTCTTTTTTTGCTAAAATTTGGATTACAGGCCCATAGTGTGAATTCCAACGTGTAATGCCTAATACCAGAATAGCTCAAATGATGACCTATAGGACGATTAAAATTAAGCGAAAAGTATTTACTAGTTAGAAATATATTTTTTAAGAAATAAACGTAGTTAAATACTCAATATATTCAAATACTCTCAAGGTATTTAATTAATTTTATTTCTTCAAAATATATATTTTCAACTAATAAATACTTTTTGCGTAATTTTAAACGTCCAATACGTCATCATTTGAGGGTATTTAAATACTTTGAGAATATTTAAATAGCCTAAAAGTATTTAAATATTAAATACTTTACAAAGTATTTGCACCTACAAATACAAATCCAGCCCATTAAAAAAGTATTACAAAGTATTTAAATATAAAAAAGTATTTACAAATACAAATACTGCCCAGCTTTGCCCCTCGAGCATCCAGTTTAATCGGTTAAACTGAGTACTCCCACATAATTTTAGATAAAATCCCTCGCCTACAGTCTCGCAAGTCATTTGCTAAGCAACATTTTCAAATTTAAAGGTCATACCCAGTTTAACCGATAAACTTGGTACACTCAGGATTATTTTTTTTGTACCGATATCAACCAATCAGAAGGTTGGATTTAGTTAAGTTATCTTGTATAATTTCGGTAATACAAAATCGATCTTATGCTCGGTATTATAAAACTTTTTTTTACTTTGAGAATAAATTAATTTATTCCGTAGATTTACGTATTATAAAAACAAAATAACATTATTCGGCTAATAAATCCGTACAGGTTAATTTTAATTCGTTGTCAAAGTAAACAAAAGCGCATCAAAACGTTAATGCTTATGACATTTTACCCATTAGTAAACAAATTTTGAAGCGCTTTTGTTTATTTGCCTATTAGTTTATTGGGGAAGTAAATTTACTCCACAAATAGTTATCTAATGATTTATTCACCTTATATAATACTGGCCATTAGAGAAGAGCTTCGATTTTTATGAAAATTCAGACGTTTAGGCAGTAAATATTAATTTTCTTTATTGTTAGAGGTTATGGATTTCGCTTTAGAGCTATTTTTTGTTAGCTTTCAATATCAACTGAAGAGTTATTTGCAGGTATAAACAACATGAGCATATCAAATCTTCTGGCATGTTAAAAAATTGCAATAATTTAGAATACTTTCAATACCTGAAATATCTTATTTTTATAAACCATAAATTGTATTAATATTTGTTATTTACAATGAGTATCTACCCGAATTATTTATTACGTGCAACCAGTGTAGTGATGGGGTCGAGAATATTCTTAAAAGAAAATTCTCGAGAACAAGAATATTCAGAGGCAGAAGATTCTCTTGTAATAAAGTATTGGAAGTAATAGTATATTACAGCCCGAGATGGGAAGTGTTTCATTACTGTCGAGAGATTAGTTAGCTAGCGGGCTGAAATGTACGACTTCCCCCACTCAAATGAGGTCAGGAATGTTAACATTACATATATGGTTGCGAATAAAAGAATATTCTTGTAAACGAGAATCCCAGTATTGTTCATGCATTCCTTGTGCTGTGAGTTGGTGTATCTACTGAATAGTGTATTAACAATAATGCCTAAATTAGCATTATTTTGGAGATTTATATGTCAAATTGCTAATATCAATTATTATTAATTATTCATGATTTCTGTTTAACTAATAAAAATAATATTGTTGCAAAATATTCTTTAATAATTACAAATTTGGTTAAACGTTTCGCTAATTTTGTTAGCTTCATCAGTAAATAAATACAAACACAGTTAAAATTGTTAAATTGCATAGTTTAGGACAGGTTTGAGTTGCATATTACGACGAGTTAATTGTTTTTAATTATTAACAAAGCAGTTCAAGGATTATTTTCATAACCCATAATTAATATAAAACTTGGCAGGTTTAAACATTCTGAAGGCAGCGATGCAAAAGAATAATCCTTGAGAATATACTCACTTATAATACCATGAGTAGTCAAAGTTATGTCGACCATTTTTGTGGTGGTGTCACGAATGTCCATTGCGCTTTGGTACGATTAGGACGAGTGCGCTAGCACGAGTCCTAATCCCAAGCGCAATGGACATGAGTAGTGATACCACCGCAAAAATAATCTACTTAACTTTGACTAAGAATGGTATTCGAGGGACTATTTAATGAACCAAACTACTTTTTCAAATTAGTTTTCAGTAAATCTAGCAACAAACTACGCAATTTCTATAGTAACAGAACACTAATATTGGCTTTTTCTAATAAAAATCGCATTTGTTAAAAATAGTCACTTGAATACCTTCTAGGAAGATATATCCACTGATATTTTTTTGATTGGTCAAGAAACGTCAGAATTCTGGATTTTCATTGGTCACTTTTTGACAGATGACAGGTGAATTGAATAGTCAAGAATATTCTCGAGAATCTTCTCGGTAACATTCTCAAGAATATTCTTCTGAAAGAAAATTACAGAGAATTTTACATCCCTAAACCAGTGTAACTAACATGAGAAAATATACATACAATTTTCCTCCATGCTCCATGCCCATCTAGTCAGTTACACTTACTTTGACATATCCATTGTAGGTAAGTTGATTTTACTGTTTGTTTACTGGTTGTCATGGCGTTAGGGAAGTAAGGTAAAACCTACCCCCCAAGGGAAGTAAGTGAATAACCTGTTATTACAGTAATTTTAGTTTTATAAGTGATCTGAACGGGTTTGAACTTAACTGATCCTAACCTATTTGAAATGCCAAAACTTGTTAAGATAAGTAGGGTTAGAGTATAACCGTAAATTTAAAACAAAATATATAATGAAAATTATTAAAATTTTTGTTGGGCATGGAGAAAAATATTATAAGCATGCTCGGGAAGTAACTATCTACAACCAGTCTCGAACTTTGCCAGCTCGAATGAGCGAAGGCTGGCAAACTCGTTCTCGACTGGTAAAAGCTACTTACTTCCCTTGATGCTTAAATAACTATTTACCCGAAAACTTTATAAACTCCCACTGTCTAGATTAAATAACAGATTTTTTGGAGTTGGGCTTTCATATTTATTAATTAAAACGTAATAAAAAAAATTATTATTTAGGTAATTTTATGTACCATGCATCTTTTGCGCCTGATTTGTAAGTGATGTATAACACTTAGATACAAATTATAACCAATGGTTTTTAGATATATCCGAAGCTAATCTAAAGTTAAAAGAAATGATTAGAAATTAACTTTTCATTGATTTGTATAAAAGCAATTATAATATTTTTATTTAAATCATTCGGCTTTAAGTTTATAATTAACCATAAATTCACAATTAATAACTTCTGTAATGCTTATGCATTAGAGGACATAAAAAGCGTAAGCACGCTATAGGTTTGTTCGTAGAAGCCTCTAGCAACATCGCAAAATCTAAAAAAACAGGTTAAATGCTTAGGACAACTTTAAACCAAATACTCTCCACTAAAATAGATATGCAACTCAATTGATATTGATATACTTCTTATAAAGCATTAAGCTACGTCTGTTTATATTATATACCCTTTGGTTTTACTTAAAAAACTTATTCCACTCATAAAATTACCTCCAGAAACACTTGATGTCCTTGGTGAAATTTTTGGAGATGTTCTTCTATCGAAGTAAATCTAATAGTACAACTAGAACAGTAGTACAATTCCTCCTCAGCAGGTTCATTTTCATCCTCCTTTATACCTTCTTCAATTAAAGTCTCCGGGATATCCTTGCCCTCATAATTTTTCGATACATTTCCACCACCATCTTTCATTAAAGCTTTTGCCAATATACTATTGGCTACCACAGACTTTGCTTCGTTTTCATCAGAAATACCGTCACACAACTCTTGCTTAATGTTCGATTCCACAAAAAGTGTAATGCCAGCTTGTTCAGTACTCGCATCCTCCTGCATAGTGTTCGCTTCATTGGAAATGTCTGTTTCGTCACGTTCTGCATCCAGGCACTCGCTGCCTAAGTGCATAGCGAGGTCAAATATTTTTTCAAACCGTTTCCCACAGGCAGGGCATATTAGGTTATCGGTTATGCTTAACAAATGATATTTTAGAGAATCGTGGCATGGAAATGTTTCGCTACAACAGAGTGGACAATCCAACTGGAGGGATCCCATTATTTGGTTAGTTAAGGCTGCTTTGGTGATATTGTGAACCTAGAGTTAATTACGAGTTATTTTTAGGATCTAAATCTAGATAAAATTAGTCGTTTGTGTTTTCGGATGATACCTTGAATTTTAAATCCAGTAGCAACGATTTCTAATTGTTGCTAATTTCCTTTAGAAGACGAATAATAAATAACTTCACACCGAATCCTAATAACTTCACCTTCACACCGTTCACTTTGCTATGAAGTTAGATTACAACCACAACAAACCTAAATGGCGACGCAAAATGACAAGAAATTACATTCTCCAACCAACGTATTGACGTCACAGTAGAGACAGCGCCATCTATTGCCATATATCGGTAAAATGTGATTTTAAATATTTTTAATTGTAGTTCTCTCGATCATAAATTGAATTTGATTTACAATGTACAGTAAGTGAAAGCATAATTTAGCCTATTTACTAAACTTTTCGATAAAGTGCAGTCAAATAACGTTTCGAAAAAAATGTACTAATTCTAAATTAATTTTTGATTATACAGGGTGCATTTTATTATTTCCACAAATGAAAACTAGAGGTTTTAAGTTTAAAGATTATGCAAAAACTCTTTTAACAATGCTCTTTCGAAAATGCAAGCTTAACGATATAAATACCGGCGATATTTTTTGCCGTTTAGTGAAAAACTAGAATAGATATTAAATTGAAATTTGGAAAAATCAAATGTCTAATCAAACACAATTAAGTATGCAATTCTGTTACTTGCAGTTTCTTCGTGAAAGAATATTTTGTTTAGATTTGTTGTTAAATTTAGCAAAAAAATCATAATTAATAATTTTTTAATTATTACTCCGTTTTTGAGATATTTGTGATAACGGAGAGCTCTTCACAATTTATTGAAAAGCAACATACGTTTTTTTTATTTAAGAAACTTTTTGTATTATTTTCTACCAGATTAAATAAAAATAAAATAAAATTAAACTTTTATAAATGGAATCATTTGTCTTTGGATTTTTATCTTGTCAAATTGTCCAATTTTTCTTTAACAAAAAAAGTAGTATAAAATTTTTTAATTTTATAATAAAGTGCCTAATCGAAAAATTTTAAATTACGACTTTTTGCAAAATTTAACTGTAAATCCATGGTGTAAAGAATACAAGGTCAAACGTTCCCGGAGATGCGCAGTCGTTCAGAAAGAAGAGGGGAGATTTGAACCAATCCCTAATGGGCCTAATCAGGAAATCCATCATGGCCGCGATCATGGTGTAACCATGGCCGCGATCGTATATTGTTGCTGGCACTTTTAGTCGATATCAAATTCGAGGTTAGCAGGTTAGCAGGTCTGACACCAACTGACGCAAAATCTAACCTCGAATTTGACATCGACAGCGTCTTCAACAATACACTTCGGTGCTACCAATCGTGCCGTTTGTGGCCCCATTTCTTATCGGTTGAATTTGAGGTCCGCCTACAATGCATCCATTCTGCGGAACGTTACACCTTGTATTCTGTGCACCATGGGTAAATCTATAATGCGTTCACGATATTTTTAGACGTGAGTAGGTCATGCTAGGCAGACAGTTTCGTTGGTGTAAACACGACTTCTATAAATCTGTCTTTTTAGTAATAGTTACATTGAGTTGATTTTGAGGTTATGATTCACGACAAAACCAACTTTGCCAGTTCTAGGAAAATCCTTGATGGGGTAATTATTATTTTGAGCTTAAATACATATAAAAACATCAGTAAATATGTCAATAAATATTAGGCTTAGGCATTTCATAAAACCTCAGAAAAGTAAATGTTTCATTCAATCGTAGTGATAAATACATATTAATAATAATGTTAAATCAGTAATTTATTCCAGCAGAAAAATAAAGCAACAATGTTTAGGTAACACATTTTTAAAATGGCAGAAAAAATTGAACAGTAATCTGTAACGTATCCAGGAAATGTTAAGATTTCTGGACTTCAAAATTAATAACCATTTTAATTTCTTTGAATTTCTATCGCAGTAATGTCAATATATTGTGGCGGCTCGTGATAATTGTATTTGGGAGCTCTTAATTTTTAACAATTACTAAGCAAAAATAATAATGAGTCACCTACATTCCCTCGATGTTTTAATCCAAATATAGCAATTATTTTTTATTTTAATAATCCAAAAGGACAGAACAAAAAGTATTCAATCGCAACACGAAATTTCCATAAGTGTTAAAAAAGAAACAAGATAGTAATATAGCTAATAATGAAAAGCAAAACGGAGCATTTAATGCATCATATCCACAAATCCATTTGGTTTTCTTGTAAATATCCACAGAAACATTTCTTGTAAAATTATGAGTTTCGACTTTATCTTGCTGGTTGTAGGCTGCCCAAGTGTTTTTTTATTTTAACCTTTTTAGCTAAGGGTGGGCTTTTAAAATTAATATTGAGAATATTAGTTATGCTATTTTCCGTAATTTTTTGAATCACACCGCACGAAAACAACTGAAATCATCCAAGATAAATAAACACTTTCTAACTGCAACCAATATTATGTAAGCTCATAAAGACGACCCACAACAATGTTCTTGCTAAATTTACAATTTATTTTCAATGGCATATCTTGCACCACATTTCCAACAAGTAATGCTATCGGTCAGGGGCCGCATTTACTCTCGGATCTCATTACATTTCGGAAGCGCAATATTTGTAAATATTGCGATAATCCCGTGAGTCTGCAGCGGTGGTGGCTCCAAAATCGTAAGCCATCGCGTCACATTGAAACTGCTATATCGCCGATTCTGCAGCAATAGCGTTTTCGCCCGTAATTCCCATACCAGTTCGGAGATTCGTTTCCGAGAGCCCACATCAGCTGACAGTTGCTTGATGTATATAATGCAAGCGAGTGTGTTGACACGTAACTCATGTTATGCTGACATACTTCTTGTTTATTGTTTTATATATTTTAAGTGTTAGCGAATAGCGATATCCAGATCTCATTATTTTATTATATTGTAAGAGTAAGATAGATGATAAAATATATTTTTAATTATAGAATAATTACTGCCCATTTTGCAATTCGTGGTGATATGTCCCTTTTATATACAGTCTTCTGGAAAGCTGCGTAGTTGGTAACAATTTTAAATTTGACACCCAGTAAGTATACCCTGAAATTCTCCAACGCTTGTACTATTGTTAGCACTTCAAGCTTATAGATACTGTACTTCTTTTCGGCATTTGTTGTTTTCCTACTCATAAAATGTATGGGGTGGATTGTCATCTGGCAACCTTTGTATAAGATTGCTCTGTAGCCTTCCACGTTAACGTCCGTATGGAGTTTGGTTATAGCTAACACAGGATCTCTAATAAGTGCTTCTCTTAAATTTTGGATTGCTTGTCTCTCTTGTTCATTGAAATGAAAATCTCTATTCTCTTTTAACATCTCGCTCAACGGTTGGGCTATACGAGCATAGTTACTTATAAACTTCCTGAAGTATCCCGTTAGACCAAGGAAACTCTGCACCTGTTTAATATTTTTTGGTTCTGGGAACCTGACCACAGCTGAGGTTTTGTAAAGGGATGGAAATAATTTTCCATTTTCAATCAAATGCCCCAAATATTCAATCTTCGTCTTAAGGAAACGGCATTTCTTTTTGTTTATTTTCAGGCCGTAGTTTTTGGCCGTGTGTAAAACCATTTATACCTTACTTACTCCATGTTCTTCAGTCTGAGAGGGTATGGTAAGATCGTCCATATAACTCAGAACTATTCCGTTAATGATCAGTTCTCGAAACACGGTGTTTATATGTAACGTTTCGCCCAGCGCGAACCCGATTTTTGGAATTAAAAATTAATTCGCGCGTTCCCCCATGGCTTGAAACACGTTAGCAATCGGAGCGCTGCATCTTTAGCAGCTCGAGCAGCGATAAGTGACGGCACTGCGGAGAGACGCAGGTATACCGCATAAAGAGAAAACGAAGCCATTGTAGGACGGAATTTTCCTGAACCTTTCTCCTAACCTAATTCTAGTCGGGAAAGTATGTAGATTTTTCGAGGGAATTCCTGTCCGTAAACATGCACCTAGACCCGTCTTCAGGAGGGCTGATACAGGCGCGTCGAAAACTTTCCTGTTCGTTAAGCTACACTTAGCTTAATTCTACTCAGGAGGGTCTGTAGAGTCTTCGAGGGAATTCCTGTCCGTAAACCTACACCTAGACCCGTCTTCAGGCGGGTTGCTACAGGCGCGTCAAAAACTTCCCTGTCCGTTAAGCTACACCTAGCCTAATTCTACTCAGGAAAGTCTGTTGTAGACTCTTCGAGGAAATTTCTGTCCGTAAACCTACACCTAGACCCGTCTTCAGGAGGGCTGCTACAGGCTCATCGAAGACACTCCTGTAAATAATTCCCCCAGGTCCCATTCACTCAGGAAACGCTTTAGATCCCTGCAATGAATTTCCCTGAGCCGAAACACCGTAACAGACGACATTAAAACTTTTAATTGCATCCTTAGCGGCATAGGACAAGTTCGGCTTAAAGTTCGCACTATAAGTCCAGCCTATATTTACCTGCAACGAAAAATCGCATGGCAACAAGCTGACTTTCGCAAATCCGCATGTTTTAATTTTTGAGCCATTATACGGCGACCGCCGCCAGCGAAGCCCGGTTTTAATTCAATCACAAAAGCGCTTGCCTGGACTTCCAAGGTTTCCTGTCGATAACGGCCAATATAAACAAGATAACTCCGCCACGACCGCTTGAAGATCCTGAACGTTCTGTACACGTGTTAAATCCGAGAGCGTAACCAGCACAAGGTATAAACTTTATTACTTGTAATCCTGCCTACATTTTGCCTGCTTGAAAGATAATAAATAAAAGTTTGTTTATGTACTGCCGCCATATTGGCGAATCCCTCTAAAATTCTTATATCTTTGTTAGTAGGTCAAATGGGTGCACGAGACACAAGAACTACTTTATAATGAGGCTGTCCCGAAAGTCGCTGACACCACCTGAAGTCTGTCGACCGAGACGTAGACCAAAGAGTTTCTGATTTAGTTTGTTTATAAACATTGTTACATTTTATTTTACCGTCATGAATACAATTTAATTTTATGTATTAATAGTTAAACAAAATATACGCTTATAAATATATTCTGTGTACTTTCTCTGGGTTACTAAACTTGAGTTTATTAATGATACCTTTGGCAAATTGAGCTGCCCGGAGCCAGTATCAGCCTGGCATATTGTAGCAACCTCATTATTAAAATAGCCAAAACAGGTTACATATAAATCGTTGAAACACTGCTGGGGAGTTGTTGTGCCCAAACGGCATCCGAAGAAATTGATACTGCCCCGAGTGCGTCACTAATGCCGTCTATTTCTTGCTTTTCTTTTCAACTTTAACGTGAAAGAATCTATTTTTTAAATCTATAGTAGTGAACCACTTTGCATTCTGCAATTTATCCATCTGATCATCTTTTTGGTTAATATTTCTGTAATTTACATACACTCTTGGAGAGCCGTCCTTCTTTCTGATTACCACCGCACTTGCCCACTCAGAGCTGCGGGGCTCTACTATGCCGTGTGATATCCATTCTTGTATTGGTCGCTCAAGTATTTGTCTTTTTGAGAATGGTAGTCTTCTTGGGCTGCTATAGATCGGTTCATCGTCTTTCATAATTATTTTCATTTCTATTGACGTCTCCTTATTTTTGTCAGGTACATACCTATTCTTGAATTAATTTACTGTTTCAATGTGCAAGATGTCCACTCGTCTGGTAATTAAAATTCGCTCCTCGTTGACCACTACATTCGTTTGATTCAGAAGTTCCTGTCCTATTATAGCATACATGGTCATTTATTCTTGGGGTACGACATGTAATTTTGTAGGAAAATGGTTATCATCAATTACTATACCTGTAGCAACAAATCCAATCGTCACTATCATGTTTTGTCCGAAACCTGTGAACACTAGCTCCGGTACACATATGTCGTAGTTGAATTTTGTCATATACATATTTTCTCATTAAGTTAACTTGGCTACCTGTGTCTACGAGAGCTTCCAACTCCATGTTCCCAACAATAGTTTTCTTATAGATATTGTTTTTTAAAGGAAAACTTGTTATATTTGCGACTGAGGCCGTAAACATTTCCATGGGTGGCGTCTTCTGTCTTTACACTCTACATTCAGGGCTTTTGTGGCCAAAATGTTCAAATTTAAAACATTTTGAGCCAGCGTCTCTTTAATGACACTGTTTTAATATGCTTTTTCATCCCACAATGATAAACCTTTCGACCGCGGTGTCCAGCGGCCTCTTGTTCTTATTGGTTTCGTTTTGTTTCGACTCCAGCTGTTGCTTTTGGCTTTGTCTGTTAATTAAATTGAGGAGCACTTCTGATTCTAATCCCTTCGGATACTTATCTTTAGTTTATGTTTAAGTTCTTTAATGGTATTGGCACCAAAAAGTACTACCTTATTCTTCACATCATCTTGTATACCATCTATAACATACTGCATTAACGATTCTTCTTCTATTGCATCCCTGTTAGCTATATCTTTCATAGCCAAAAAATATTGGTACATCGTCTCATCTTTGTCATCTTTCTGGTGTTCAACATTTGGTTTAATTTTACCCCACTGATAGTCACTTTAAATTCAGCTGACAATGCATTGTTTAATGCAGTTTATGTTGTAATTTGCTTCTCACTCTGAATAACTAATCTTGCTAGTTCCCTTAATGACTTCTGTGCAAAAATAAAGGTTTCTAAATCAGTCCATCTCATCAGTATTTTATTTTCCTCAAACTCTGATATGAAGTCGTCCACTGAGCAATTATATTCGCCAGTAAATAGTCGAATTGAGTCTTTTATGTCTCTGAAGCTGAGAAGAAACTTCGGCTTCACATCATTGCATCTTGATGAATTTCCAGTTGATACTAGATCGTCGTTTATTCCAGCGTCCTCGCCTCTACTTTCACTCCGATTCGAATTATTAACTACATCCTTCTTTTCGTCTTCGTTTTGCTCTTCATTTTCGTCATCATCTGGCGTCCTCATGAGCAAATTAATATCAGTTAAGTGCTCGCAAATCCCCTTAATGGACTGCTTCGCCTGCAATGTCCATGTTTAAAACATTACATATCAGAATGAGTTCACCTGTTGTTAATGTCCTAGTAATATAATTTAATTTTGCTTTATACGCTTCTGACCCTACACTAAAATTAAAATCCCAAAATTATCTGAATCTCTTCCTAGTATTTCTATCGCCATCGTCTTTAAAAATTAATCGATGAAGTAGTTTAGTCGATTTAGTCGTTGCTGTATCAATATTACGTACAATATGCGAAATTTTACTTAAGTTTTCCATCGCGTCAATTATCAGTTGTTAAAATCAATTATTTAAGTATTTATAACGATTAACGGGTGGCTACGATAAATCTAACATGCATTTAAAAGGAGACAATAAGGAACGAACTCACCAATTCCGAAAGCGACGAGTGTATTGGTTAGCGCCTTAAATTTATACTACAGACCACTGCGAATGTTTTATATGTGCTACACGCCTGAGCCCTCGCTTGGTTAGGCTACCCTTTCAACGTCTTTGAGGCTGGAACCTTTTATTGGCACTGCTGCTCTACCAAACGGAGCTTCGACCCTCTGCAACTTAAATCTTCGATCGGTTATGCAACCACCTTGACAGCTTCCAGAATGATGCAATACGGCGTCGTTTCCAAATCGCGCCCGAGCACCCAAAATTATTGGATTGCGATAAACGAACACAATACACACTTCAGCAGATAGTTTTAATAGCTTTAATGGCTTAACTGCACACTTAGTTAGAAATAACAAACGAAAACAATATTCACACAAACACGTCTTTACTTCTAGCGTCAATCTTATTACATCATTATTGCACCGCCTTCGCGCACCAACTGTCTTTGTAGTCCAGCACTTAGCACTCGCGGCGTTGCCAACCCCACAGAAATGAATACTAAAAATAATATACGTATATTTAGTGACATCTAATATTATTAAATACGCTTAAAAAAGATAGTCAAAAATCCAAAATGATTAATGATTGTTAAAAATTATCAACAGTAATTACATAAGTCGTGATAATTTTAACTAGATTCACGAATCTTTGTTGCTACTGAGTGATAATCTAGTTAAAATTATTTAAAAAATATATTACCACGAATGTAATTCGGCGTGATTATTTTTTAAACTATGCTCTTCGACAAGCTGTAGATAGGGTTTGATGGAGCTGTTACGGTCTTGAACTGACTTTACGACACCGCACCGGCTCATACATAAACGAAACGGCCGGCGCGTGCCGTAATGGACGAAATCGGGACAAAAGTTCTCCTAGGCCGCTACCCAGCTGCAACAAGATAGGCCGGCTAGACTTTCAGTGGAGTAGGGCGGGTTCTTAACGAGATTATCTAAGGGTAACGGCCAGAGGGTCGGTAAATAACGGTAAAATAAAGAGGGCGCCACCAAGCCTGTCTTAACCCGAATAACCGGGCCTGAGCGGTTAGACGGGGGCGAAGTATTCAAGACACTCCGTCGATAGGGGTACTCGTGAATTATAAACTCACACAACGATTTCGTGATGGCAAAAATACTTAGATCATGAAGTGGGGCTCTTTCAGCCACGGCAATGTCACCACCAAGCTTACCTGCACGCTCTGATCTCACTGGCCCCACCGTACATTTATCTTCTCAATGATGGGCGCACGCTGAAACAGAACATGCACAAATCGACCAAGAATAAAGCGTCTCTTAATTAGATAAGCGTCTATTATTCAATTATTACATTGGGGCAGCAAAGCGTGCCGCAAACATTGGGTTAATTCTTATAAATAAGCATCAGCTGATGGGCAACTACTGTTACTAAACAACACCCATAACTGTACAAAATCAAGAGCAGTTTGACATATGAGTCCCACAAAGGGAACGTTTGTTCATAAAAATCGAGTTATGCAACAGCAAAGGCAACGCGAACAGCGTAGCTGTCGGCAGAATCCGGTGCCGCAAAGAGATGCGGCGAATTAGTTAGAAACCCAATTCGCAAGGCAAAAAGGGGGCCGCGTTACTGAGATATATTTGGCCGAAAAGGGGGCTTACATAGCCTAACGCCCGCAGGCGAATTTAGAATATGACACAGCTGGTGCTACGCCGCCCAAGCGATCGATAACTTCGTGTAACACTCAACGAGCCGAACACGACGCCGTTGCTAACATACGAAAGGTCTCGCACAAAACTTGGCGAATATGGCACCGCCCTGACAAGAAGTGACCTGGCTCACATGATAATTTGGGCAAACACAGCAAAGCCCAAGTAAGGGAAATGATTAGATTAAAAACGAGCGACGCCACTTCGCGACAACAATTTAAGATGCGAAAGGTACATTTTTAACGGTGCAAATGATTTCACATCAAGTTCGCGCACATGCAATTTTACTGCGACCAAACTGGCGATGCCGCCTTACAGCACGTATGCCAAGAGTTCAGCAATTATTCACATGGTTAGGCGCAAAGCTCGCGCACAAGAAGTTAGTCACATGGAGTACCGCTGCACACAAATACGCCCCCGCGAAGCGAGCGTACAAGCGGAAGCAACACCGCAACAATGGTTATGATTAAATGGTTACAAATACCTTAGTTTTATTGGTGACGGCCCAAGAGATCGGCATGCGGTCCAGCTGGCGGGAAACAGGTTGCCTGTGGCAATTAATTCTCCGCTAAAACGGTCGACGGTGTGAATGGTCTGGATGCGCCCAAAATGGCGACAAAGGCTGGCGCTTCAACAAACGCCGCTACGACGGCAAAGCTAGCCCAATCATATGTCCTACCTCAACGTGATCCTCGCACAACGAGCTAAAGGGAACACTCCCTTACGTGACGACGTAGAACCGGGCATAAAATTCCATCACACCTACGCCTTGGCGTAATAAGATCGCCGCTAAACGACACACACCTTCCTTGTTGGCGGCTTTACTCCGACTCTTCAAAGGCGAAATAGTTTGTGTAACACACTGGCTGAAGCAACACGGAAAAACATAAAGGAAAAAGGGCTAAAGAAACACGTCACCGTAACGGCACAAATGGAGGAGGCGGCACCCCACGGCAGAGCCCGGGGCGCCGCCGCCCGACTTCAAAATTAACCCGACTGCAGCAACTGTTCTGATCGACGGCCCGTAACGGAATGACCAAACCCCGCGTCCCCACGCTACAATTTAGCGGGAAGCTGGCTTCACCACGTGACTATATCGCGGCAGCCAATCGCGAGGCGACAATGTGAAACACTCGCTCACAAGGGCGGTCCACAAGAACCAAGCGTGTCTACATAAAGCATGGCCTGAATCAAATGTGCGGAAGATGAGATTGTACTTGTGCGCAAAAATTGAAAATGGTTTAAAATAGCAACAAGTTGCCCTAAAGGCGTGAAATGTAATTAAGCATCTACAACAGCAAAATGACTTAACAGAGCTTCCAGATGAGTGTCCTGTTATTTTTAACAACTGCTGCTCACCTACTTTACTTTTAGCTAGTTGTGTTACAGCAGAACGATTTGAATGGTTTGTGAAAAGATAGTCGCTGTAATCAGCTACTAGCACATAGTCAGTGTAATTTTGATGCTACTAGCAAATAGTCACTTATAATACCATGAGTAGTCAAAGTTATGTCGAATATTTTTGCTGTGGTATCACGAATTTCCATTGCGCTTAGGTTCGATTAGAACGAGTACGCTAGCACGAGTCCTAATCTTAAGCGCAATGGACATGAGTGATACCACCGCAAAAATATTCTACTTAACTTTGATTAAGAATGGAATTTGAGGGACTATTCAATGAACCAAACTACTTTTTCAAATTAGTTTTCAGTAAATCTAGCAACAAACTACGCAGTTTCTATAGTAACGAAACATTAATATTGACTTTTTCTAATAAAAATCACATTTCTTTAAAATATTCACTATACCACTAGTGAAAATTGTCGATTATTTTCACTAGTGAAAATTGTCAAGAAATATTCACTATATCACTAGTGAAAATTGTCGATTATTTTCACTAGTAAAAATTGTCAATATAGTTCATTTTTATTGGCTCAAAGACGTCAAATCTTGTATTTTCATTGGACAGTTTTTGATAGATGACAAGTGAGTTGAATAGTCAGTGCAATTTTGATGCTATTGGTCGATTTGAAATTTTTTCTCATTACTATTGGTTGATAGGACCGTTTAACAATAATCAATATCAAAATTACTTTATTTCATAAATAATACAAAATTTATATTTATACCAGTGTCGGCTTGAGATAATTATATTTGAAGGGCTCTTAATTTTTAACAATTACTAAGCAAATAATAATAATTAATAATTCGCTTATGTGCCTGGGATGTTTTAATCCAAATATAGCAATAATTTTTAATTTTAATAATTTAATAGAAATATATGCACAGAACGAAAATGATTCAAAAACAACGCAAAATGTACAATTGCTACAAAAAAAACTAATAAAAGTTTTTTAGCGTTGTGAATCTAAAGCTTTAATTGGCAATTGAGATGTGAATACACCTAATAGTTATTTACTACACAAGTGGGATAAGAGCATCATTAATATACGTGTGTGTAAGCACATGTACGAGGGGTGATCCTTATGCTCCGCCCCTGACCAACTTCCGGTTACAAAATTAAAAGTTATTTTACCTTATTTTTGTACGTAATCTCTTTTAAGACTAATGCATTTATCCTACCGATGCTCCAGCATTGTAACGGCTTCCTGGAAGAAGGATTGTCCAATCTCTGCAAACCATACAGCATCTATTACTTCATTATTGCATGAAAATTTCTTCCCCCGAAGGTATCCCTTGAGTTTGGGGAACACTCTGTAATCGCTAGGGGCGAGATCTGGGGAATATGGCGGTTGTTCAAGTAGTTCAAAGCCTGCATTGGCTATGACAGCCATAGCAACACAAGAAGTGTGGCTCGGTGCATTATCCTGGTGATACAGCACACCAGGCTTCAATTTGCCACGACGTTTTTCTTTTATAGCTTCGCGCAATTTTGATATTAAATTTGCATAATAGTTGCCTGTTATTGTAGCTCTTTTTTGTAAGAAATCAATTAGAATTATTTTCTGGGCATCCCAAAAAAGAAACGATGACTTTTCCGGCTGATGGATAAACCTTAAATTTTCGAGGAGGTGGAGAACCATGATGCTTCCACTCCATGTTTTGGATTTTGGTTTGGGGATCATAGTGATGAACCCACGTCTCGTCCATCGTTACAAATCTGTCCAAAAAATTCTGAGGATTCTGTCTGTATTTCATTAACAGGCATTTACATATCACAACTCGGAATTGTTTTTGTGTTTGGGTTGTGACGTTTCGCTTATGAATTTAAATTCTAAAGATACTTGTATTTGGAATTTAATTCGCCACCTTATCAAACGTTTGCATGTCGATGCCGTGCCAAGAAGCGACAGCACGTACCAGTAGCTGTTGCGCGGACAGCCAGGATTGTACTTAGGAGTGTTTTTTCCCCGCCGCCAGAGTGGGGAGCGCGAGCGCCGACCGGGAGCCGCTGAACATATAAAAAGGAGCACATGGCAGCTCCCAGAAGAGATTCCATCCTGAGGTCCTCTCCTAAGCTTCTCTCAATCAACCTGAAACGATTACTCTTTTGCCCTGTACAGGTTACTGTCTAATCAAAGGAGAAATCGGCTAAAAGTTTCTTACGGTGCTGGTATGATTACTGTCAGTCCGTGAGAATATACCGATAACCTGGAGATCCTTATCAAACCCGTCCACCGTCATTAATTTTTAGGCCGAGACCGCGGCTCCGTATTTAATTTCCCCCTCATCCCGTGCAACCAGACCGCTGTTAGTTAAAGGCAGAAACCGCGGCTATGTAATTAATTCCCCCGCATTCTGTGTAACCAGACCGCTGTTAGTTAAAAGCCGAACCCGCGGAATTTGTAAACTAACTTTCCTGTAATCCGTTGAACTAAATCACCGCCACCGTCAACGTCCGCCGTCCGAAAGCCTCATTTCGATTGTATTAATTTGCCCGAGTTTTAAAGCACCTGGAAGTTGTCAACATCCCGTCTCCGCCAGGCTGGAAGCATACAGGGATTCGCCTGTAAGAGCTACCACCAACACCCTGGAAGCATTCCAGAAGTTCCCTGAAGGAGGTTTCTGCACTGCTGCAATCCGCAGTTCGAGGCCGCAAATTCGCTCGAACATCGAAATCTCCGAGAGCCCGGCCGCTGCATATTTTCAAGCGACGATTGCCCGCGAACAGCATCGCGGCACCAGCCAAGTTCCGCGAACTAGCCGCAAGCTCGCACAACAGTCCTAGCTAGCAGGTAAACTCCCGAAATCCATTTATTAACCTGGAGCGTTTGCAGCAACTACCGTTGTAAAGAAATCTCAACTGGTGCATGCGGCCGATGACCTTCTCTCCGCAGACGATGCGCGAAGCAGCTGATGCGCAGGCCGATCTACTCCGGGACATCGCCCAGGGGCGTAGCGTTCGCTAGGCCGGCGCATTCCACGAGACTGCTCCGCTTCCGTACAGCAGCCCTACCGGCGACCAGGAGCAACCCCTTGTTGACGCAACGACCCTCTCGTTTGTAATATACATTGCATTTTGTTATTTTCATCTGTAAATGTACTTAGTTAAACACATTATATTTAATTCTAAATATTCGTCAAGTGTTATCATTGATCTATGCCCTATTCGAGCTATGTGAACGTATTCTCCGACTTAGAGCATATCCGAGGCAATAAAGCCAATTAAAGTATTCCCAGTAAAGGCGGGATATTACATCCGCGGAACCCATCTTGCAGATATTTTCATGTCCAGATGATTTCTTAATATGCTGTGCACAGAGTGATACGAAAAGCCAATTTTCTCAACTATTTCCCTAACAGTGACTCTTCTGTCTTGCATTACTAGATCATGAACTTTATCGATGTTTTCCGAAGTTGTAACGGTTATTGGCGGACCACCAGCATGTTGATCTTCGCACGCTGTTCTTCCACATTTAAACTCACGGCACCATAGTTTCACATAATCATAATTAACAGCACACTCCCCTAAAATGTTTATCAAGTCAGCATAAATTTGGGTGGGAGTCATACCCTTCTTTAATAGGTGTTTAATTACCGCTCTTTGTTAACTGTGCTCTATTTTTGCAATACCGTGTCACTTTGTTTGAAACAAACAACTGCTGTAACCAAACAACGTTAGATACAGACTTGCTTCTCCGTATGCGCTGTTGACACATATCGGTAATGGGCATACTGCGGCATAAGCCTTTGTAGTTTAGTTTAGCAAAAACGCACAATAATTTCAGCAGAAGAACCAGTGATTATCTAAAATCTTGATGTGTGTCTATACAGCATCGCATAATTTGGAGAATGTTAATTGCCAGGTCACTGAGGTAATGTAGAATGTGTTTATTAGACGGCGGTGCACTTGCACAAAAGCGAAGCTGTATGACTATTGCCTTTTTATGCAAAATAACATCAGAGCTCACCATACTAACTAATAGTGATTCAAATTTATTGTATAAATGATCAAGAGGCATTTGTAGATATAAAAAGGCACATTAATTCATTTGAAGTATAAGTGATCATCCAACATTAATGTGTATGTTAATATACGATTTGTAGTATGTTAGTTCTCAGTTCTCTAAAGTAATGCAGAATGAGGTTGTAACGCTAGCTTCAACATAAATTATAATTAAACATTAAAAATGCAGTAAATTTATGCATCGCCCATCCAAGCGTTATCATGGGTTGCATCTTGCCGAAGGCCGAAGAAAAGATAGCAAACGCAGGCTCAGTCTGGGCCGAAGACACCAAGAAGCAATCCGCGCGCCGCTCCCCCACCTAAGAATGTCCGAAGTAGCGACTTTGATAACACGATGCAGAACATATAAAAGCAGCTCCGCTACCAGTTCACGGGGAGAATTCCAATTCCCATTCCGCCCTTATTCCGAGACTTGAGTTTATCCCGACTCAAGTTTACCAGTTCCTGTTCCTGCCCCGTCCGAATAATTTTTGATCTTTCCTGTTACCTTCTTTCTCTCCGCTGGAGAATCCTCCGGACCTACCTGGAATCAGTTTGAATCGATGTCTGACTGATAAAAAGCCGATTCCTGATTTATTAACCTGAATGCCCGTTCCGAGAACAGTTTGAATCGATGTCTTTCTGTAAATAGCCGATTTCTGATCTAATAATCTGAATATCCGTTTCTGAAATCAGCTTGAACCGGTAGCCCGTTTCCTGTCTTGCTAAACCTACAGGCTCACCCGGAAACCAGTCTGAATCGATGACTCACTGAGTGGCCGATTTCTCGTTTCTGTTAATAAACACGCGGGAAAAATTCACGGTGTAATTGAGCCCGCAATAAACATAACAAATATCAAATTACAAAATTCCTGCACGCTGCAAACCTCGCTGCTACCTGAACATGTGTTAATTACTCTAACTACAGATATTTTCCTACCAATCGGTTGCCCGAGACGTCGAGAGTCGTCCGCAGCGCCGCAAGAGCAAGCTATTCCGCAAACATCTCCGTAGAACACGAGTCCTCCACGGCCACTTTGAGGTCGTTCGCCCGAAACCAGCTGGTTTTCGCCGGACGAATTTCGCTCGCCGTACAAATCTACGGCGACGCCGAGACCTCCGGTGAAACTCGGCGGCAATTGTAGCCGCGCTCTAGGGGTAAGAAACGCATGAAATAACTTAATTGCTTCTGTAATTACAGCACAGTACACGACAACGCCGAACCGAAATTTTGAGGTTAAACGTCGGCGCATTAGATCTGCTGTCGGCAGCTTGTTTTCTCGAGAAGGTGCGTTCCAAAAAGCTAGCGAGAGGAGGCGTTGAACGAGCCGGTTCCGTCCGCAACACACCGGCGCGGCGTAAGAACGGTTGCCTCAACTTCAGGACAACGAAGGACGTTTCCGAATAAATTAGTATTTAGTACAATATACACTTTATTTTTGATTCTTGAGTGAATCTTACATTTGTAAACATAGCTAAACAGAATAGAGCTATCTAAGATAATTTTCTGGTGTTTGTTTGCTAATTAAATATATATCTGAGGAGACAAATATCTCCGATTAAAGTTTACTCGAGGTGATAACCCAGAGATAATGATGTCAACTTTTGTTACTGTTCGGTACTTGTAACGATTCGTTGCTTTTCGTTGTAGTATCCGTTACTTTGTATTCTTTACCAAATACTCGTTTGTTCTAAAGCCATCGCCCGTCGCAACCAGGTCGGATCGAGTACCTGAAAGTTGAGCGAAAGTATCCGTTGGTTTCAGATAAGGTGGCGAATACTCCTAGTACACAGAGGAGCTGCGAAAGCTGACGTAAACAAACAAAACTGAATGCTTACTTTTTTATTTCTGAGAATTGAGAATTGCGCTCAAGGCTTATGCTCACGTAAAATCAGGAGTTGCATTTTTTACACATTTAATATATGAAAGAGGTATTAAAACAACGTGATTAAGAGGCCTGCTTTAGTTTTAAAAGTAACCTTATGGAAAAACAGGTGATAGCAACCTACCTGATTACGTTTTTTAACATGCGTAAATAATAGTTTCTTTGAGAAATTATCTATTTTATTTCACGGAATTAAAACGTGTTAATTAATACATTTATTCGTAAAGCTACTATGAAAGAAAACATCCCCGAAGCCTCGTAAACACTCTCTAAAACACATTAGGATCAATTACTGTCTCTTTAATGTAAAAACGTCGTTTATAGGTCGTTATAACGTTCCCAAATGTATATTTATACTTTGAAAATCGTTACTCGGTGCAGGAGGTAGTTAATATGCTTACTTTACAACTCCTGGAAAGCAGTTTTAGCAATTCTTCGATGTCTAGTAATTACCGGAGGGAATGGGAATGGGAAATCCAATGCAAAAGCTGATCAGGCCGACGTCTATCGTTTTTAGTGGGTTTTTATGTGCTAAAACACTCTCTAAGACACACTAGGATCAATTTCTGTCTCTTTAGTGTTAACACGTCGTCTAGAGGTTATTATAACGTTCCAAAATTTATATTTACACTTTGAAACTCGGTGCATGAAGCAATTAGGGGTGTTAATATTCACACTTTACAACCCCCGGGGAAGCAGTTTTAGCAATTCTTCGACGTCTTGTAATTATACCAGAGGAGTATGTAATAGCGAACGGAAAATTCAATGCAGAAGCTGTTCAGGCTGACGTCTATCGCTTTATGTGGTGTCTTTCTTATGCTAAAAACACTCTCTAAGACTCTCAAAGTACTGTCTCTTTAGTGTTAAAACTTCGTCTAGAGGTTGTTATAGAGTTCCAAAATTTATATTTACACCTTGAACCTTGGTGCAGAGGCAATTAGGAGTGTTAATATGCACACTTTACAACCCCTGGGAAGCAGTTTTAGCAATTCTTCGACGTTTTGTAATTATACCTGACGAGTATGTAATGGCGAATAGAAAATTCAAAGCAGAAACTGCTCAGGCTAACATCTATTTCTTTCCGTGGTGCCTTTATGTGCTAAGACGACACTCTAAGGCACATTAGGATCAATTACTGTCTCTTTAGTGTTAAAACGGAGTCTAGAGGTTGTTATAGCGTTCCAAAATTTATATTTACACATTGAAAATTGTTACACGGTGCATGAAGCAATTGGGGGTGTTAATATGCACAATTTACAACTCCCGGGAAGCAGTTTTAGCAATTCGTCGACGTCTTGTAATTACAGCTTGGGGAGTATGTAGTAGCGAAAGGAAAATCCAATGCAGAAGCTGCTCGGGATAAGGTCTATGGCTTTCTGTATTGTTTTTACGTGCTAAAAACACTTTTTAAGACACATTAGGATCAAAGTTCTGTCTCTTTAGAGTTAAAACTTCGCGTAGAAGTTGTTATAGCATTCCAAAATTTATATTTACACCTTGAAAATTATTACTCGGAGCACGATATAATTAGGGGTGTTAATATGCACAGTTTACAACTTCCGGTAAGCAGTTTTAGCAATTCGTCGATGTCTTGTAATTATGCCAGACGATTATATAATGGCGAATTAAAAATCCAATACAGACGCTGCTCAGGCTAACGTCTATCACTTTCTGTGGTGTCTTTATATTGCTAAAAACACTCTGAAACATTAGGATCGAAGTTCTGTCTCTTTTGTGTTAAAACGGCGTCTAGAGGTTATTATAAAAATTTACATTTACACCTAAAAAATTTGCACGGTGCACCATACAATTAGGGGTGTTAAATATGTACAGTTTACAAACCCCTGGAAGCAGGTTTAGCAGTTTTTCGACGTCTTGTAATTATACCGAAGGAGAATGTAGTGGCGAATTGAAAAATCCAATGCAGAAGCTGCTCAGGCTGACGTCTATCGTTCTATGTGGAGTCTTTATTATGCTAAAAACACTCTCTGAAACACATGGGGATGAAAATTCTGTCCCATTAGTGTTAAAACTTCTTCTAGAGGTTGTTAGAGCGTTTCAAAATTTATATTTTGATTGTGACACTCGGTGCATGAGGTAATCAGGGTTGTTAATATGCACAGTTTACAACTTCCCGGAAGCAGGCTTAGCTATTCTTCAACGTTTTGTAATTATACCAGACGAGTATGTAATAGCGAATGAAAAATCCAATGCAGAAGCTACTCAGGTCTATCGCTTTTTGAAGTATTTGTATGTGCTAAAACTCTCTTTAAGGCATATTAGGATCAATTTCCGTCTTTTTAGTGTTAAAACGTCGTCTAGAGGTTGTTTTAGCGTTCCAAAATTATATTTACACCTTTACACTCCGTGCATGAGGCAATTAGGGGTATTAATATGCACAGTGTACAATTCCCGGGAAGCAATTCAAGCAATTCATCGACGTCTTGTAATTATACCAGAAAAGTATGTAATTGCGAATGGAAATTTCAATACAGAAGATGCTCGGGCTAACGTCTATCGCTTTCTGTGGTATTTTTATGACCTAAAAACACTCTCTAAATCACATTAAGATCAATTTTTTTCTCTTTAATGTTAAAACGTCGCCTGGAGGTTGTTATAGCGCCACAAAATTTATTTTTGCACTTTGAAAATTGTTACTCGGTGAATGTGGCAATTAGAGTTATCAATATGCATAGTTTACAACTTCCGGGAAGCAGTTTTAGAAGCTGTTCAAGGTAACGTGTTTCGCTTTCTGTGTTGTGTAGATGCAAAAAACACCTTCTAAGACACATTAGGATCAATTTTTGCCTCTTTAGTCTTAAATCGTATACTAGAGGTCGTTATAGCGTCCCAAAATTTATATTTTTACCTTGAAAATTGTTATTGGGTGCATGAGGCAGTTAGGGGTGTTAATATGCTCTGTTTGTGTGCCGAAAACACACTCTAAGACACATTAGAAACAAAGTTCCGTCTGTTTAGTGTTAAAACGTCGTCTGGAGGTTGTTATAGCGGCCCAAAATTAAATCTACACCTTGAAAACCATTAATCGGTGCATGAGCCAATTAGGGATGTTAATATGCACAATTTAAAACACCTAGGAAGCAGTTTTAGTAATTCTTCTACGTTTTCTAATTATACCAGACGAGTATGTAATAGCGAATGGGAGATCTAATGCAGAAGCTGCTCATGCTAACTTCTATTGCTCTCTGTATCGTGTTTATGTGGTAAAAACACTCTCTAAGACAAATTAGAAACAAAGTTCCGTCTCTTTAGTGTTAAAACGTCTTCTAGAGGTTGTCATAACGTTCCAAAATTATTCGGTGCATGAGCTTATTAGGGCTGTTAATATGCACAATTTACAACACCTAGGAAACAGTTCTAGCAATTCTTCAACGTTTTGTAATTATACCAGACGAGTATGTAATAGCGAATGGAAAATTCAATGTAAAAGCTGCTCAGGCTAACGACTATCGCGTTCTGTGTTGACATTACCTGCTACTCTCTAAGCCACATTAGGATCAAAGTACTGTCTCTTTAATGTTAAAACGTCGTCTAGAGGTTGTTATAGCGTTCCAAGTTTTATATTTGTACTCTAAAAATTGTTACTCGGTGCATGAGCCAGTTAGGGGTGTTAATATGCACAATTTACAACACCTAGGAAGCAGTTTTAACAATTCTTCGACGCCTAGTAATTATACCAGACGAGTATGTAATAGTGAATGGAAAATCTAATGCAGAAGCTGCTCAAGCTGACGTCTACCGCATTCTGTATCGTGTTTATGTACTAAAACCACTCTCTAAGACAAATTAGAAACAAATTTTTGTCTCTTTGGTGTTAAGTTGTCGTCTAGAGGTTATATACACAATTTACAACACCTAGGAAGTAGTTTTAGCAATTCTTCGAAGTTTTGTAATTATACCAGACGAGTATGTAATAGCGAATGGAAAATTCAATGTAAAAGCTGCTCAGGCTAACGACTATCGCGTTCTGTGTTGACATTACCTGCTACTCTCTAAGCAACATTAGGATCAAAGTACTGTCTCTTTAATGTTAAAACGTCGTCTAGAGGTTGTTATAGCGTTCCAAGTTTTATATTTGTACTCTAAAAATTGTTACTCGGTGCATGAGCCAGTTAGGGGTGTTAATATGCACAATTTACAACACCTAGGAAGCAGTTTTAACAATTCTTCGACGCCTAGTAATTATACCAGACGAGTATGTAATAGTGAATGGAAAATCTAATGCAGAAGCTGCTCAAGCTGACGTCTACCGCATTCTGTATCGTGTTTATGTACTAAAACCACTCTCTAAGACAAATTAGAAACAAATTTTTGTCTCTTTGGTGTTAAGTTGTCGTCTAGAGGTTATATACACAATTTACAACACCTAGGAAGTAGTTTTAGCAATTCTTCGAAGTTTTGTAATTATACCAGAGGAGTATGTAATAGCGAATGGGAAATCCAATGCAAAAGCTGTTCAAGGTAACGACTATCGCGTTCTTTGTTGCCTTTAGGTGATAAAACACTCTCTAAGACACATTAGGATCAAAGTTCTGTCTCTTTAGTGTTAAAACGTCGTCTAGAGGTTGCTATAGCGTTCCAAAATTTATATTTACACCTTGTTTATTTTTACTCAAGCTGCGTGTCGCAGATGGGTAAGCGCCAGGCTTGCGTTAAGCAAGCCCTAGGTTCGAATTCCGTTGGGGTCGGACTTTTCCGTATCCTTGGCGATTAGAATCGGGCTCAGTGAGGCCATTCACAGTTGGGCACCAAATTAACTGTGCTCTACTCAAAACTAGTGCTTACAATACCGGACCAAAATCTTAATACCGGTATTCGGTATTTAAAATTTTTAATACCGGGATACAGTCGTAAGAAAACTCGCAATATATATATATATATTACTATTAAAAAAATTTACTTATTAGATTTGTACCTACATTTCAAAATAATATTCAAAAACCAAATAAAAATTTATTGCTGAAATTAACGTTGCCTACGAAAGGAAATCCATTAACTTAATATTTTTTCTTTTAAGTATAAGTACATAAATAAATACATTAGATGAAAAATATAACAAAAAATAAATTCTATAAATATAAAAAAATAAGTTTTTATGTGTAACTAATATACGAACTACGAAATTAAAATTGTCCATAATATATTATATTTCTTTATTAAAATGTGCTCTCAAAAAACACAAACAATCGATGGTTTCATCATTAAGGGAAGACCGAATTTTTGTGCAGATTTGGCCGGCCGCAGAAAATGCCCTTTCCGACTCCACACTTGTCGGTGCAATTGTCAATAAATAATCATATGCATTTTTTAAATATATCCCTTTTGTTCCAGTTTTTTCAAAAAACGTGATTTCATCTTTTATTTTTTGCTCAAATCCCGTTATTTTTTTAATCTTAAACACAGTTGTAAGTGTTTCTTCTATTGCCGCCTGCAGTTTTCTCTTTAACACGTCACGGACAGACATCGAGCTAGATTCTAAAATAGTCGTATTATTAGAGCCCGAACCTGATTCTTCTATTATATCTGTAACTTCTGTGAGTGGTGTTTCTTCCTCTAAATTTTCATGTGAAAGCCGTTTAGTTAAACATATAATATTTTTCGCGAGTGTACCTTTCGGTATACGTTGAAATAACAAACCGTTGTCATCTTGTGAGCCCCTTTGTAGGTATTGAAGTATCTGGGACAAATCTGTTCGTCGCTGTAAAATACGCAATTTTAAAGCATCTAGTAGTTCCAAAGATATTGAATACTTGTGTTGGGCAAGAGCCTCCATCATAAAATTTAAAGATGCATCGGCCGTTAAAAGATTTGCATCTTTTCGACATAATGCGTCCACTGCTAGTTTTATAGGAGTCAAGGCGGCAATAGTTGCAGATAGTAAATTAAGTTCATCGTCAGAAAGATTTATAGGCGAACCTATATCAATCAGCGCTTTTTGAACACAATATCTTAATTCATAAAACTTTTCTAACATGAACAACATACTATTCCAGCGTGTCCGACAATCTAATTTGAGAGCAATTTCCCTCCCGAATTGTTCTTTGACGTACTTTTGTAAAAATTTGTCATTTTTAGAAGGTGACTTTTTAAAAATCTTTACTACCTTCCGTATTTTTGTTACAAGAGGAAATATCTGAGCATGACTAATATTGAAGTTGTGTTTAGCAGTACCTACTAAATCAGATTCTATAATGACGCCATCAACATCCCCTTCTTCATCCATATCATCGTCATCGTCATCTTCCTCCTCGACATATTGTATATCAACATCTACACTAGGGGTTGACTTATACAGAACATCCGTAATTGCTAAATTTATACCATGTGCCAAGCATTGCTGATGTTCAGCATGTATAAGTTTCCCTAATTTCACTATAACCGATGCACCATCAGTGGTTACACCAACTATGTCACTAGAAATATTTAAACCAAAAGCATTTAACTTTTCTTCCACAAGTGTTAAACACCTTTCTGCTGGCATGGATCCGATTGCACGTACTAATCCGATATTCCACAAAGTCCCCCCAGCAGAGTGCACGTTAATATTTATATAGCGCCGATTACGAATAGATGTCCATTCATCAAAGGTAATACTGAAGCGTTTATCTTCAGATTTCAAGTTAGATATTTCATTAGTTACAGCTTCTTTAATAATCTTGCTATATCCTAGCACCATATTTCTTATTGTGAGAGAAGATTTTGGTATATCTTTAAACCCCCTTGCACTCAAACCTTCTCTAATGTCATAAGAATTAATGAAAATATTAAAAGACAGGCCATCGCGAGCGGTCATGCGTGCAAGCACTTCTGGAAGTTTATTATTTTTATTGTTTTTAAAATAACTCGTTATTAATAGTTTCGGCTGTTTCGAAGCACCTTGTCCGTCACTGTTAGTGGGTCCACACTTTTTTTTAAGATTTAATCCATGCATTGTTTTCAAATGGGTATGAAGGCCACTAGTAGATCCTCCACCGCATTTTATTTCTTTAGAACAATTTTTACATTTAGCCAATTGCCCACTTTTTTCTGTTAGGAAATGATTCCAAACGGAAGCTTCATCGTTTCCTTTTCTGTGCTCAGCAAAGTGTTTTGTATCCATGGTCTCCAAGGGGTTATGGCAAGTCTAATAATTAAAATATGTTTAAATTAATTATGCTATAATCGACACCGAAAGGTAAAAAAGGCTATAGATTATGAAGGAATGAATGAATAATTTGTTTAACTAAAAATACTTACGGTATTTAGATACTGTTTATTTATATTGATGTACAGGCGCAGGAGCAATAAGTTCTATTTTCACTCGCACAAAGTCACAGTTTACATACTGATATAATACATTAAAATTGTAAAGATTGGCTACAACTAGGACCAAATGAAACACAACAACACAACGGAAAGTATTGAAAACTGTTGATAGGGGAATAACCGAAGCAGTATGCAAAGTTTACAGAACAATATACCGCACACCGCACCCCGTATCTACCCGTTGAACCGCGTTTAAGCAGCGTCAGGCCAACAAGCTTTACTACAAATCGCCGATGAGGCGCTAGTTTTCTCAGAATTGCAACGAGCTGTTAGATTTCCGATCGTGTAAAATTTGATCTATTGGTCACATTATGAGACATATTTCATTTTTAACTGTAATAAATATTTGTATAAATGTAATTTTTATAGGAATACGTTAATACCGAAATACCGGTATTTTCGACATTAATACCGGTTTTCAATACCGGACAAAAATTGTCCGGGATCCCGGTATTCGGGATCCCGGGATCCCGGTATTGTAAGCTCTACTCAAAACCACAGACCTAAGAGATAGAGTAACAAGGTCAACAGATTACTAGGACACACAAATCACACAATGGTTGCTGCGCAACTACCAAAGGCGTGCTCCAACTCTGTATTCCGAATCCGCGCAAGTTGAGCATTGTACCGCCAGATGCCAGCGCATAAAGCACCAGTCTCTACACCGCAAAGTAAATGAGGTTACAGATTATACATAAATAAATATTTTTACTCGTTGCATGAGGCAGTTAGGGGTGTTAATATGCTCAGTTTACAACTCCTGGAAAGCCGTTTTAGCAATTCTTCGAGGTCTTGTAATTAATTATACCAGAAGCGTATGTAATAGCGAATGGAAAATCCAATGCAGAAGCTGCTCAGGGTAACGTCGACCGCTTTCTGTGTTGTGTTTGTTAAGTCATTTTGCGGTTGTAGATGCTTAATTGCATTTCACGCCTTTAGGGCAATTTGTTGCTATGTCAAAACCATTTTCAATCTTTGCGCACAAGTACAATCTCATCTTCCGTACATTTGATTCAGGTCATTTTGGTATTTTAAATAGCCACCTAGGCTTTAGGGCAGCGTGCCCGTATGCTAAACCCTTTTAGTTCTTTATTTGGCTCCATCGCCTAATTCCAGAATCATGATTTCGCACATATTTGGCCCCAAACGCAGCATTTCTCGTCGGTTGGAGCTCCCCTCTGATGGCGCTGTGGCAGCCGAGCGTATCGCCCGCAAGAATTCCGAATCTTCTAGAAAGCACGCCGCTGAGGCGTGATACCATTGGTGCCGGCATTAATTTGTTTCATTTTATCGCCCCGCGATTGGCTGCCGAGGTTTAGTCACGTGGGGACGCGACCAAGGTGACCTATCCAGCGCTTCCCTCTGGGCAGTTGACCGCAGCCCGTTGCAGAGAACGCTCGTGTGGTGGTTGTGAGTGTGAGTTTCGAATTGTCTTCGGCGTAGCGTGGGTGTTTTTGAGCCCAGTTCCTGCTTCCGTAAGTAAGGGGTCGTGCCCCCTTCATCTCGACCTTCGAGGATCTGTCCCGCAGAACGAAAGTGGCCCATTTCTCGTCGTCCCGTTGTACGCGTCCTGACGCGTCGCACGTCGCCATTATGGCGGATGTGCACTCATCCCTATAGCCGTCGAACATCGAAGGTACCTGCCACCTAAGACTGCAGCCTGTCGCAACTCAACTGTACCAGGCACCCCAACCGCCTACATATTAAGGTATGTGTCTTTGAACTGATTACCGCTGTGAACGCGAGCGAGCCGTCACATCTCTGGTGCCTACAGGCACTGTCGTCATATTTGTCCATGTTGCGAGTGCTAATTTGATCTTTGCTGTTCGCTGCATAAGGCGTCGCGCCAGCATATTTGTGCATTCATTCAGAATTGCAGACTGTCCATGTTGCGAGTGCTAATTTGATCTTTGCTGTTCGCTGCATAAGGCGTCGCGCCAGCATATTTGTGCATTCATTCAGAATTGCAGACTGCCCATGTCGCGAGTGCTAATTTGTTCATTACTGTTCAACATCTGTCGCTAGGTTTAGAGCGCGCGCCAACTGGTGTTCTTAGTTATAATCTAGTTATAGATATAGGGCTACGCACTCTGCTGCCCCATTGTAACCCGTTAGTCAATACATGATTTGTTAGCTATGGGAACTATTGTTTTGTTTCGACTTGTGCATGTTCTGTTTCAGATAAGCGCCCCCTTCATTGTACTGATTATTGTGCGACGGAACGAGGGAGCTTTGAGCGTACAGGTGGGTGAGACAGCTGCGTAGTCGCGGTCGGATTGACACCTAATTACAATCCTTGCATAAGGCAACCCCGAAATTGTTATTTGACCTTGCAATTCTTGAGTAATCCTATCGGCGGAGTATTTTGCGTGCTTCGCTCCCGTGTAACCGTCCAGGCCCGGTTAGCCGGGTTAAGACAGGCTTGGTGGCGCCCTCATGATTTCGACATACCCTATATATATATTATGCCGCAACACGCTTGCCCAGAACGTATCGTGTGACTCACGCCCGACTCCCTGAGCGTTCCAGCCGTGGCCTATTAGCCTATTTCGAACCGATTTCAGGGCAAGTGTGCCAGTTTTTCAGGACTGATTCCGTGGTGCGATGCTCACCTTGGGTGGGTGTCGTAAAGTTCTTTTAATACCTGTCAGGGAAGATAGACGGTCGGCCTTACCTTTTGGCGAAAGTTATATTTGATGTTTTGCCGGCTGGTAACTATCGGCCTAATTGGGCTAGCTCGCCGCGAGGGTAGCAGGGTTCCAGCTATGCTGAAAAAGTATAATAAAAAAAAGGAGTGGGCGCCAGGTCCTAGACTCAGATCCAATTCCTCGTGCCGGACCTTACACAAGGTCGAGGATAAAAACCAGCAAGTCAAAAATAAACAAACCAACAACCAATGAATAGATCACAGCTTTATTTTAAATATATCGGTGCGTACTATAGTGCAAGGCTAACACAAGTATATATATAAATCACAGCAGGCAATATTTCTAGCAACACCAAAGAACACACAGTATGCGACATGCAATAATAAATATAAATACAAATTTAAATATAAGTATCGAGCAAATAGTAGCCCACGAGCAGCAATGACTATGACCTGAGAATGGGCTAACACACTAAAACATTGCGCGGTTAAAACGGAGCGTAGCGAGTATTAAATTAAAAAAAAAAATTAATTAATCCCTGTGAGGCAGGATATGGCAGGGCCAGGTTATGCAAGCGCTCAGCTGATGTGAAACCCCGAATATCAGCTCAGTAAGATCCTAAAGTAATTAATCCAAAATTTCTAATGTCAAAACTACGAGGGTATATGGCCATATAGTTCACAAAGCAGTTTTCTTAATGGAAATACATCAGGTGCATAAATGAACGCTAAAGCAATCGCTTGAATAAACCTTCGGCAAACTTGTACCTACGTAAACTCGCAAATAAAGTACAATAACGCGGAATTGACAATTATTCTACCGGCGGCGGGCCTTATGACGCAATCGCTACTAACCCGAGATTAATCAGTCATGAGCTGAAACTGCAGATGCAATCGACTACCGATGTCGCTACTCTAGCCACTATCAACATCGAAACGACGCGGCAAACTTCAGACGGCTGACAGCAAATGGCGACGAAAGTAAATATAATTAACTGTATACTAAACAAACCGCAGACAACGAGCCGTGAGTACAACCCTAAATCTGAAGTAATTAAACGAAAGGTCTAACATACGATTTGCAGGGGAGCTCGATGGGGCGCGGCGGCCGGCGAAAGTGAATATAACTATCTGTATATTGAACAAACCGCAGAGCTGCCTTCACAAAGTCAGGCGAGCTCGATTAATGATTCGATAAGGCTCACTCAAATGCACAAAATGGACGCTCAAAATTTGCAATAGTCCTATCACAATAACACATTAAAATCATACAAAAGCATGCACTAACATCTACTCGACGAAGCATTACTATGCCAAAAATATCCTACACCCCGGCGCAAATAGCTACATCAGATTCTTGCCTGTAGTAAAAACATGTCAGCTCCTAACCTGTGGCTTGCGGAAGGCCGGGGTTGGACGTAGCTAGAGAGAAGCAACGATGACGGCTGCAGCTGCGGGGTGCAGTGCCAGCTATGGAGGTTGCAAGATGACTTGCAGGTGAGTGTAAAACAGTTGCTCAATCTTCAGCGTTGCCCACGAGAGTTGCAAAATTCACAGGCGATGCGACTATCTTAGGGGCCCAGTGCATCGGGCTGGATTCGAGCAGGGTGCAGTCGAACGGGGTAGGTCTACTCCAGACAGGAAGGATTTCAAACAGATGGGGAGTGTTTTAACTCCCACCTAATTTGGCTAAAAACGCACAGAACCCAAATGTATTCCCGATTAAGAAGAAAATGGCCTAATCTTACCTCAAGCTGGGGGTCGAGCCGAAAGAAGCGTGCTAAAGTCGGTTCCAGGAGATCCGCCAAAAGCGAAGGGATGCACGTAAGTAGCTAACTAATCATTACGAACATCCACGATAACGCAGAAATGCTTCCAGATCCCTCAAACAATCTATTCGAAGAGGCGAGCCCTACCAAAGGGCTATGAAGCACTTAGCTGCAGAGGAACACCTACTAGCACGACAGTTTAGCTTGGAAAGAAAGCCGAAAAATTCAAAAACCCAGCCCACAGGTCATCTGATAACAAAAATTTGGCCCAAAAAACCAGTCAGGCAAGTTTGACTGCAGAAGAAGATAACATTGCTCTAGCAACAAATGGAATAGTTAAAACCAATTTGTATCACCGGTTGCCTAGCGGCCATACCCAAATATTTGTAAAAATATAGCAAGAATAAACCTAATTTGCAAAATATAAGTAATTAAACGAGGGGTTGCTTACGAAACTGCATGATAATTATAGGAGAGTAATTAAAAATAAGATATAGCCAATTATACCCAGTTTAAAGCATGCAATAATTGACAAAAGCCAACCATAAATATTCAAGTTCAAAAATTCAGCTAGCGAAAGTTCAATACTACGGGGGACACTCCAAAAGTATCGTAACATACCGTACCATGTTTATGTGCTAAAAACACACACTAAGACACATTATGAACAGAGTTCCGTCTCTCTAGTGTCATAACGTCATCTAGAGATTGTTATACCGTTCCAAAATGTATTTTTACACCTTGAAAATTGTTAATCTGTGCATGAGCCCATTAGGGGTGCTGATATGCACAATTTCCAACACCTACAATGCAGTTTTAGAAATTCTTCGACGTTTTGTAATTATACCAGACGGCTATGTAATGAGAAATCCAATGCAGAAACTAACGGCTATTGCGTTCTATGTTGCCTTTATGTGCTAAAAATACTCTCTAAGACACATTAGGATCAAAGGTCTGTCTCTTTAGTGTTAAGAAATCGTCTAGAGAATGCTATAACGGTCCAAATCGTATATCTGCAAGTTGAATTAATCGGTGCATGAGCCCATTAGGGGTGCTGATATGCACAATTTCCAACACCTATAATGCAGTTTTAGCAATTCTTTGACGTCTTATAATTATACCATGCGCGTATGTAATAGCGAATGGAAAATCCAATGCAGAACCTGTTCAGGCTAACGAATATCGCGTTTTGTGTTTCCTTTACGTGATAAAAAAACACTCTAAAAACATTAGAATCAAAGTTCTGTCCCTTTAGTGTTAATGTAATTGCGAAAGAGAAATCCAATGCAGAAGCTAATGGCTATTGCGTTCTATGTTGCCTTTATGAGCTAAAAACACTCTCTAAGACACATTAGGATCAAAGTTCTGTCTCTTTAGTGTTAAGAAGTCGTCTAGAGGTTACTACAACGTTCCAAAACGTATATCGACAACCTGAAAATCGTTAATCGGTACATGAGCCCATTAGGGGTGCTAATATGCACAATTTTCAACACCTAGAAAGCAGTTTGAACAATTCTTAGACGTTTTGTAATTATACCAGACGTGTATGTAATAGCGAAAGAGAAATCCAATGCAGAAGCTGACGGCTATTGCGTTCTATGTTGCCTTTACGGGCTAAAAACACTATCTAAGACACATTAGGAACAAAGTTCTGTCTCTTTAGTGTTAAGAGGTCATCTAGAGGTTGTTATAGCGTTCCAAATCGTATATTTGCAACTTGAAAATTGTTAATCGGAGCTTGAGCCAATAAGGGGTGCGAATATGCACAATCTCCAACACCTGAAAAATCAGTTTTAGCAACTCTTTGACGTCTTGTAATTATACCAGATTCGTAAGTAATAGCGAATGGAAAATCCAATGCAGAACCTGTTCAGGCTAACGAATATCGCGTTCTGTGTTGCCTTTACGTGCTAAACACACTCTCTAAGACACATTAGGATCAAAGTTCTGTCTCTTTAGTGTTAAGAAGTCGTCTAGAGGTTGTTATAGCGTTCTAAATTGTATATTAGCAACTTCAGAATTGTTAATCGGTGTTTGAGCCAATAAGGGGTGCGAATATTCACAATTTCTAACACCTAGGAAGCAGTTTTAGCAATTCTTCGACGTCTTGTAATTATACCAGACGTGTATGTAATAGCGAATGGAAAATCCATTGCAGAAGCTGTTCAGTCTAACGAATATCGCGTTCTATGTTGCCTTGCCGTGCTAAAAACACCCTGTAAGACACATTAGGATCAAAGTTCTGTCTCTTTAGTGTTAAGAAGTTGTCTAGAGGTTGCTATAGCGTTCCAAATCGTATATCAGCAACTTGAAAATCGTTAATCGGTACATGAGCCCATTAGGGGTGCTAATATGCACAATTTTCAACACCTAGAAAGCAGTTTGAGCAATTCTTAGACGTTTTGTAATTGTACCAGACAGGTATGTAATAGCGAATGGAAAATTCAATGCAGAACCTGTTCAGGCTAACGAATATCGCGTTTAGTGTTTCCTTTACGTGCTAAAAACACACTCTAAAAACATTAGAATCAAAGGTCTGTCCCTTTAGTGTTAATGTAATTGCAAAAAAGAAATCCAATGCAGAAGCTAATGGCTATTGCGTTCTATGTTGCCTTTATGAGCTAAAAACACTCTCTAAGACACATTAGGATCAAAGTTCTGTCTCTTTAGTGTTAAGAAGTCGTCTAGAGGTTGCTACAACGTTCCAAAACGTATATCGACAACCTGAAAATCGTTAATCGCTACATGAGCCCATTAGGGGTGCTAATATGCACAATTTTCAACACCTAGAAAGCAGTTTTAGCAATTCTTCGACGTCTTGTAATTATACCAGACGTGTATGTAATAGCGAATGGGAAATCCATTGCAGAAGCTGTTCAGTCTAACGAATATCGCGTTCTATGTTGCCTTGCCGTGCTAAAAACACCCTGTAAGACACATTAGGATCAAAGTTCTGTCTCTCTAGTGTTAACAGGTCGTCTAGAGGTTGTTATAGCGTTCCAAATCGTATATCTGCAACTTGAAAATCGTTAATCGGTACATGAGCCCATTAGGGGTGGTAATATGCACAATCTCCAACACCTGAAAAATCAGTTTTAGCAATTCTTTGACGTCTTGTAATTATACCAGATGCGTATGTAATAGCGAATGGAAAATCTAATGCAGAAGCTGTACAGTCTAACGAATATCGCGTTCTATGTTGCCTTGCCGTGCTAAAAACACCCTGTAAGACACATTAGGTTCAAAGGTCTCTTTAATGTTAAGAGGTTGTCTAGAGGTTGTTATAGCGTTCCAAATCGTATATCTGCAACTTGAAAATCTTTAATCAGTACATGAGCCCATTAGGGGTGCTAATATGCACAATTTTCAACACCTAGAAAACAGTTTTAGCAACTCTTCGACGTCTTGTAATTATACCAGACGTGTATGTAATAGTGAATGGGAAATACATTGCAGAAGCTGTTCAGGCTAACGAATATCGCGTTCTTTGTTGCATTACACATGCTAAAAACACTCTCTAAGACACATTAGGTTCAAAGTTCTGTCTCTTTAGTGTTAAGAAGTCATCTAGAGGTTGCTACAACGTTCCAAAACGTATATCTGCAACTTGAAAATCGTTAATCGGTACATGAGCCCTTTAGGGGTGGTAATATGCACAATCTCCAACACCTGAAAAATCAGTTTTAGCAATTCTTTGACGTCTTGTAATTATACCAGATGCGTATGTAATAGCGAATGGAAAATCCAATGCAGAACCTGTTCAGGCTGACGAATATCGAGTTATGTGTTGCCTTTGCGTGCGAAAAACAATCTCTAAGACACATTAGGATCAAAGTTCTGTCTCTTTAGTGTTAAGAAGCCGTCTAGAGGTTGTTATAGCGTTCTAAATAGTATATTTGCAACTTAAAAATTGTTAATCGGTGCTTGAGCCAATAAGGGGTGCTAATATGCACAATTTCCAACACCTAGGAAGCAGTTTTAGCAATTCTTCGACGTCTTGTAATTATACCAGACGTGTATGTAATAGCGAATGGAAAATCCAGAAGCTCTTCAGGCTACCGAATATCGCGTTCTTTGTTGCATTTGCATGCTAAAAACACTCTCTAAGACACATTAGGATCAAAGTTCTGTCTCTTTAGTGTTAAAAAGTTGTCTAGAGGTTGCTACAACGTTCCAAATCGTATATCTGCAACTTGAAAATCGTTAATCGGTACATGAGCCCATTAGGGGTGCTAATATGCACAATTTTCAACACCTAGAAAGCAGTTTGAGCACTTCTTAGACGTTTTGTAATTATACCAGACGTGTATGTAATAGCGAAAGAGAAATCCAATGCAGAAGCTGACGGTTATTACGTTCTATGTTGCCTTTACGGGCTAAAAACACTTTCTACGACACATTAGGATCAAAGTTCCGTCTCTTTAGTGTTAAGAGATCATCTAGAGGTTGCTATAGCATTCCAAATCGCATATTTGCAAATTGAAAATTGTTAATCGGAGCTTGAGCCAATTAGGGGTGCTAATATGCACAATCTCCAACACCTGAAAAATCAGTTTTAGCAACTCTTTGACGTATTGTAATTATACCAGATTCATAAGTAATAGCGAATGGAAAATGCAATGCAGAACCTGTTCAGGCTAACGAATATCGCGTTCTGTGTTGCCTTTACGTGCTAAAAACACCCTCTAAGACACATTAAGATCAAAGTTCTGTCTCTTTAGTGTTAAGATGTCGTCTAGAGGTCGTCATAGCGTTCTAAATTGTATATTTGCAACTTCAAAATTGTTAATCGGTGCTTGAGCCAATAAGGGGTGCGAATATGCACAATTTCCAACACCTAGAAAGCAGTTTTAGCAATTCTTCGACGTCTTGTAATTATACCAGACGTGTATGTAATAGCGAATGGAAAATCCATTGCAGAAGCTATTCAGTCTAACGAATATCGCGTTCCGTGTTGCCTTGCCGTGCTAAAAACACTGTAAGACACATTAGGATGAAAGTTCTGTCTCTTTAGTGTTAAAAAGTCGTCTAGAGGTTGCTATAACGTTCCAAAACGTATATCTGCAACTTGAAAATCGTTAATCGGTACATGAGCCCTTTAGGGGTGCTAATATGCACAATTTTCAACACCTAGAAAGCAGTATTAGCAATTCTTAGACGTTTTGTAATTATACCAGACAGGTATGTAATTGCGAAAAAGAAATCCGATGCAGAAGCTAAGCGCTATTGCGTTCTATGTTGCCTCTATGTGCTAAAAACACTCTCTAAAACACATTAGAATCAAAGTTTTGTCTATTTAGTGTTAACAGGTCGTCTAGAGGTGGCTATAGCGTTTCAAATCGTATATCTGCAACTTGAAAATTGTTAATCGGTACATGAGCCAATTAGGGGTGCCAATATGCATAGTTTTCAACACCTAGAAAGCTGTTTTAGCAACTCTTCGACGTCTTGTAATTATACCAGACGTGTATGTAATAGCGAATGGGAAATCCATGCAGAAGCTGTTCAGGCTAACGAATATCGCGTTCTTTGTTGCATTTACATCCTAAAAACACTCTCTAAGACACATTAGGATCAAAGTTCTGTCGCTTTAGTGTTAAGAAGTCGTCTAGAGGTTGCTATAACTTTTCAAAACGTATATCTGCAACCTGAAAATCGTTAATCGGTACATGAGCCCTTTAAGGGTGGTAATATGCACAATCTCCAACACCTGAAAAATCAGTTTTAGCAATTCTTTGACGTCTTGTAATTATACCAGATGCGTATGTAATAGCGATTGGAAAATCCAATGCAGAACCTTTTCAGGCTAACGAATATCGAGTTATGTGTTGCCTTTGCGTGCGAAAAACACTCTCTAAGACACATTAGGATCAAAGTTCTGTCTCTTTAGTGTTAAGAAGCCGTCTAGAGGTTGCTACAACGTTCCAAAACGTATATCTGCAACTTGAAAATTGTTAATCGGTACATGAGCCTTTTAAGGGTGGTGTTATGCAGAATCTCCAACACCTGAAAAAGCAGTTTAAGCAATTCTTTGACGTCTTGTAATTATACCAGATGCGTATGTAATTGCGAATGGAAAATCCAATGCAGAACCTGTTCAGGATTACGAATATCGCGTTCTGTGTTGCCTTTACGTGCTAAAAACACTCTCTAAGACACATTAGGATCAAAGTTCTGTCTCTTTAGTGTTAAAAATTCGTCTAGAGGTTTTTATAGCGTTCTAAATTGTATAGTTGCAACTTCAAAATTGTTAATCGGTGCTTGAGCCAATAAGGGGTGCTAATATGCACAATTTTCAACACCTAGAAAGCAGTTTTAGCAATTCTTCGACGTCTTGTAATTATACCAGACGTGTATGTAATAGCGAATGGGAAATCCATTGCAGAACCTGTTCAGGCTAACGAATATCGCGTTCTGTGTTGCCTTTGCGTGCGAAAAACACTCTCTAAGACACATTAGGATCAAAGTTCTGTCTCTTTAGTGTTAATAAGTCGTCTGGAGGTTGTTATAGCGTTCCAAATCGCATATTTGCTAATTGAAACTTGATAATCGGAGCTTGAACCAATTAGGGGTGCTAATATGCACAATCTCCAACACCTGAGAAAGCAGTTTAAGCAATTCTTTGACGTCTTGTCATTATACCAGATGCGTATGTAATAGCGAATGGAAAATCCAATGCAGAACCTGTTCAGGCTTACGAATATCGCTTTCTGTGTTGCCTTTACGTGCTAAAAACACTCTGTAAGACACATTAGGATCAAAGTTCTGTCTCTTTAGTGTTAAGAAGTCGTCTAGAGGTTTTTATAGCGTTCTAAATTGTATAGTTGCAACTTCAAAATTGTTAATCGGTGCTTGAGCCAATAAGGGGTGCTAATATGCACAATTTTCAACACCTAGAAAGCAGTTTTAGCAATTCTTCGACGTCTTGTAATTATACCAGACGTGTATGTAATAGCGAATGGGAAATCCATTGCAGAACCTGTTCAGGCTAACGAATATCGCGTTCTGTGTTGCCTTTGCGTGCGAAAAACACTGTTTAAGACACATTAGGATCAAAGTTCTGTCGCTTTAGTGTTAAGAAGTCGTCTAGAGGTTGCTATAACGTTTCAAAACGTATATCTGCAACTTGAAAATCGTTAATCGGTACATGAGCCCTTTAAGGGTGGTAATATGCACAATCTCCAACACCTGAAAAATCAGTTTTAGCAACTCTTTGACGTCTTGTAATTATACCAGATTCGTAAGTAATAGCGAATGGAAAATCCAATGCAGAACCTGTTCAGGCTAACGAATATCGAGTTATTTGTTGCCTTTGCGTGCGAAAAACACTGTCTAAGACACATTAGGATCAAAGTTCTGTCTCTTTAGTGTTAATAAGTCGTCTGGAGGTTGTTATAGCGTTCCAAATCGCATATTTGCAAATTGAAACTTGTTAATCGGAGCTTTAACCAATTAGGGGTGCTAATATGCACAATCTCCAACACCTGAAAAATAAGTTTTAGCAATTCTTTGACGTCTTGTAATTATACCAGATGCGTATGTAAAGGCGAATGGAAAATCCAATGCAGAACCTGTTCAGGATTACGAATATCGCGTTCTGTGTTGCCTTTACGTGCTAAAAACACTCTCTAAGACACATTAGGATCAAAGTTCTGTCTCTTTAGTGTTAAGAAGTCGTCTAGAGGTTTTTATGGCGTTCTAAATTGTATAGTTGCAACTTCAAAATTGTTAATCGGTGCTTGAGCCAATAAGGGGTGCTAATATGCACAATTTTCAACACCTAGAACGCAGTTTTACCAATTCTTCGACGTCTTGTAATTATACCAGACGTGTATGTAATAGCGAATGGGAAATCCATTGCAGAACCTGTTCAGGCTAACGAATATCGCGTTCTGTGTTGCTTTTGCGTGCGAAAAACACTCTCTAAGACACATTAGGATCAAAGTTCTGTCTCTTTAGTGTTAATAAGTCGTCTGGAGGTTGTTATAGCGTTCCAAATCGCAAATTTGCAAATTGAAACTTGTTAATCGGAGCTTGAAACAATTAGAGGTGCTAATATGCACAATCTCCAACACCTGAAAAAGCAGTTTAAGCAATTCTTTGACGTCTTGTAATTATACCAGATGCGTATGTAATTGCGAATGGAAAATCCAATGCAGAACCTGTTCAGGCTTACGAATATCGCGTTCTGTGTTGCCTTTACGTGCTAAAAACACTCTCTAAGACACATTAGGATCAAAGTTCTGTCTCTTTAGTGTTAAGAAGTCGTCTAGAGGTTTTTATAGCGTTCGAAATTGTATAGTTGCAACTTCAAAATTGTTAATCGGTGCTTGAGCCAACTAGGGGTGCTAATATGCACAATTTCCAACACCTAGAAAGCAGTTTTAGCAATTCTTCGACGTCTTGTAATTATACCAGACGTGTATGTAGTAGCGAATGGAAAATCTAGAAGCTCTTCAGGCTACCGAATATCGCGTTCTTTGTTGCATTTGCATGCTAAAAACACTCTCTAAGACACATTAGGATCAAAGTTCTGTCTCTTTAGTGTTAATAAGTCGTCTAGAGGTTGTTATAGCGTTCCAAATCGCATATTTGCAAATTGAAACTTGTTAATCGGAGCTTGAACCAATTAGGGGTGCTAATATGCACAATCTCCAACACCTGAAAAAGCAGTTTAAGCAATTCTTTGACGTGTTGTAATTATACCAGATGCGTATGTAATAGCGAATGGAAAATCCAATGCAGAACCTGTTCAGGATTACGAAAATCGCATTCTGTGTTGCCTTTACGTGCTAAAAACACCCTCTAAGACACATTAGGATCAAAGTTCTGTCTCTTTAATGTTGAGAAGTCGTCTAGAGGTTGTTATAGCGTTCTAAATTGTATAGTTGGAACTTCAAAATTGTTAATCGGTGCTTGAGCCAATAAGGGCTGCTAATATGCACAATTTTCAACACCTAGAAAGCAGTTTTAGCAATTCTTCGACGTCTTGTAATTATACCAGACGTGTATGTAATAGCGAATGGGAAATCCATTGCAGAACCTGTTCAGGCTAACGAATATCGCGTTCTGTGTTGCCTTTGCGTGCGAAAAACACTCTCTAAGACACATTAGGATCAAAGTTTTGTCTTTTTAGTGTTAAAAAGTCGTCTAGAGGTTGCTATAAAGTTCCAAAACGTATATCTGCAACTTGAAAATCGTTAATCGGTACATGAGCCCTTTAGGGGTGCTAATATGCAAAATTTTCAACACCTAGTAAGCAGTTTTAGTAATTCTTAGACGTTTTGTAATTATACCAGACAGGTATGTAATTGCGAAAAAGAAATCCGATGCAGAAGCTAAGCGCTATTGCGTTCTATGTTGCCTCAATGTGCTTAAACACTCTATAAGACACATTAAAATCAAAGTTTTGTTTCTTTAGTGTTAAGAGGTCGTCTAGAGGTTGCTATATCGTTTGAAATCGTATATCTGCAACTTGAAAATCGTTAATCGGTACATGAGCCCTTTAGGGGTGCTAATATGCACAATTTTCAAAACCTAGAAAGCAGTTTGATCAATTCTTAGACATTTTGTAATTATACCAGACAGGTATGTAATTGCGAAAGAGAAATCCGATGCAGAAGCTAAGCGCTATTGCGTTCTATGTTGCCTCAATGTGCTAAAAACACTCTATAAGACACATTAGAATCAAAGTTTTGTCTCTTTAGTGTTAAGAGGTCGTCTAGAGGTTGCTATAGCATTCCAAATCGCATATTTGCAAAATGAAAATTTTTAAAAGATGCTTGAGCCAATAAGGGGTTTTAATATGCACAATTTCCAACACCTAGGTAGCAGTTTTAACAATTCTTCGACGTCTTCTAATTATACCAGACGTGTATGTAATAGCGAATGGGAAATCCATTGCAGAAGCTCTTGAGTCTAACAAATATCGCGTTCTGTGTTGACTGGACGTGCTAAAAACAATCTCTAAGGCCCATTAGGATCAAATTTCTGTCTTTTTAGTGTTAAGAAGTCGTCTAGAGGTTGTGTAACAACCCGCAAGAAATTGCGTTATATTTATAAATCTTGTAGATTTTAAGTTGTCATGAGGAAGAATAAATCAAAGCCGTTCCTGCGTAAATTACAAATATAGCGAACGCAAAACGTTATAATACAATAAGCACAAAGTATTGAATTACATCCGGTGCCGGTAATTCAGAGAATAGAGAATTGTCGAATTGACATTCAGGCAAATCCGCGTGAGAAATGCAACATTGCAAATCCAAGAATCCGCGAGTTGTAATTCAAAAATGCTATCTTGCAAAACGGGAGAGTACGAAAGACATTCGTTTTGTCCCGAAAGAAAATTACCTTTTGGGGAACGCGAACTGGACAGTCAGTCTTCCCGTATCCCGCGAGATAATAACTAATTACCGGCAAAAGCCGTTTCGGGCGACCGCGTCCCGGCGCCATGCCGTGAGCCGGGCGAAACAACCTAAGTCAAAATTGAAAGTTATATTCAAATCGTTATGTGACTAGTGCATGTGACAAGCCACTCAAAATTCAAGGATTGCCAACCAGGGGATCTAAAATCTAGCCGAACATATTTAAATTATTATAACTGAACACGGTCGCGCCGTTTAAACTAAATAATCAAATCAAGGGGAAGTAGCCAACGCAGGAGTAACAGGTCAGACGTAATTGTTGTTATTTTATATTAACCAACTCAAAGGGCCGCCGCTAGATTTATTCTTTCCTTCCAAAGTAAATTGATGTCGTAAAAATTAAGTATAATTTTGATCAATCATTTTAACGAAGCTACAGTTAATTAACCATTGATCAGATAGTGTAAAATTAATTTGTACTTGATCCAAATTTTTAAGTTCTTTTAATATAAGTTATTTATTCTTTTGTGGGAGTTTTATTTAACCATAACTAGTAACTTACAACCCCTAAGTTACCGCACAGTGGTCAGAAGATGAGATTTCGACCTCTTAGGGCAAATAGTGATATATGGGCTTAAAAGCAACCCATATATCACACAAACGTAGCAGCACGTAAAACTGATAACCAGGGGGTTGGGAAAACAACCCCTTGGTTATAAATGGTGGCAGCGGTCTAGAAAGAACCCTTATAGGAACCCTTAAAAACCACCCCTAAAGAATTTTTTTCGTTTTTTATAAAAATTTAAATATATACATCAATTAAATTCTGTTAACCATAGCATAAATCGTGGCAGCGGTTTAAAATACCCCTAATTACAGCCCCGAAATAAATTCTCAACAACAAGAAAAAACAACCTAGATTTTTCTTCGTTTTCTATAAAAATTGAAATCTATGAAGATCTGCCAACCTTATATTATAAATGGTGGCAGCGGTCTACGGACTACCCTCTGATTACACCCTTAAATAAGGTTTTCAACCCCTAAGACTTAGAAAAAAATATTTTTTTTTCAGTTTTTGGAAAAATAAATTTTAAACATCTAACTCAATTAACATCTGCCAACCCTTACAAGTAGTGGCAGCGGAAAACTACCCTTAACTACAGCCCTTAAAAGCAACCCTCAAAGAAAATTTACGGAAACATGTTTATTTTTGTTTTTTTATTTAAGCATTTAGTTCAATTAACTTCTGCCAACCATAGAACAAAATGGTGGCATCGAACTACCCCAGTTTCCGAATTAAAGGCATCAACCCTGAAATTAAAGTTTCAACCCCTAAAAACTCGATTTTTTTTCTCTCATTTATTATAACAATTTAAACACCTACATCAATGAACATCTGCTAACCATAGCACAAAATAGTTGCAGTGGTTTAAAACTACCCGTATAACTTGATTTTTCAACCCGTAACTGAAAAACAACCCCTATATGAAATTTCAGCACGAAGGAGTTTTTGCAAGGAAGTTTATCGGTTTGTAATACGCAGGGTGATCATAGGTTGCAAAAATTTGGCAGCCAAACAATCATAACTAGGTAAAAGAAATGCTACAACCCCCCAATAAAATCTATTGTTCATCAAAAGGAAATCAAATCACATTTATGGAAGGAATTACAGAGAGCGCCCAAATTAATATGTGCTTCTAACAATTTTACGCTTGCAGCTAGGCAAATAATTTTATTTTTGTGCTATTTTGTGTGTTTTTTTCTACGTTTTTCTTCTAGGAGCAACAAATTTTGGTAGGTTTCTGCGTGCAACAAGACAGCAATAATAATTTCGAATTCAACGGCGTACTGGTAATTAAAACAATTCGAGCGCTTTAAACTTAGCACTAAATTGGGCTAAAAATTGGTAGGCAAATAAAACAATTTTAAACCATTTTTCGGCTAATAATCTGCAACAATTAGGGATAACAGTCACAATAAATACAAGTCCTGCATCATTTTGGCACTAAAGATCGTTTAAAACTTTGCCAAGGGTGGCACACATAAGCGTCGCATAAATAAAATAAAACAAAACTTGTAAAAATTATTGGTATCAGGACAAGTACAAAGTAATAACTTAGTGAGTCATAAAGGCAATTAGTTTATACGTGTAACCGAAAAATAAGTTCACAGTTTACAGCATTGGAAGGTTTCACGTATAGGTGCATATATATACCAATTTTAAAATAATCGGGGGCATTTAGCTGATAATTTCACACATTACAAAAAGCAAATACCGTAGAAGGGCTACATTATCAAAGCATTTGAGGCTATAATTAAAAATAAAATGGAAAGAACGAGGAACTACTTTTTAATCAATTTCGAACAGGGGCAAACAAAAATATTATGAAATAATTAGAACCTTTATTAAGCGGAAAGCCGAAGAAATTGCTATTCAAATAGAATTATGAAAAAAAATTAGCGCTAATAAATTTCAAAACAATAATCCAGTGTTCACAGTGCGCACAACACAAAATACAGTTTGTTTCAATGGTGAACGCAACAATCATATTGCGAAATACTGTTTCTTTAAATTAAACTCGGAAACGAAAGCAACAGCTAGGTTTACCATTTTTAAAAGGCGTACAACACAAAATAAAGCTTGTTTTAATTGCGGTCGTAAGAATCATGTAGCACAAAACTGTTTTTTGAAGCTTAGGTAACATCCACAAGCGGGAAACAACAAATTCAGATTTAACGTGGATTGGAACAACCATCAAAGTTGCTACTACAGGTCACGAAATAATTGAAATAGTGTTAGGTCAGAAAAATTCTATAAGCATCAAGAAAATGTTAATATTAAGGGACAAGCCAATTTTAAAAATGCTAGGGCGCACAATTTTTATAAGCCGCATGGCGGGTTTAATCAGAATAATTAAATTACATTGCGGCACTTGTCAAATTGTAACAGTACTCAGGAAATAATGCAAGAAAAAAGTCACAACACTAGAATAAATTTTAAAATTATAAAGGTACGCACAGTTAGAAAAAAATCTATTATAATAGTAGGCAATATACAACAAAATATTAAGGTAATAACGCTAACAGTAATAGAAACGTTAAGGCGAAGGTAAACTCCAGAAGCTACGAGGAAAAAAAAAGCGGGACTAGGGAAGAACTCACAATAAGGTAAACAAAAATTTTAAGTTATGCTTGGCTAATTAATAATAAAACGGTGAAAAAATTTTCCACCTGCACCCTAACAGTATGGGGCAGGGTATTAACAATTTGCGCCAATTTTAAATTAACAATCTTAAAATGCGGTACAATTAAATTAATAACGAAATAGGTACAGATGAGGTATTAAATAACAACAATCGCGATACACAAGAAGATTACAATGAAGATATTTTAGAAGGAAGAAAAATAAGGAAATATAGCTGTCAGGTACAAAAATTAAGAGATTTCAGGGATTCCAGTCACCCCAGGTAGGAGGGAAAAACGACGGAATACTCATAAAAATTGTAGTGGGAATTGTGGGTCTCAATCATCGTCAGAGGTTCGAGACGGAGGTTGCACTCAGCAACATTACTCGCTCTTGCATTCGGCAAGAGGTGGAGTGACACAATGCGAAATTTAAGAAATCTCAGGGATTCCAGTAACCCCAAGTAGGAGGGAAAAACGATGGAATACCCATAAAAAGTAAAGTTGGGAATTGTGGGTCTCAATCATCGGCAGAGGTTCGAGACGGAGGTTGCACTCAGCAACATTACTCGCTCTTGGATTGTCCACGAGGTGGAGTGACACAATTCGAAGATTCTCAAGAAAAAGCTCAAAGGAACCGAAAACAGGATCCGCAGCTAGAGAATCAGTAGGAAGGAAGTAGGATAATAAAACCAATAAAAAGAGGGACGTCATAAAGGCTGATCACCTAGACGCAATCTTAAACTCTTTAGTGCGCAAAGAGGATATTGGAAACAATGCCGAAGAAGTCACGGGAAAAAGTGACAAGGAACTAGGAGAAAGTTCAGTAAGGAAGCCATGGTTCACAAAGGTAAAAATGCTAGGAGAAAGCATATAAATGGAAATGCCAATGAAGTAGGCAATATTTTTATCCACAGTGTTGGAAAACTAAGCGAAGAAGAAGAAAAATAAATCCTGCAGCAAGAATATGAAAATAAAGTAAGGAAGAAAAAGAAGGAAGAAAAATTACGTACGGATTCGAAAGAAGAATCTAAGAAAAATAAGGAAGAAAAATTAGGTAGGGATTCGAAAGAAGAATCTAAGAAAAAGAAGGAAGAAAAATTACGTAGGGATTCGATAGAAGAATCTAAGAAAATAAAGGAAGAATATTTAAAATGGGTAAGTAAAAAGGTACCGAATTATTAAGAAGTGTTCCAAGGAAGTAATATAAAGGAACAGGTAAATATGGTAAGTTAAAAACTTGTGTATCGAAGAAACAAAACTTAGGCGAAGAAAAAAGGAAGAAGAAATTCAAGAAAATCAAGAAAGTGCAGAATACGAAGAAAAACGAAATAAAATTGTTATAAACTTAATACTACCTCCCCGTACCAAAATAAATCTTGAAGCGAAAAATATAAATTTCACCAAAATAAATTGAGAAGCTAAAAATATAAATTTCACCAAAATAAATTGAGAAGCTAAAAACATACATTTCACCAAAATAAATCGCGAAGCTAAAAATATAAATTTCACCAAAATAAATTGTGAAGCTAAAACTATAAATTTCACCGAAATAAATTGCAAATCCAAAAATATCAAGTTTAAAAATAAGCAATAAAGAAGAAACTACATAATTATTAAATAATAAACAAAATATATAAATAATACAAAAATAAACACAGTATTAGCCACACACAAGCTTAAGCAAGGCGTAAGGTAAGTATGTTAAAATAAAGATTGGTATTTATAAAAATAAAAATAAAACAATAATCAAATATCAAAATTTTAGGAACAATCAGGTAAAAATAACAACGAAAAATTATTATTCAAAAAGTTCTGTTAGTAAAGCGTAACAATCCAAGGACTGTTCAACAATCCATTTTTTAAATTGCGTTTATAGGTTTCTAAATTATTTGATAATTTAATATGAGTTGGTATACTAGTAAATTTTTTAACACAAATAACAGATATGTTTTTGAGAAGACGCTTTATCATAATATACAATTAACCAATAAAAATCATTAAGGTAACAATAAATAATAAAGGTAAATAAGGAAACATAAAGAAATAAATAAAATAAATGTAAGAATGAAAAGTGAAAGCAATATCACAGCAAAATTTTATTCCCTGTGTGGGAACGGGGTTAGAATATTCCCAACGCCCAGGAGTCTGGCGGGTCGTAAAAGGCGACCAAAAGACATCCCAATTTTTTTCCCGGATAAGGGAAATTCATTTTCACTCCAGATTAATAATTTTCAATCCAGATTTATAATTTATAATTTTCATTTCCGACTCATAATCTCTTAAAGAATTAAAGTAGATATAAATATAAGTTATCCCAAAATTTTATTCCCTGTGTGGAAAACGGGGTTTAGAATATTTCCACCGCTTAGGAGTCTAGCGGGTCGTAAAAGGCGACCAATAGACGTCCAAAAATAAGGAACGAATAAGAAAAAGCATAAAGTAATAAATAAATATAAAGTACGATGTTAGTACTTCAGATTGTTAACAATGATGGAAGAAAAATAAATAAACATGTCTATGGTAAAAATTTTTTCAAGGTGAAGTTAGTAAAAAGCATTAATACGAAGATATTAAAACAATTTTCTTATTCGGTACCAAAACAATTAACAAATACTAACAATATTTTTAAAAGTAAAATATCAGGGTACAGTTACGTAAGGAAAAATAAATAATGGGAATTAAAATTAAGTAGGAATAATAATATTTTACAAAAGCTTACTAACGTAGTAGGAATTACAATGAAATAGAGTAATGGGAAATAATCATTTAACACATTTTTAAACATAATTACTTTATTACTAATAATAAACAGTGAAGCTAAAAAGGGAAACAGCTAGTTTATCAACTATGAATAATTTTATTTTCTCTTCAAGGATCAAACACTTGTGTTTCTCATTTGAGTTTCAGTGGGAATCGTTTAAATGACAAATATGATTTTAATTAAGAATTATGAAATTTATAATTAAGTGATAATCTTTGCAAATTAATCTTTTTGCATTAATAATATGAATGCGAAGCTAAAAAGAGAAACGGTTGCTTAGGCAAATAGAAACCAATTTTAATTTTCAATATAATAACATATGAATAATTTTTTAAAATTTTATTTTTCAATGATTATCAACTCGTTTTATGTTTCTCATTAGAGTTTCAAGGTTAAGGATCAAATCAAAGAATTGATTTTAACTAATAAGATTTAATTTGGTAATTAGAAAAATTACTTATACAAAATTCATATTACTGATAAGTTAACAAAAATGCTCATACCGTTGTTGACATTAATATCAAGTGAATAGTGCGCGTACAAGTTCGCGATTATAACATACAAAGGAACAAACCCAACAACATTACATCAGTATCCAGCCAGGACATAGCCGATTGCCCAAATCCACAGCAGGACTACAAGGAAAAATCATACAAAGGAATGAATTTAAGCAATATAAAGTTTACGCATTTTTGGTAGAGGTTACATGAAATATAACCCAATATGGGATGCATTAAAGTTCCTCAAAGGTAGCCGAAGGTCAGAGAACCGCTATTTAGGCACCAGGAAAATACCCCAATGTGGGATGCATTTAAGGTCCTCAAGGGTAGCCAAAGGTCAGCGAACCGTTATTAAGGCACCAGGACAAGAAGAATAATGAAGCGTACATAGATATGAAAGTATAAGAATTTATAATGAAGTAATACGAAAAATATAAATTAATGGTACCACTACAGCAATAGGAAGCGTAGTAGGTGAAGTAACCGAAGACGCCAAATGCGAATGAGGATCGTACAATGAAGACGATCAATCGTAGTAAAAATTTATAGTAACTGCAGCAACAACAAGGAATACGGAGGAATATTATGCTACAGTAAAATGGGAAGAAAAGTAAATTAGCTTAAATTCAGAAATATCATGCGAATATACAACAGTCATTGTGTAAATTCCAATTATGAAGAAATAGTACGGGATTACTACAAGACACCGCCTATGACAGAGGAATCAGCTAATGTACCATGGGAAAGCAGAAGTAATATCGCAAATAAATAAAACAACGACTCAAACCTTAGTAATCGAAGAAGAAATATATCATTTTCACCTCATCATTATATAAAATCAACCACTTTATACAGTTTTCCACCTTTAATTATCTTTTACTCTGGAGGCCGTCAAACCTGCAACAATAGCCTCTGTTGCACCTTCCTTTTCCTTTACCATTGGAAATAAATTCCAAACACAACCATAAATAAATAATAATTAATTAATAATAAAATCACAAATAAATATGACGAAAAAGATAGACGAATAATACAATAATAATTAATAAATAGCTAATACGAATAAATAATAAATATTAATAACGAAGCCCGAAATAAATACAAAAAGAAAGAGGTGCGAACAATATAATAAAAATTATAAAGGCGACAACGCGAACAAAGAAGAGTAGAAAAATTGGATAATGCAGAGGAGGAAGAAAACAAATTATCGGTAGAAAGAAGACCAAGCCGAAAAACAGCAGCCTACAGCCGAAGGATGACACCCCACGTCAAACATTGCAGTGAAACGCGAAGTGCGGGAGTGTCCCAAAAGCAGAGTATTAAAACAAAATCAGTGGACAAATCATATTAAAAAAGAGTGTAGTGCGAAGTCAACTGCGTCACAAAGCAGAGCAATAAAAACAAGTGAGCGCAAAACACGGTATGAAGCATAAAGACACTTTAGGGCAATAAATTAAGGAAAATGGGTCAATATAATCAACATTAATATTTAATTTCACTTAGAAGTCAAAGGTTTTTGTTAAAAAAGCAGACATGTCCATAAGGACATGCCTACTTTTAAAAAGCGGGGAGTAGTGTAACAACCCGCAAGAAATTGCGTTATATTTATAAATCTTGTAGATTTTAAGTTGTCATGAGGAAGAATAAATCAAAGCCGTTCCTGCGTAAATTACAAATATAGCGAACGCAAAACGTTATAATACAATAAGCACAAAGTATTGAATTACATCCGGTGCCGGTAATTCAGAGAATAGAGAATTGTCGAATTGACATTCAGGCAAATCCGCGTGAGAAATGCAACATTGCAAATCCAAGAATCCGCGAGTTGTAATTCAAAAATGCTATCTTGCAAAACGGGAGAGTACGAAAGACATTCGTTTTGTCCCGAAAGAAAATTACCTTTTGGGGAACGCGAACTGGACAGTCAGTCTTCCCGTATCCCGCGAGATAATAACTAATTACCGGCAAAAGCCGTTTCGGGCGACCGCGTCCCGGCGCCATGCCGCGAGCCGGGCGAAACAACCTAAGTCAAAATTGAAAGTTATATTCAAATCGTTATGTGACTAGTGCATGTGACAAGCCACTCAAAATTCAAGGATTGCCAACCAGGGGATCTAAAATCTAGCCGAACATATTTAAATTATTATAACTGAACACGGTCGCGCCGTTTAAACTAAATAATCAAATCAAGGGGAAGTAGCCAACGCAGGAGTAACAGGTCAGACGTAATTGTTGTTATTTTATATTAACCAACTCAAAGGGCCGCCGCTAGATTTATTCTTTCCTTCCAAAGTAAATTGATGTCGTAAAAATTAAGTATAATTTTGATCAATCATTTTAACGAAGCTACAGTTAATTAACCATTGATCAGATAGTGTAAAATTAATTTGTACTTGATCCAAATTTTTAAGTTCTTTTAATATAAGTTATTTATTCTTTTGTGGGAGTTTTATTTAACCATAACTAGTAACTTACAACCCCTAAGTTACCGCACAGTGGTCAGAAGATGAGATTTCGACCTCTTAGGGCAAATAGTGATATATGGGCTTAAAAGCAACCCATATATCACACAAACGTAGCAGCACGTAAAACTGGTAACCAGGGGGTTGACAAAGCAAACCCCTTGGTTATAGCTTAACAAAGCGTCAGCAGTAATGCAATCAGTGCTCGAATGACCTGGTGAATAGCCTGCAATTCTGCACTCTGCTAGTTGTTTGTTATGAAATTGAATACGCAAGTGCATATGCGAGCTGAAACGAGGGCAAATATTAAACTGTAAGCTAAGTCAGTATTTTTATATGTATAAATAGAAAAATATTCTAGTCAATAAATATACAGTTTGAAGTTTTTGTTTCACTGTGTCACGCTGACCAACGGCCCCAGGTCTTTTTTGGTACATCATCTCGTGTGAGACCGCACGAGACCGTTGGTTTGCACCCCTTTTTAATTCCTGCACCCCTAAGATATTCCTGCAACTGTCCAAATTAAATTCATACAGTCCATTACAAGCTCCACCCTGAACATTTTGGTCCTTCGATCCTTTAAACGTTCCAGCCCCTAACATTTTGGTCCTTCGAGCCTTTAAACGTTCCTGCCCCTGAACATTTTGGTCCTTCGAGCCTTTAAACGTTCCTGCCCCTGAACATTTTGATCCTTCGAGCCATTAAAACGTTCCTGCCCCTAGTATCTGATATTTCGAGCCTTTCAACGTTCCTGCCCCTAGCATTTGGTCCAGTAATCCCTTAAAACGTACCAGCCCTCATCGAACAAGACCGTTACGATGGCGCAGCGACGGGAGATTTTCACAACCCAAGAAGATTTAGCAGAATCCATTCGCAGGCAGATTATCAACGTGAGGAAGGATGGCCCATCAAGAAAAAATGCAGCATATATCACCGCTCGCAGATCCACCCTAAAACAACTTTGGGAAGAATTTTGAGGCCAACCATTCAGACCTGGCGAAGGAAGTCGAGGAAGAACACCCTTATTTTAAAAACAATTTTTTTCAGCAAACCAAAGACGTTTACAATGAAGGGGTTGCCCTGCTCGACAAGTGCGAAGAAAATCTAGCCACACTAGGTGAAAGTTCACAGCAGCCAGCTGGAGCAAAAGAAGATACGACCGCACGTGCTGACAAGGAGGGACAGTTTCGAATAAGAAGGCTACAGATCAAGGTGAATTCACTCCAAAGCGACATTCAGGAAGTCTGGAATAGGTTGAATGAGAAATGCAGTAAAAGGTATTACGAATACAATATTAAGAACATCAAGGATGATTGGAATGACATCAGAGCTCTAAACGAGGAGATATTATCCCACGATAGCTACGACGACAAGAAGTTCCACGAGACCAAGAAGATGGTCAACGAAATAATTATGCTCCTGTTCCAGCACATCCAGGATGAAGATGTTCATAGTGTCAAGGAAAACAGCCATGCGAATATAGTGTTACCTGCTCTCAAAATTCCAGTTTTTGAAGGGACCTACGAAGCATGGCCTAGCTTTCATGACATTTTCCTAAGAATTGTTCATGAAAACCCACGACTAAGTAAGGCGGAAAAAATGCAGTACTTGAAGTCGCAGTTACGAGGGGAAGCCAGCAAGTTAGTGCAACACCTGGAGGCAACTGAAGCCAATTACGAGTCTGCATGGTTCATTATAAGGAACAGATACGACAACACCAGGCTGCTACTTGCGAAGTATTTAGATGACATAGTCAACCAGGCAACCCTGTCGAACGAATCTGCAGAAGGGATCAAGAAACTCCATGACACGACTGCAGAATGCCTAAGAGCAATTGAGAACTTAGGAATTGAAACGGCCACATGGGGGCCTATCATGTGTCATATAGTGACACGGAAGTTGGACAAGGAAACCAACAGACTGTATGAGCAGTCACTAACGGCACCAAGAGAAGTGCAAAAATTCGAGCAGCTACTGAATTTCTTAGAAACAAGATTTCAGTCGCTGGAAGCTGTACAAAGACGGAACAAACTCGAACCCAGAAAACAAAGAATTGGGAAACCATGGGAAAGTCACCAGGATCGGTGGGCAGTGAAGACGTACCACACTGCTGACATATCGTGCTTCCACTGCGGAGGATCACACAGCATTAAATCCTGCCCAAAATTCAGCAATCTAAATATATCCGAACGTTGGGATTTCATAAAGAATGAAAAATTATGTTCAAACTGCTTCAAGCCTACAGGAAAATATAACTCCAGACACTTTTGCCCAGGGAAATGCAAGGAAAAAATTATTGAGACAGTCAAAGAGATTCATCCCGCATCAAATGGATCCATCCCAGGAGTAACAATCCAGCAGGTGAAGAAAATATCAACAACCGATCCTACAGCGGAAGAACGAGCAATAGCAGCTGCCAATATAAAGAATACGGAAGTTCAACATCCTGTTATCATCGAATGTGAAAAAATAGCATCTTATCATTCGCAAGAAAATCACCAAGTGCATGGAGTTTCCAAAGTCCTTATTCATGAAGTCCTCGTTCACGAAGTCTCCATTCAGGAAGTTCCCATTCACAAAGTCGATGGACAGAAAGGAAAGGAAATTGCAGGCCACGAACAAATCGTTGAAACTCCTACAGCAGCTCCAAGCAGTGGATGCAGTCCAGAAATTGCAGGCCACGAAAAAATCGTTGGAGCTCCTCCAGATGCTTCGACAGCAGCTCCTAGCGATGGATGGAGCCAAGAAGCTGCAGCAACAACTGCTGCTAACAACAACACCTCCGAGCTCACTAAAAACTTGACCCTCGGTAATGGACGGAGCCCAGAAGTTACAGCAGTAACTGCAGAAGATGGAAAACCCTCCGACACCATTAAAAACTTGACACCCGGTGGAGAGCGGCACCAAGACTTGTCGGCAGGGGATGCAGGAAAAGAAAACACCAAACACGTCGTACCTAGCGATGGATGGAGTCAAGAAGTTGCAGCAGGAACTGCAGCAATCGAGCAACCCTCCGAGTTCTCTAAACATTTAGCACCTAGTGGAGGGTGGCATCAAGAAATGGCATCAAGAAATGCAGCAAGCGAGCAAACCTGCGAGTTCGCTAAATACTTAGCACCCGGTGTAGGGTGGAACCTAGAAATGGCAGCAGCCAGGAATTCAGAAAACGAAAAATCCGAAACCAAATATTCTACGCCTAATAGAAGGTGGATTCAAGAACTAACAGCAACAAGTTCAGAAAACAATAAACACAATGCTAAGCACTTAGCCCCTCGTAGAAGATGGTATCAAGAAGACGGCTTATTAAAGTCTGCGAGGGAATTTACCGAAAGCACGCAATATGGAATACCGATGCGGCATCCTCTAAAACAGCTAACCTCGGCAAGAGTGATATTAATTATCGTATTCACTCATATAATGTTCGTCTCCAAAGGAAGAGGCAGCCGATGGACGTTGGCAGGATGTTCCAAACCAATTGGTAACATAGTCAACGACACAATAACACAAAAGCTCTTTTACAGAAATAGCAAAGGAGCCAGTGTTGCAGCAACCGAACCACTTCGAGGATTTACAACCCTCTCGGTTAGACCTGCAACATCATCTGAAGGAAATAGCATGGAGAGCCATCCGACGTCGCTACTACCTATCCAAGAGGACAAGTTAAAGGAGATCGAGCCAATAGGAAAACATCTTTACCTATGTAGGCCATCCGCCGTTCGAAGTATTGAAGACAATCCTAATTGCATCATTGACGAAATCTATCAACGATTAAACAAGATCAAATGTTTGGTCCATCAGTTTACAGTTAAGACACTGGTATGGAAGAAACTGTACGCAGCAAATACATGGTTGTTTATTCCCAATCAACCCACAACAGCAGCAGTACAATGCAGCGGGAATCGAGAAGATGTGAAGATTCAAGATGTTGGCATAATCCAAATATCCCCAGATTGTACTATATACACCAAACAGACTACTTTGCATACTCAGCTATTCACTACTATTCCTGTCGTAGCTGGGTTCAATAAACCAATGCAAGTAACTATTAACACTACTTTGCAGAATACAAGCACCCACCCTCAACTGCAAATGGAGGAACCTGTGTTGCTACCGTCCGATCATTTTCAACGCCTACAAGAAGAAGAAGACGAGTTGCAGCTACATCAGGAATATCCATTGTGGCACCATCAACATACCATCATGGTGAACACTGGTACTACAATCGGTATCTTGGTATCAGTTTGTATCATCTGGACATTATGGAAGTACTGGAGAAAGAACAGGAAACCGCAGCCACGCCCAAATGCAGACCCGTCAGAGAGCTTCAGGTTACAACCACTGCCACCTGAGGAAGAAGATGGAGAGACAGCCTCAGCCACACCATCCCGGCCCTTTGTCGCTCGGCAGAATGTTTAGGAACCAAACATAAATTTTAATCCTTTTAATTTAATTAGGCGTCTATTTCACAAACATATTATATTGCATACGGAAAATGCTTAACAAAGCGTCAGCAGTAATGCAATCAGTGCTCGAATGACCTGGTGAATAGCCTGCAATTCTGCACTCTGCTAGTTGTTTGTTATGAAATTGAATACGCAAGTGCATATGCGAGCTGAAACGAGGGCAAATATTAAACTGTAAGCTAAGTCAGTATTTTTATATGTATAAATAGAAAAATAGTCTAGTCAATAAATATACAGTTTGAAGTTTTTGTTTCACTGTGTCACGCTGACCAACGGCCCCAGGTCTTTTTTGGTACATCATCTCGTGTGAGACCGCACGAGACCGTTGGTTTGCACCCCTTTTTAATTCCTGCACCCCTAAGATATTCCTGCAACTGTCCAAATTAAATTCATACAGTCCATTACAAGCTCCACCCTGAACAAATTATTTGAATAGAAAATGATTGAATTTTGCATTCGATTGGATTAATATTCAAACACACTAAGCGTGCCGAGAAGCCTTCGTAAGTGGTAGTATGACGTTTATTTCTATTTTAGATACAGTAGGTGGCACTGCGAGATGGTTTTGGGGTACTTATTATTAATTTTAGTTGCACTTTTAGCGGTTTGGTTGCAGTTAGGTTATTATACACAGCTAAATATATTTATAGGCGTTCTGAGCCCTCTACTTGCTCCCTAACAAAAACAAAATAACAAATTATTTGAATAGAAAATGATTGAATTTTGCATTCGATTGGATTAATATTCAAACTCACTAAGCGTACCGAGAAGCCTTCGTAAGTGGTAGTATGACGTTTATTTCTATTTTAGATACAGTAGGTGACACTGCGAGATGGTTTTGGGGTACTTATTATTAATTTTAGTTGCACTTTTAGCGGTTTGGTTGCAGTAAGGTTATTATACACAGCTAAATATATTTATAGGCGTTCTGAGCCCTCTACTTGCTCCCCAACAAAAACAAAATAACAAATTATTTGAATAGAAAATGATTGAATTTTGCATTCGATTGGATTAATATTCAAACACACTAAGCGTGCCGAGAAGCCTTCGTAAGTGTTAATATGACGTTTATTTCTATTTTAGATGCAGTAGGTGACACTGCGAGATGGTTTTGGGGTACTTATTATTAATTTTAGTTGCACTTTTAGCGGTTTGGTGGCAGTTAGGTTATTATACACAGCTAAATATATTTATAGGCGTTCTGAGCCCTCTACTTGCTCCCTAACAAAAACAAAATAACAAATTATTTGAATAGAAAATGATTGAATTTTGCATTCGATTGGATTAATATTCAAACACACCTAAGCGTGCCGAGAAGCCTTCGTAAGTGGTAATATGACGTTTATTTCAATTCTAGATACAGTAGGTGACACTGCGAGATGGTTTTGGGGTACTTATTATTAATTTTAGTTGCACTTTTAGCGGTTTGGTTGCAGTTAGGTAATTATACACAGCTAAATATATTTATAGGCGTTCTGAGCCCTCTACTTGCTCCCTAACAAAAACAAAATAACAAATTATTTGAATAGAAAATTATTGAATTTTGCATTCGATTGGATTAATATTCAAACACACTAAGCGTGCCGAGAAGCCTTCGTAAGTGGTAATATGACGTTTATTTCTATTTTAGATACAGTAGGTGACACTGCGAGATGGTTTGGGGTACTTATTATTAATTTTAGTTGCACTTTTAACGGTTTGGTTGCAGTTAGGTTATTATACACAGCTAAATATATTTATAGGCGTTCTGAGAACTCTACTTGCTCCCTAACAAAAACAAAATAACAAATTATTTGAATAGAAAATGATTGAATTTTGCATTCGATTGGATTAATATTCAAACACACTAAGCGTGCCGAGAAGCCTTCGTAAGTGCTAATATGACGTTTATTTCTATTTTAGATACAGTAGGTGACACTGCGAGATGGTTTTGGGGTACTTATTATTAATTTTAGTTGCACTTTTAGCGGTTTGGTTGCAGTTAGGTTATTATACACAGCTAAATATATTTATAGGCGTTCTGAGCCCTCTACTTGCTCCCTAACAAAAACAAAATAACAAATTATTTGAATAGAAAATTATTGAATTTTGCATTCGATTGGATTAATATTCAAACACACTAAGCGTGCCGAGAAGCCTTCGTAAGTGGTAATATGACGTTTATTTCTATTTTAGATACAGTAGGTGACACTGCGAGATGGTTTTGGGGTACTTATTATTAATTTTAGTTGCACTTTTAGCGGTTTGGTTGCAGTTAGGTTATTATACACAGCTAAATATATTTATAGGCGTTCTGAGCCCTCTACTTGCTCCCTAACAAAAACAAAATAACAAATTATTTGAATAGAAAATGATTGAATTTTGCATTCGATTGGATTAATATTCAAACACACTAAGCGTGCCGAGAAGCCTTCGTAAGTGGTAATATGACGTTTATTTCTATTTTAGATACAGTAGGTGACACTGCGTGATGGTTTTGGGGTACTTATTATTAATTTTAGTTGCACTTTTAGCGGTTTGGTTGCAGTTAGGTTATTATACACAGCTAAATATATTTATAGGCGTTCTGAGCCCTCTACTTGCTCCCTAACAAAAACAAAATAACAAATTATTTGAATAGAAAATGACTGAATTTTGCATTCGATTGGATTAATATTCAAACACACTAAGCGTGCCGAGAAGCCTTCGTAAGTGGTAGTATGACGTTTATTTCTATTTTAGATACAGTAGGTGACACTGCGAGATGGTTTTGGGGTACTTATTATTAATTTTAGTTGCACTTTTAGCGGTTTGGTTGCAGTTAGGTTATTATACACAGCTAAATATATTTATAGGCGTTCTGAGCCCTCTACTTGCTCCCTAACAAAAACAAAATAACAAATTATTTGAATAGAAAATGATTGAATTTTGCATTCGATTGGATTAATATTCAAACACACCTAAGCGTGCCGAGAAGCCCTCGTAAGTGGTAATATGACGTTTATTTTTATTTTAGATACAGTAGGTGACACTGCGAGATGGTTTTGGGGTACTTATTATTAATTTTAGTTGCACTTTTAGCGGTTTGGTTGCAGTTAGGTTATTATACACAGCTAAATATATTTATAGGCGTTCTGAGCCCTCTACTTGCTCCTTAACAAAAACTAATAACAAATTATTTGAATAGAAAATGATTGAAATTTGCATTCGATTGGATTAATATTCAAACACACTAAGCGTGCCGAGAAGCCTTCGTAAGTGGTAATATGACGTTTATTTCTATTTTAGATACAGTAGGTGACACTGCGAGATGGTTTTGGGGTACTTATTATTAATTTTAGTTGCACTTTTAGCGGTTTGGTTGCAGTTAGGTTATTATACACAGCTAAATATATTTATAGGCGTTCTGAGCCCTCTACTTGCTCCCTACCAAAAACAAAATAACAAATTATTTGAATAGAAAATGATTGAATTTTGCATTCGATTGGATTAATATTCAAACACACTAAGCGTGCCGAGAAGCCTTCGTAAGTGGTAATATGACGTTTATTTCTATTTTAGATACAGTAGGTGACACTGCGTGATGGTTTTGGGGTACTTATTATTAATTTTAGTTGCACTTTTAGCGGTTTGGTTGCAGTTAGGTTATTATACACAGCTAAATATATTTATAGGCGTTCTGAGCCCTCTACTTGCTCCCTAACAAAAACAAAATAACAAATTATTTGAATAGAAAATGATTGAATTTTGCATTCGATTGGATTAATATTCAAACACACCTAAGCGTGCCGAGAAGCCCTCGTAAGTGGTAATATGACGTTTATTTTTATTTTAGATACAGTAGGTGACACTGCGAGATGGTTTTAGGGTACTTATTATTAATTTTAGTTGCACTTTTAGCGGTTTGGTTGCAGTTAGGTTATTATACACAGCTAAATATATTTATAGGCGTTCTGAGCCTTCTACTTGCTCCCTAACAAAAACAAAATAACAAATTATTTGAACAGAAAATGATTGAATTTTGCATTCGATTGGATTAATATTCAAACACACTAAGCGTGCCGAGAAGCCTTCGTAAGTGGTAATATGACGTTTATTTCTATTTTAGATACAGTAGGTGACACTGCGAGATGGTTTTGAGGTACTTATTATTAATTTCAGTTGCACTTTTAGCGGTTTGGTTGCAGTTAGGTTATTATACACAGCTAAATATATTTATAGGCGTTCTGAGCCCTCTACTTGCTCCCTAACAAAAACAAAATAACAAATTATTTGAATAGAAAATGATTGAATTTTGCATTCGATTGGATTAATATTCAAACACACTAAGCGTGCCGAGAAGCCTTCGTAAGTGGTATTATGACGTTTATTTCTATTTTAGATACAGTAGGTGACACTGCGAGATGGTTTTGGGGTACTTATTATTAATTTTAGTTGCACTTTTAGCGGTTTGGTCGCAGTTAGGTAATTATACACAGCTAAATATATTTATAGGCGTTCTGAGCCCTCTACTTGCTCCCTAACAAAAACAAAATAACAAATTATTTGAATAGAAAATGATTGAATTTTGCATTCGATTGGATTAACATTCAAACACACCTAAGCGTGCCGAGAAGCCTTCGTAAGTGGTAATATGACGTTTATTTCTATTTTAGATACAGTAGGTGACACTGCGAGAAGGTTTTGGGGTACTTATTATTAATTTTAGTTGCACTTTTAGCGGTTTGGTTGCAGTTAGGTTATTATACACAGCTAAATATATTTATAGGCGTTCTGAGCCCTCTACTTGCTCCCTAACAAAAACAAAATAACAATTTATTTGAATAGAAAATGATTGAATTTTGCATTCGATTGGATTAATATTTAAACATAACTAAGATTGCCGAGAAGCCTTTGTAAGTGGTAATATGACGTTTATTTCTATTTTAGATACAGTAGGTGACACTGCGAGATGGTTTTGGGGTACTTATTATTAATTTTAGTTGCACTTTTAGCGGTTTGGTTGCAGTTAGGTTATTATACACAGCTAAATATATTTATAGGCGTTCTGAGCCCTCTACTTGCTCCCTAACAAAAACAAAATAACAAATTATTTGAATAGAAAATTATTGAATTTTGCATTGGATTGGATTAATATTTACACACAACTAAGAGTGCCGAGAAGCCTTCGTAAGTGGTAATAAGACGTTTATTTCTATTTTAGATACAGTAGGTGACACTGCGAGATGGTTTTGGGGTAATTATTATTAATTTTAGTTGCACTTTTAGCGGTTTGGTTGCAGTTAGGTTATTATACACAGATAAATATATTTATAGGCGTTCTGAGCCCTCTACTTGCTCCCTAACAAAAACAAAATAACAAATTATTTGAATAGAAAATGATTGAATTTTGCATTCGATTGGATTAATATTCAAACACACCTAAGCGTGCCGAGAAGCCTTCGTAAGTGGTAATATGACGTTTATTTCTATTTTAGATACAGTAGGTGACACTGCGAGATGGTTTTGGGGTACTTATTATTAATTTTAGTTGCACTTTTAGCGGTTTGGTTGCAGTTAGGTTATTATACACAGCTAAATATATATATAGGCGTTCTGAGCCCTCTACTTGCTCCCTAACAAAAACAAAATAACAAATTATTTGAATAGAAAATGATTGAATTTTGCATTCGATTGCATTAATATTCAAACACACCTAAGCGTGCCGAGAAGCCTTCGTAAGTGGTAATATGACGTTTATTTCTATTTTAGATACAGTAGGTGACACTGCGAGATGGTTTTGGGGTACTTATTATTAATTTTAGTTGCACTTTTAGCGGTTTGGTTGCAGTTAGGTTATTATACACAGCTAAATATATTTATAGGCGTTCTGAGCCCTCTACTTGCTCCCTAACAAAAACAAAATAACAAATTATTTGAATAGAAAATGATTGAATTTTGCATTCGATTGGATTAATATTCAAACACACCTAAGCGTGCCGAGAAGCCTTCGTAAGTGGTAATATGACGTTTATTTCTATTTTAGATACAGTAGGTGACACTGCGAGATGGTTTTGGAGTACTTATTATTAATTTTAGTTGCACTTTTAGCGGTTTGGTTGCAGTTAGGTTATTATACACAGCTAAATATATTTATAGGCGTTCTGAGCCCTCTACTTGCTCCCTAACAAAAACAAAATAACAAATTATTTGAATAGAAAATGATTGAATTTTGCATTCGATTGGATTAATATTCAAACACACCTAAGCGTGCCGAGAAGCCTTCGTAAGTGGTAATATGACGTTTATTTCAATTCTAGATACAGTAGGTGACACTGCGAGATGGTTTTGGGGTACTTATTATTAATTTTAGTTGCACTTTTAGCGGTTTGGTTGCAGTTAGGTAATTATACACAGCTAAATATATTTATAGGCGTTCTGAGCCCTCTACTTGCTCCCTAACAAAAACAAAATAACAAATTATTTGAATAGAAAATTATTGAATTTTGCATTCGATTGGATTAATATTCAAACACACTAAGCGTGCCGAGAAGCCTTCGTAAGTGGTAATATGACGTTTATTTCTATTTTAGATACAGTAGGTGACACTGCGAGATGGTTTGGGGTACTTATTATTAATTTTAGTTGCACTTTTAACGGTTTGGTTGCAGTTAGGTTATTATACACAGCTAAATATATTTATAGGCGTTCTGAGAACTCTACTTGCTCCCTAACAAAAACAAAATAACAAATTATTTGAATAGAAAATGATTGAATTTTGCATTCGATTGGATTAATATTCAAACACACTAAGCGTGCCGAGAAGCCTTCGTAAGTGCTAATATGACGTTTATTTCTATTTTAGATACAGTAGGTGACACTGCGAGATGGTTTTGGGGTACTTATTATTAATTTTAGTTGCACTTTTAGCGGTTTGGTTGCAGTTTGGTTATTATACAGAGCTAAATATATTTATAGGCGTTCTGAGCCTTCTACTTGCTCCCTAACAAAAACAAAATAACAAATTATGTTTAGGAACCAAACATAAATTTTAATCCTTTTAATTTAATTAGGCGTCTATTTCACAAACATATTATATTGCATACGGAAAATGCTTAACAAAGCGTCAGCAGTAATGCAATCAGTGCTCGAATGACCTGGTGAATAGCCTGCAATTCTGCACTCTGCTAGTTGTTTGTTATGAAATTGAATACGCAAGTGCATATGCGAGCTGAAACGAGGGCAAATATTAAACTGTAAGCTAAGTCAGTATTTTTATATGTATAAATAGAAAAATATTCTAGTCAATAAATATACAGTTTGAAGTTTTTGTTTCACTGTGTCACGCTGACCAACGGCCCCAGGTCTTTTTTGGTACATCATCTCGTGTGAGACCGCACGAGACCGTTGGTTTGCACCCCTTTTTAATTCCTGCACCCCTAAGATATTCCTGCAACTGTCCAAATTAAATTCATACAGTCCATTACAAGCTCCACCCTGAACATTTTGGTCCTTCGATCCTTTAAACGTTCCAGCCCCTAACATTTTGGTCCTTCGAGCCTTTAAACGTTCCTGCCCCTGAACATTTTGGTCCTTCGAGCCTTTAAACGTTCCTGCCCCTGAACATTTTGATCCTTCGAGCCATTAAAACGTTCCTGCCCCTAGTATCTGATATTTCGAGCCTTTCAACGTTCCTGCCCCTAGCATTTGGTCCAGTAATCCCTTAAAACGTACCAGCCCTCATCGAACAAGACCGTTACGATGGCGCAGCGACGGGAGATTTTCACAACCCAAGAAGATTTAGCAGAATCCATTCGCAGGCAGATTATCAACGTGAGGAAGGATGGCCCATCAAGAAAAAATGCAGCATATATCACCGCTCGCAGATCCACCCTAAAACAACTTTGGGAAGAATTTTGAGGCCAACCATTCAGACCTGGCGAAGGAAGTCGAGGAAGAACACCCTTATTTTAAAAACAATTTTTTTCAGCAAACCAAAGACGTTTACAATGAAGGGGTTGCCCTGCTCGACAAGTGCGAAGAAAATCTAGCCACACTAGGTGAAAGTTCACAGCAGCCAGCTGGAGCAAAAGAAGATACGACCGCACGTGCTGACAAGGAGGGACAGTTTCGAATAAGAAGGCTACAGATCAAGGTGAATTCACTCCAAAGCGACATTCAGGAAGTCTGGAATAGGTTGAATGAGGAATGCAGTAAAAGGTATTACGAATACAATATTAAGAACATCAAGGATGATTGGGATGACATCAGAGCTCTAAACGAGGAGATATTATCCCACGGTAGCTACGACGACAAGAAGTTCCACGAGACCAAGAAGATGGTCAACGAAATAATTATGCTCCTGTTCCAGCACATCCAGGATGAAGATGTTCATAGTGTCAAGGAAAACAGCCATGCGAATATAGTGTTACCTGCTCTCAAAATTCCAGTTTTTGAAGGGACCTACGAAGCATGGCCTAGCTTTCATGACATTTTCCTAAGAATTGTTCATGAAAACCCACGACTAAGTAAGGCGGAAAAAATGCAGTACTTGAAGTCGCAGTTACGAGGGGAAGCCAGCAAGTTAGTGCAACACCTGGAGGCAACTGAAGCCAATTACGAGTCTGCATGGTTCATTATAAGGAACAGATACGACAACACCAGGCTGCTACTTGCGAAGTATTTAGATGACATAGTCAACCAGGCAACCCTGTCGAACGAATCTGCAGAAGGGATCAAGAAACTCCATGACACGACTGCAGAATGCCTAAGAGCAATTGAGAACTTAGGAATTGAAACGGCCACATGGGGGCCTATCATGTGTCATATAGTGACACGGAAGTTGGACAAGGAAACCAACAGACTGTATGAGCAGTCACTAACGGCACCAAGAGAAGTGCAAAAATTCGAGCAGCTACTGAATTTCTTAGAAACAAGATTTCAGTCGCTGGAAGCTGTACAAAGACGGAACAAACTCGAACCCAGAAAACAAAGAATTGGGAAACCATGGGAAAGTCACCAGGATCGGTGGGCAGTGAAGACGTACCACACTGCTGACATATCGTGCTTCCACTGCGGAGGATCACACAGCATTAAATCCTGCCCAAAATTCAGCAATCTAAATATATCCGAACGTTGGGATTTCATAAAGAATGAAAAATTATGTTCAAACTGCCTTAAGCCTACAGGAAAATATAACTCCAGACACTTTTGCCCAGGGAAATGCAAGGAAAAAATTATTGAGACAGTCAAAGAGATTCATCCCGCATCAAATGGATCCATCCCAGGAGTAACAATCCAGCAGGTGAAGAAAATATCAACAACCGATCCTACAGCGGAAGAACGAGCAATAGCAGCTGCCAATATAAAGAATACGGAAGTTCAACATCCTGTTATCATCGAATGTGAAAAAATAGCATCTTATCATTCGCAAGAAAATCACCAAGTGCATGGAGTTTCCAAAGTCCTTATTCATGAAGTCCTCGTTCACGAAGTCTCCATTCAGGAAGTTCCCATTCACAAAGTCGATGGACAGAAAGGAAAGGAAATTGCAGGCCACGAACAAATCGTTGAAACTCCTACAGCAGCTCCAAGCAGTGGATGCAGTCCAGAAATTGCAGGCCACGAAAAAATCGTTGGAGCTCCTCCAGATGCTTCGACAGCAGCTCCTAGCGATGGATGGAGCCAAGAAGCTGCAGCAACAACTGCTGCTAACAACAACACCTCCGAGCTCACTAAAAACTTGACCCTCGGTAATGGACGGAGCCCAGAAGTTACAGCAGTAACTGCAGAAGATGGAAAACCCTCCGACACCATTAAAAACTTGACACCCGGTGGAGAGCGGCACCAAGACTTGTCGGCAGGGGATGCAGGAAAAGAAAACACCAAACACGTCGTACCTAGCGATGGATGGAGTCAAGAAGTTGCAGCAGGAACTGCAGCAATCGAGCAACCCTCCGAGTTCTCTAAACATTTAGCACCTAGTGGAGGGTGGCATCAAGAAATGGCATCAAGCGAGCAAACCTGCGAGTTCGCTAAATACTTAGCACCCGGTGTAGGGTGGAACCTAGAAATGGCAGCAGCCAGGAATTCAGAAAACGAAAAATCCGAAACCAAATATTCTACGCCTAATAGAAGGTGGATTCAAGAACTAACAGCAACAAGTTCAGAAAACAATAAACACAATGCTAAGCACTTAGCCCCTCGTAGAAGATGGTATCAAGAAGACGGCTTATTAAAGTCTGCGAGGGAATTTACCGAAAGCACGCAATATGGAATACCGATGCGGCATCCTCTAAAACAGCTAACCTCGGCAAGAGTGATATTAATTATCGTATTCACTCATATAATGTTCGTCTCCAAAGGAAGAGGCAGCCGATGGACGTTGGCAGGATGTTCCAAACCAATTGGTAACATAGTCAACGACACAATAACACAAAAGCTCTTTTACAGAAATAGCAAAGGAGCCAGTGTTGCAGCAACCGAACCACTTCGAGGATTTACAACCCTCTCGGTTAGACCTGCAACATCATCTGAAGGAAATAGCATGGAGAGCCATCCGACGTCGCTACTACCTATCCAAGAGGACAAGTTAAAGGAGATCGAGCCAATAGGAAAACATCTTTACCTATGTAGGCCATCCGCCGTTCGAAGTATTGAAGACAATCCTAATTGCATCATTGACGAAATCTATCAACGATTAAACAAGATCAAATGTTTGGTCCATCAGTTTACAGTTAAGACACTGGTATGGAAGAAACTGTACGCAGCAAATACATGGTTGTTTATTCCCAATCAACCCACAACAGCAGCAGTACAATGCAGCGGGAATCGAGAAGATGTGAAGATTCAAGATGTTGGCATAATCCAAATATCCCCAGATTGTACTATATACACCAAACAGACTACTTTGCATACTCAGCTATTCACTACTATTCCTGTCGTAGCTGGGTTCAATAAACCAATGCAAGTAACTATTAACACTACTTTGCAGAATACAAGCACCCACCCTCAACTGCAAATGGAGGAACCTGTGTTGCTACCGCCCGATCATTTTCAACGCCTACAAGAAGAAGAAGACGAGTTGCAGCTACATCAGGAATATCCATTGTGGCACCATCAACATACCATCATGGTAAACACTGGTACTACAATCGGTATCTTGGTATCAGTTTGTATCATCTGGACATTATGGAAGTACTGGAGAAAGAACAGGAAACCGCAGCCACGCCCAAATGCAGACCCGTCAGAGAGCTTCAGGTTACAACCACTGCCACCTGAGGAAGAAGATGGAGAGACAGCCTCAGCCACACCATCCCGGCCCTTTGTCGCTCGGCAGAATGTTTAGGAACCAAACATAAATTTTAATCCTTTTAATTTAATTAGGCGTCTATTTCACAAACATATTATATTGCATACGGAAAATGCTTAACAAAGCGTCAGCAGTAATGCAATCAGTGCTCGAATGACCTGGTGAATAGCCTGCAATTCTGCACTCTGCTAGTTGTTTGTTATGAAATTGAATACGCAAGTGCATATGCGAGCTGAAACGAGGGCAAATATTAAACTGTAAGCTAAGTCAGTATTTTTATATGTATAAATAGAAAAATATTCTAGTCAATAAATATACAGTTTGAAGTTTTTGTTTCACTGTGTCACGCTGACCAACGGCCCCAGGTCTTTTTTGGTACATCATCTCGTGTGAGACCGCACGAGACCGTTGGTTTGCACCCCTTTTTAATTCCTGCACCCCTAAGATATTCCTGCAACTGTCCAAATTAAATTCATACAGTCCATTACAAGCTCCACCCTGAACAAATTATTTGAATAGAAAATGATTGAATTTTGCATTCGATTGGATTAATATTCAAACACACTAAGCGTGCCGAGAAGCCTTCGTAAGTGGTAGTATGACGTTTATTTCTATTTTAGATACAGTAGGTGACACTGCGAGATGGTTTTGGGGTACTTATTATTAATTTTAGTTGCACTTTTAGCGGTTTGGTTGCAGTTAGGTTATTATACACAGCTAAATATATTTATAGGCGTTCTGAGCCCTCTACTTGCTCCCCAACAAAAACAAAATAACAAATTATTTGAATAGAAAATGATTGAATTTTGCATTCGATTGGATTAATATTCAAACACACTAAGCGTGCCGAGAAGCCTTCGTAAGTGTTAATATGACGTTTATTTCTATTTTAGATGCAGTAGGTGACACTGCGAGATGGTTTTGGGGTACTTATTATTAATTTTAGTTGCACTTTTAGCGGTTTGGTTGCAGTAAGGTTATTATACACAGCTAAATATATTTATAGGCGTTCTGAGCCCTCTACTTGCTCCCCAACAAAAACAAAATAACAAATTATTTGAATAGAAAATGATTGAATTTTGCATTCGATTGGATTAATATTCAAACACACTAAGCGTGCCGAGAAGCCTTCGTAAGTGTTAATATGACGTTTATTTCTATTTTAGATGCAGTAGGTGACACTGCGAGATGGTTTTGGGGTACTTATTATTAATTTTAGTTGCACTTTTAGCGGTTTGGTGGCAGTTAGGTTATTATACACAGCTAAATATATTTATAGGCGTTCTGAGCCCTCTACTTGCTCCCTAACAAAAACAAAATAACAAATTATTTGAATAGAAAATGATTGAATTTTGCATTCGATTGGATTAATATTCAAACTCACTAAGCGTACCGAGAAGCCTTCGTAAGTGGTAGTATGACGTTTATTTCTATTTTAGATACAGTAGGTGACACTGCGAGATGGTTTTGGGGTACTTATTATTAATTTTAGTTGCACTTTTAGCGGTTTGGTTGCAGTAAGGTTATTATACACAGCTAAATATATTTATAGGCGTTCTGAGCCCTCTACTTGCTCCCTAACAAAAACAAAATAACAAATTATTTGAATAGAAAATGATTGAATTTTGCATTCGATTGGATTAATATTCAAACTCACTAAGCGTACCGAGAAGCCTTCGTAAGTGGTAGTATGACGTTTATTTCTATTTTAGATACAGTAGGTGACACTGCGAGATGGTTTTGGGGTACTTATTATTAATTTTAGTTGCACTTTTAGCGGTTTGGTTGCAGTAAGGTTATTATACACAGCTAAATATATTTATAGGCGTTCTGAGCCCTCTACTTGCTCCCCAACAAAAACAAAATAACAAATTATTTGAATAGAAAATGATTGAATTTTGCATTCGATTGGATTAATATTCAAACACACTAAGCGTGCCGAGAAGCCTTCGTAAGTGTTAATATGACGTTTATTTCTATTTTAGATGCAGTAGGTGACACTGCGAGATGGTTTTGGGGTACTTATTATTAATTTTAGTTGCACTTTTAGCGGTTTGGTGGCAGTTAGGTTATTATACACAGCTAAATATATTTATAGGCGTTCTGAGCCCTCTACTTGCTCCCTAACAAAAACAAAATAACAAATTATTTGAATAGATAATGATTGAATTTTGCATTCGATTGGATTAATATTCAAACACACTAAGCGTGCCGAGAAGCCTTCGTAAGTAGTAGTATGACGTTTATTTCTATTTTAGATACAGTAGGTGACACTGCGAGATGGTTTTGGGGTACTTATTATTAATTTTAGTTGCACTTTTAGCGGTTTGGTTGCAGTTAGGTTATTATACACAGCTAAATATATTTATAGGCGTTCTGAGCCCTCTACTTGCTCCCTAACAAAAACAAAATAACAAATTATTTGAATAGAAAATGATTGAATTTTGCATTCGATTGGATTAATATTCAAACACACTAAGCGTGCCGAGAAGCCTTCGTAAGTGGTAGTATGACGTTTATTTCTATTTTAGATACAGTAGGTGACACTGCGAGATGGTTTTGGGGTACTTATTATTAATTTTAGTTGCACTTTTAGCGGTTTGGTTGCAGTTAGGTTATTATACACAGCTAAATATATTTATAGGCGTTCTGAGCCCTCTACTTGCTCCCTAACAAAAAAAAAATAACAAATTATTTGAATAGAAAATGATTGAATTTTGCATTCGATTGGATTAATATTCAAACACACCTAAGCGTGCCGAGAAGCCTTCGTAAGTGGTAATATGACGTTTATTTCAATTCTAGATACAGTAGGTGACACTGCGAGATGGTTTTGGGGTACTTATTATTAATTTTAGTTGCACTTTTAGCGGTTTGGTTGCAGTTAGGTAATTATACACAACTAAATATATTTATAGGCGTTCTGAGCCCTCTACTTGCTCCCTAACAAAAACAAAATAACAAATTATTTGAATAGAAAATGATTGAATTTTGCATTCGATTGGATTAATATTCAAACTCACTAAGCGTACCGAGAAGCCTTCGTAAGTGGTAGTATGACGTTTATTTCTATTTTATACAGTAGGTGACACTGCGAGATGGTTTTGGGGTACTTATTATTAATTTTAGTTGCACTTTTAGCGGTTTGGTTGCAGTTAGGTTATTATACACAGCTAAATATATTTATAGGCGTTCTGAGCCCTCTACTTGCTCCCCAACAAAAACAAAATAACAAATTATTTGAATAGAAAATGATTGAATTTTGCATTCGATTGGATTAATATTCAAACACACTAAGCGTGCCGAGAAGCCTTCGTAAGTGTTAATATGACGTTTATTTCTATTTTAGATGCAGTAGGTGACACTGCGAGATGGTTTTGGGGTACTTATTATTAATTTTAGTTGCACTTTTAGCGGTTTGGTGGCAGTTAGGTTATTATACACAGCTAAATATATTTATAGGCGTTCTGAGCCCTCTACTTGCTCCCTAACAAAAACAAAATAACAAATTATTTGAATAGAAAATGATTGAATTTTGCATTCGATTGGATTAATATTCAAACACACTAAGCGTGCCGAGAAGCCTTCGTAAGTGGTAGTATGACGTTTATTTCTATTTTAGATACAGTAGGTGACACTGCGAGATGGTTTTGGGGTACTTATTATTAATTTTAGTTGCACTTTTAGCGGTTTGGTTGCAGTTAGGTTATTATACACAGCTAAATATATTTATAGGCGTTCTGAGCCCTCTACTTGCTCCCTAACAAAAACAAAATAACAAATTATTTGAATAGAAAATGATTGAATTTTGCATTCGATTGGATTAATATTCAAACACACTAAGCGTGCCGAGAAGCCTTCGTAAGTGGTAGTATGATGTTTATTTCTATTTTAGATACAGTAGGTGACACTGCGAGATGGTTTTGGGGTACATATTATTAATTTTAGTTGCACTTTTAGCGGTTTGGTTGCAGTTAGGTTATTATACACAGCTAAATATATTTATAGGCGTTCTGAGCCCTCTACTTGCTCCCTAACAAAAACAAAATAACAAATTATTTGAATAGAAAATGATTGAATTTTGCATTCGATTGGATTAATATTCAAACACACCTAAGCGTGCCGAGAAGCCCTCGTAAGTGGTAATATGACGTTTATTTTTATTTTAGATACAGTAGGTGACACTGCGAGATGGTTTTGGGGTACTTATTATTAATTTTAGTTGCACTTTTAGCGGTTTGGTTGCAGTTAGGTTATTATACACAGCTAAATATATTTATAGGCGTTCTGAGCCCTCTACTTGCTCCCTAACAAAAACAAAATAACAAATTATTTGAATAGAAAATGATTGAATTTTGCATTCGATTGGATTAATATTCAAACACACTAAGCGTGCCGAGAAGCCTTCGTAAGTGGTAATATGACGTTTATTTCTATTTTAGATACAGTAGGTGACACTGCGAGATGGTTTTGGGGTACTTATTATTAATTTTAGTTGCACTTTTAGCGGTTTGGTTGCAGTTAGGTTATTATAAACAGCTAAATATATTTATAGGCGTTCTGAGCCCTCTACTTGCTCCCTAACAAAAACAAAATAACAAATTATTTGAATAGAAAATGATTGAATTTTGCATTCGATTGGATTAATATTCAAACACACTAAGCGTGCCGAGAAGCCTTCGTAAGTGGTAATATGACGTTTATTTCTATTTTAGATACAGTAGGTGACACTGCGTGATGGTTTTGGGGTACTTATTATTAATTTTAGTTGCACTTTTAGCGGTTTGGTTGCAGTTAGGTTATTATACACAGCTAAATATATTTATAGGCGTTCTGAGCCCTCTACTTGCTCCCTAACAAAAACAAAATAACAAATTATTTGAATAGAAAATGACTGAATTTTGCATTCGATTGGATTAATATTCAAACACACTAAGCGTGCCGAGAAGCCTTCGTAAGTGGTAGTATGACGTTTATTTCTATTTTAGATACAGTAGGTGACACTGCGAGATGGTTTTGGGGTACTTATTATTAATTTTAGTTGCACTTTTAGCGGTTTGGTTGCAGTTAGGTTATTATACACAGCTAAATATATTTATAGGCGTTCTGAGCCCTCTACTTGCTCCCTAACAAAAACAAAATAACAAATTATTTGAATAGAAGATGATTGAATTTTGCATTCGATTGGATTAATATTCAAACACACCTAAGCGTGCCGAGAAGCCCTCGTAAGTGGTAATATGACGTTTATTTTTATTTTAGATACAGTAGGTGACACTGCGAGATGGTTTTGGGGTACTTATTATTAATTTTAGTTGCACTTTTAGCGGTTTGGTTGCAGTTAGGTTATTATACACAGCTAAATATATTTATAGGCGTTCTGAGCCCTCTACTTGCTCCTTAACAAAAACAAAATAACAAATTATTTGAATAGAAAATGATTGAAATTTGCATTCGATTGGATTAATATTCAAACACACTAAGCGTGCCGAGAAGCCTTCGTAAGTGGTAATATGACGTTTATTTCTATTTTAGATACAGTAGGTGACACTGCGAGATGGTTTTGGGGTACTTATTATTAATTTTAGTTGCACTTTTAGCGGTTTGGTTGCAGTTAGGTTATTATACACAGCTAAATATATTTATAGGCGTTCTGAGCCCTCTACTTGCTCCCTACCAAAAACAAAATAACAAATTAATAGAATAGAAAATGATTGAATTTTGCATTCGATTGGATTAATATTCAAACACACTAAGCGTGCCGAGAAGCCTTCGTAAGTGGTAATATGACGTTTATTTCTATTTTAGATACAGTAGGTGACACTGCGTGATGGTTTTGGGGTACTTATTATTAATTTTAGTTGCACTTTTAGCGGTTTGGTTGCAGTTAGGTTATTATACACAGCTAAATATATTTATAGGCGTTCTGAGCCCTCTACTTGCTCCCTAACAAAAACAAAATAACAAATTATTTGAATAGAAAATGACTGAATTTTGCATTCGATTGGATTAATATTCAAACACACTAAGCGTGCCGAGAAGCCTTCGTAAGTGGTAGTATGACGTTTATTTCTATTTTAGATACAGTAGGTGACACTGCGAGATGGTTTTGGGGTACTTATTATTAATTTTAGTTGCACTTTTAGCGGTTTGGTTGCAGTTAGGTTATTATACACAGCTAAATATATTTATAGGCGTTCTGAGCCCTCTACTTGCTCCCTAACAAAAACAAAATAACAAATTATTTGAATAGAAAATGATTGAATTTTGCATTCGATTGGATTAATATTCAAACACACCTAAGCGTGCCGAGAAGCCCTCGTAAGTGGTAATATGACGTTTATTTTTATTTTAGATACAGTAGGTGACACTGCGAGATGGTTTTGGGGTACTTATTATTAATTTTAGTTGCACTTTTAGCGGTTTGGTTGCAGTTAGGTTATTATACACAGCTAAATATATTTATAGGCGTTCTGAGCCCTCTACTTGCTCCTTAACAAAAACAAAATAACAAATTATTTGAATAGAAAATGATTGAAATTTGCATTCGATTGGATTAATATTCAAACACACTAAGCGTGCCGAGAAGCCTTCGTAAGTGGTAATATGACGTTTATTTCTATTTTAGATACAGTAGGTGACACTGCGAGATGGTTTTGGGGTACTTATTATTAATTTTAGTTGCACTTTTAGCGGTTTGGTTGCAGTTAGGTTATTATACACAGCTAAATATATTTATAGGCGTTCTGAGCCCTCTACTTGCTCCCTACCAAAAACAAAATAACAAATTATTTGAATAGAAAATGATTGAATTTTGCATTCGATTGGATTAATATTCAAACACACTAAGCGTGCCGAGAAGCCTTCGTAAGTGGTAATATGACGTTTATTTCTATTTTAGATACAGTAGGTGACACTGCGTGATGGTTTTGGGGTACTTATTATTAATTTTAGTTGCACTTTTAGCGGTTTGGTTGCAGTTAGGTTATTATACACAGCTAAATATATTTATAGGCGTTCTGAGCCCTCTACTTGCTCCCTAACAAAAACAAAATAACAAATTATTTGAATAGAAAATGATTGAATTTTGCATTCGATTGGATTAATATTCAAACACACCTAAGCGTGCCGAGAAGCCCTCGTAAGTGGTAATATGACGTTTATTTTTATTTTAGATACAGTAGGTGACACTGCGAGATGGTTTTAGGGTACTTATTATTAATTTTATTTGCACTTTTAGCGGTTTGGTTGCAGTTAGGTTATTATACACAGCTAAATATATTTATAGGCGTTCTGAGCCTTCTACTTGCTCCCTAACAAAAACAAAATAACAAATTATTTGAACAGAAAATGATTGAATTTTGCATTCGATTGGATTAATATTCAAACACACTAAGCGTGCCGAGAAGCCTTCGTAAGTGGTAATATGACGTTTATTTCTATTTTAGATACAGTAGGTGACACTGCGAGATGGTTTTGAGGTACTTATTATTAATTTCAGTTGCACTTTTAGCGGTTTGGTTGCAGTTAGGTTATTATACACAGCTAAATATATTTATAGGCGTTCTGAGCCCTCTACTTGCTCCCTAACAAAAACAAAATAACAAATTATTTGAATAGAAAATGATTGAATTTTGCATTCGATTGGATTAATATTCAAACACACTAAGCGTGCCGAGAAGCCTTCGTAAGTGGTAATATGACGTTTATTTCTATTTTAGATACAGTAGGTGACACTGCGAGATGGTTTTGGGGTACTTATTATTAATTTTAGTTGCACTTTTAGCGGTTTGGTCGCAGTTAGGTAATTATACACAGCTAAATATATTTATAGGCGTTCTGAGCCCTCTACTTGCTCCCTAACAAAAACAAAATAACAAATTATTTGAATAGAAAATGATTGAATTTTGCATTCGATTGGATTAACATTCAAACACACCTAAGCGTGCCGAGAAGCCTTCGTAAGTGGTAATATGACGTTTATTTCTATTTTAGATACAGTAGGTGACACTGCGAGAAGGTTTTGGGGTACTTATTATTAATTTTAGTTGCACTTTTAGCGGTTTGGTTGCAGTTAGGTTATTATACACAGCTAAATATATTTATAGGCGTTCTGAGCCCTCTACTTGCTCCCTAACAAAAACAAAATAACAATTTATTTGAATAGAAAATGATTGAATTTTGCATTCGATTGGATTAATATTTAAACATAACTAAGATTGCCGAGAAGCCTTTGTAAGTGGTAATATGACGTTTATTTCTATTTTAGATACAGTAGGTGACACTGCGAGATGGTTTTGGGGTACTTATTATTAATTTTAGTTGCGCTTTTAGCGGTTTGGTTGCAGTTAGGTTATTATACACAGCTAAATATATTCATAGGCGTTCTGAGCCCTCTACTTGCTCCCTAACAAAAACAAAATAACAAATTATTTGAATAGAAAATGATTGAATTTTGCATTGGATTGGATTAATATTTACACACAACTAAGAGTGCCGAGAAGCCTTCGTAAGTGGTAATAAGACGTTTATTTCTATTTTAGATACAGTAGGTGACACTGCGAGATGGTTTTGGGGTAATTATTATTAATTTTAGTTGCACTTTTAGCGGTTTGGTTGCAGTTAGGTTATTATACACAGATAAATATATTTATAGGCGTTCTGAGCCCTCTACTTGCTCCCTAACAAAAACAAAATAACAAATTATTTGAATAGAAAATGATTGAATTTTGCATTCGATTGCATTAATATTCAAACACACCTAAGCGTGCCGAGAAGCCTTCGTAAGTGGTAATATGACGTTTATTTCTATTTTAGATACAGTAGGTGACACTGCGAGATGGTTTTGGGGTACTTATTATTAATTTTAGTTGCACTTTTAGCGGTTTGGTTGCAGTTAGGTTATTATACACAGCTAAATATATTTATAGGCGTTCTGAGCCCTATACTTGCTCCCTAACAAAAACAAAATAACAAATTATTTGAATAGAAAATGATTGAATTTTGCATTCGATTGGATTAATATTCAAACTCACTAAGCGTGCCGAGAAGCCTTCGTAAGTGTTAATATGACGTTTATTTCTATTTTAGATGCAGTAGGTGACATTGCGAGATGGTTTTGGGGTACTTATTATTAATTTTAGTTGCACTTTTAGCGGTTTGGTGGCAGTTAGGTTATTATACACAGCTAAATATATTTATAGGCGTTCTGAGCCCTCTACTTGCTCCCTAACAAAAACAAAATAACAAATTATTTGAATAGAAAATGATTGAATTTTGCATTCGATTGGATTAATATTCAAACACACTAAGCGTGCCGAGAAGCCTTCGTAAGTGGTAGTATGACGTTTATTTCTATTTTAGATACAGTAGGTGACACTGCGAGATGGTTTTGGGGTACTTATTATTAATTTTAGTTGCACTTTTAGCGGTTTGGTTGCAGTTAGGTTATTATACACAGCTAAATATATTTATAGGCGTTCTGAGCCCTCTACTTGCTCCCTAACAAAAACAAAATAACAAATTATTTGAATAGAAAATGATTGAATTTTGCATTCGATTGGATTAATATTCAAACACACTAAGCGTGCCGAGAAGCCTTCGTAAGTGGTAATATGACGTTTATTTCTATTTTAGATACAGTAGGTGACACTGCGAGATGGTTTTGGGGTACTTATTATTAATTTTAGTTGCACTTTTAGCGGTTTGGTTGCAGTTAGGTTATTATACACAGCTAAATATATTTATAGGCGTTCTGAGCCCTCTACTTGCTCCCTAACAAAAACAAAATAACAAATTATTTGAATAGAAAATGATTGAATTTTGCATTCGATTGGATTAATATTCAAACACACTAAGCGTGCCGAGAAGCCTTCGTAAGTGGTAATATGACGTTTATTTCTATTTTAGATACAGTAGGTGACACTGCGAGATGGTTTTGGGGTACTTATTATTAATTTTAGTTGCACTTTTAGCGGTTTGGTTGCAGTTAGGTTATTATACACAGCTAAATATATTTATAGGCGTTCTGAGCCCTCTACTTGCTCCCTAACAAAAACAAAATAACAAATTATTTGAATAGAAAATGATTGAATTTTGCATTCGATTGGATTAATATTCAAACACACTAAGCGTGCCGAGAAGCCTTCGTAAGTGGTAATATGACGTTTATTTCTATTTTAGATACAGTAGGTGACACTGCGAGATGGTTTTGGGGTACTTATTATTAATTTTAGTTGCACTTTTAGCGGTTTGGTTGCAGTTAGGTTATTATACACAGCTAAATATATTTATAGGCGTTCTGAGCCCTCTACTTGCTCCCTAACAAAAACAAAATAACAAATTATTTGAATAGAAAATGATTGAATTTTGCATTCGATTGGATTAATATTCAAACACACCTAAGCGTGCCGAGAAGCCCTCGTAAGTGGTAATATGACGTTTATTTTTATTTTAGATACAGTAGGTGACACTGCGAGATGGTTTTGGGGTACTTATTATTAATTTTAGTTGCACCTTTAGCGGTTTGGTTGCAGTTAGGTTATTATACACAGCTAAATATATTTATAGGCGTTCTGAGCCCTCTACTTGCTCCCTAACAAAAACAAAATAACAAATTATTTGAATAGAAAATGATTGAAATTTGCATTCGATTGGATTATTATTCAAACACACTAAGCGTGCCGAGAAGCCTTCGTAAGTGGTAATATGACGTTTATTTCTATTTTAGATACAGTAGGTGACACTGCAAGATGGTTTTGGGGTACTTATTATTAATTTTAGTTGCACTTTTAGCGGTTTGGTTGCAGTTAGGTTATTATACACAGCTAAATATATTTATAGGCGTTCTGAGCCCTCTACTTGCTCCCTAACAAAAACAAAATAACAAATTATTTGAATAGAAAATGATTGAATTTTGCATTCGATTGGATTAATATTCAAACACACTAAGCGTGCCGAGAAGCCTTTGTAAGTGGTAATATGACGTTTATTTCTATTTTAGATACAGTAGGTGACACTGCGAGAAGGTTTTGGGGTACTTATTATTAATTTTAGTTGCACTTTTAGCGGTTTGGTTGCAGTTAGGTTATTATACACAGCTAAATATATTTATAGGCGTTCTGAGCCCTCTACTTGCTCCCTAACAAAAACAAAATAACAAATTATTTGAATAGAAAATGATTGAATTTTGCATTCGATTGGATTAACATTCAAACACACCTAAGCGTGCCGAGAAGCCTTCGTAAGTGGTAATATGACGTTTATTTCTATTTTAGATACAGTAGGTGACACTGCGAGAAGGTTTTGGGGTACTTATTATTAATTTTAGTTGCACTTTTAGCGGTTTGGTTGCAGTTAGGTTATTATACACAGCTAAATATATTTATAGGCGTTCTGAGCCCTCTACTTGCTCCCTAACAAAAACAAAATAACAATTTATTTGAATAGAAAATGATTGAATTTTGCATTCGATTGGATTAATATTTAAACATAACTAAGATTGCCGAGAAGCCTTTGTAAGTGGTAATATGACGTTTATTTCTATTTTAGATACAGTAGGTGGCACTGCGAGATGGTTTTGGGGTACTTATTATTAATTTTAGTTGCACTTTTAGCGGTTTGGTTGCAGTTAGGTTATTATACACAGCTAAATATATTTATAGGCGTTCTGAGCCCTCTACTTGCTCCCTAACAAAAACAAAATAACAAATTATTTGAATAGAAAATGATTGAATTTTGCATTGGATTGGATTAATATTTACACACAACTAAGAGTGCCGAGAAGCCTTCGTAAGTGGTAATAAGACGTTTATTTCTATTTTAGATACAGTAGGTGACACTGCGAGATGGTTTTGGGGTAATTATTATTAATTTTAGTTGCACTTTTAGCGGTTTGGTTGCAGTTAGGTTATTATACACAGATAAATATATTTATAGGCGTTCTGAGCCCTCTACTTGCTCCCTAACAAAAACAAAATAACAAATTATTTGAATAGAAAATGATTGAATTTTGCATTCGATTGGATTAATATTCAAACACACCTAAGCGTGCCGAGAAGCCTTCGTAAGTGGTAATATGACGTTTATTTCTATTTTAGATACAGTAGGTGACACTGCGAGATGGTTTTGGGGTACTTATTATTAATTTTAGTTGCACTTTTAGCGGTTTGGTTGCAGTTAGGTTATTATACACAGCTAAATATATATATAGGCGTTCTGAGCCCTCTACTTGCTCCCTAACAAAAACAAAATAACAAATTATTTGAATAGAAAATGATTGAATTTTGCATTCGATTGGATTAATATTTAAACATAACTAAGATTGCCGAGAAGCCTTTGTAAGTGGTAATATGACGTTTATTTCTATTTTAGATACAGTATGTGACACTGCGAGATGGTTTTGGGGTACTTATTATTAATTTTAGTTGCACTTTTAGCGGTTTGGTTGCAGTTAGGTTATTATACACAGCTAAATATATTTATAGGCGTTCTGAGCCCTCTACTTGCTCCCTAACAAAAACAAAATAACAATTTATTTGAATAGAAAATGATTGAATTTTGCATTCGATTGGATTAATATTTAAACATAACTAAGAGTGCCGAGAAGCCTTCGTAAGTGGTAATATGACGTTTATTTCTATTTTAGATACAGTGGGTGACACTGCGAGATGGTTTTGGGGTACTTATTATTAATTTTAGTTGCACTTTTAGCGGTTTGGTTGCAGTTAGGTTATTATACACAGCTAAATATATATATAGGCGTTCTGAGCCCTCCACTTGCTCCCTAACAAAAACAAAATAACAAATTATTTGAATAGAAAATGATTGAATTTTGCATTCGATTGGATTAATATTCAAACACACCTAAGCGTGCCGAGAAGCCTTCGTAAGTGGTAATATGACGTTTATTTCTATTTTAGATACAGTAGGTGACACTGCGAGATGGTTTTGGGGTACTTATTATTAATTTTAGTTGCACTTTTAGCGGTTTGGTTGCAGTTAGGTTATTATACACAGCTAAATATATTTATAGGCGTTCTGAGCCCTCTACTTGTTCCCTAACAAAAACAAAATAACAAATTATTTGAATAGAAAATGATTGAATTTTGCATTCGATTGGATTAATATTCAAACACACTAAGCGTGCCGAGAAGCCTTCGTAAGTGGTAATATGACGTTTATTTCTATTTTAGATACAGTAGGTGACACTGATAGATGGTTTTGGGGTACTTATTATTAATTTTAGTTGCACTTTTAGCGGTTTGGTTGCAGTTAGGTTATTATACACAGCTAAATATATTTATAGCCGTTCTGAGCCCTCTACTTGCTCCCTAACAAAAACAAAATAACAATTTATTTGAATAGAAAATGATTGAATTTTGCATTCGATTGGATTAATATTTAAACATAACTAAGATTGCCGAGAAGCCTTTGTAAGTGGTAATATGACGGTTATTTCTATTTTAGATACAGTAGGTGACACTGCGAGATGGTTTTGGGGTACTTATTATTAATTTTAGTTGCACTTTTAGCGGTTTGGTTGCAGTTAGGTTATTATACACAGCTAAATATATTTATAGGCGTTTTGAGCCCTCTACTTGCTCCCTAACAAAAACAAAATAACAAATTATTTGAATAGAAAATGATTGAATTTTGCATTGGATTGGATTAATATTTACACACAACTAAGAGTTCCGAGAAGCCTTCGTAAGTGGTAATAAGACGTTTATTTCTATTTTAGATACAGTAGGTGACACTGCGAGATGGTTTTGGGGTAATTATTATTAATTTTAGTTGCACTTTTAGCGGTTTGTTTGCAGTTAGGTTATTATACACAGATAAATATATTTATAGGCGTTCTGAGCCCTCTACTTGCTCCCTAACAAAAACAAAATAACAAATTATTTGAATAGAAAATGATTGAATTTTGCATTCGATTGGATTAATATTCAAACACACCTAAGCGTGCCGAGAAGCCTTCGTAAGTGGTAATATGACGTTTATTTCTATTTTAGATACAGTAGGTGACACTGCGAGATGGTTTTGGGGTACTTATTATTAATTTTAGTTGCACTTTTAGCGGTTTGGTTGCAGTTAGGTTATTATACACAGCTAAATATATATATAGGCGTTCTGAGCCCTCTACTTGCACCCTAACAAAAACAAAATAACAAATTATTTGAATAGAAAATGATTGAATTTTGCATTCGATTGGATTAATATTCAAACACACCTAAGCGTGCCGAGAAGGCTTCGTAAGTGGTATTATGACGTTTATTTCTATTTTAGATACAGTAAGTGACACTGCGAGATGGTTTTGGGGTACTTATTATTAATTTTAGTTGCACTTTTAGCGGTTTGGTTGCAGTTAGGTTATTATACACAGCTAAATATATTTATAGGCGTTCTGAGCCCTCTACTAGCTCCCTAACAAAAACAAAATAACAAATTATTTGAATAGAAAATGATTGAATTTTGCATTCGATTGGATTAATATTCAAACACACCTAAGCGTGCCGAGAAGCCTTCGTAAGTGGTAATATGACGTTTATTTCTATTTTAGATACAGTAGGTGACACTGCGAGATGGTTTTGGGGTACTTATTATTAATTTTAGTTGCACTTTTAGCGGTTTGGTTGCAGTTAGGTTATTATACACAGCTAAATATATTTATAGGCGTTCTGAGCCCTCTACTTGCTCCCTAACAAAAACAAAATAACAAATTATTTGAATAGAAAATGATTGAATTTTGCATTCGATTGGATTAATATTCAAACACACTAAGCGTGCCGAGAAGCCTTCGTAAGTGGTAATATGACGTTTATTTCTATTTTAGATACAGTAGGTGACACTGATAGATGGTTTTGGGGTACTTATTATTAATTTTAGTTGCACTTTTAGCGGTTTGGTTGCAGTTAGGTTATTATACACAGCTAAATATATTTATAGGCGTTCTGAGCCCTCTACTTGCTCCCTAACAAAAACAAAATAACAAATTATTTGAATAGAAAATGATTGAATTTTGCTTTCGATTGGATTAATATTCAAACACACTAAGCGTGCCGAGAAGCCTTCGTAAGTGGTAATATGACTTTTATTTCTATTTTAGATACAGTAGGTGACACTGCGAGATGGTTTTGGGTTACTTATTATTTATTTTAGTTGCACTTTTAGCGGTTTGGTCGCAGTTAGGTAATTATACACAGCTAAATATATTTATAGGCGTTCTGAGCCCTCTACTTGCTCCCTAACAAAAACAAAATAACAAATTATTTGAATAGAAAATGATTGAATTTTGCATTCGATTGGATTAATATTCAAACACACTAAGCGTGCCGAGAAGCCTTCGTAAGTGGTAATATGACGTTTATTTCTATTTTAGATACAGTAGGTGACACTGCGAGATGGTTTTGGGGTACTTATTATTAATTTTAGTTGCACTTTTAGCGGTTTGGTTGCAGTTAGGTTATTATACACAGCTAAATATATTTATAGGCGTTCTGAGCCCTCTACTAGCTCCCTAACAAAAACAAAATAACAAATTATTTGAATAGAAAATGATTGAATTTTGCATTCGATTGGATTAATATTCAAACACACCTAAGCGTGCCGAGAAGCCCTCGTAAGTGGTAATATGACGTTTATTTTTATTTTAGATACAGTAGGTGACACTGCGAGATGGTTTTGGGGTACTTATTATTAATTTTAGTTGCACTTTTAGCGTTTTGGTTGCAGTTAGGTTATTATACACAGCTAAATATATTTATAGGCGTTCTGAGCCCTCTACTTGCTCCCTAACAAAAACAAAATAACAAATTATTTGAATAGAAAATGATTGAATTTTGCATTCGATTGGATTAATATTCAAACACACTAAGCGTGCCGAGAAGCCTTCGTAAGTGGTAATATGACGTTTATTTCTATTTTAGATACAGTAGGTGACACTGCGAGATGGTTTTGGGGTACTTATTATTAATTTCAGTTGCACTTTTAGCGGTTTGGTTGCAGTTAGGTTATTATACACAGCTAAATATATTTATAGGCGTTCTGAGCCCTCTACTTGCTCCCTAACAAAAACAAAATAACAAATTATTTGAATAGAAAATGATTGAATTTTGCATTCGATTGGATTAATATTCAAACACACTAAGCGTGCCGAGAAGCCTTCGTAAGTGGTAATATGACGTTTATTTCTATTTTAGATACAGTAGGTGACACTGCGAGATGGTTTTGGGGTACTTATTATTAATTTTAGTTGCACTTTCAGCGGTTTGGTCGCAGTTAGGTAATTATACACAGCTAAATATATTTATAGGCGTTCTGAGCCCTCTACTTGCTCCCTAACAAAAACAAAATAACAAATTATTTGAATAGAAAATGATTGAATTTTGCATTCGATTGGATTAACATTCAAACATAACTAAGATTGCCGAGAAGCCTTTGTAAGTGGTAATATGACGTTTATTTCTATTTTAGATACAGTAGGTGACACTGCGAGATGGTTTTGGGGTACTTATTATTAATTTTAGTTGCACTTTTAGCGGTTTGGTTGCAGTTAGGTTATTATAAACAGCTAAATATATTTATAGGCGTTCTGAGCCCTCTACTTGCTCCCTAACAAAAACAAAATAACAAATTATTTAAATAGAAAATTATTGAATTTTGCATTCGATTGGATTAATATTTACACACAACTAAGAGTGCCGAGAAGCCTTCGTAAGTGGTAATAAGACGTTTATTTCTATTTTAGATACAGTAGGTGACACTGCGAGATGGTTTTGGGGTACTTATTATTAATTTTAGTTGCACTTTTAGCGGTTTGGTTGCAGTTAGGTTATTATACACAGATAAATATATTTATAGGCGTTCTGAGCCCTCTACTTGCTCCCTAACAAAAACAAAATAACAAATTATTTGAATAGAAAATGACTGAATTTTGCATTCGATTGGATTAATATTCAAACACACTAAGCGTGCCGAGAAGCCTTCGTAAGTGGTAATATGACGTTTATTTCTATTTTAGATACAGTAGGTGACACTGCGAGATGGTTTTGGGGTACTTATTATTAATTTTAGTTGCACTTTTAGCGGTTTGGTTGCAGTTAGGTTATTATACACAGCTAAATATATATATAGGCGTTCTAAGCCCTCTACTTGCTCCCTAACAAAAACAAAATAACAAATTATTTGAATAGAAAATGATTGAATTTTGCATTCGATTGGATTAATATTCAAACACATCTAAGCGTGCCGAGAAGGCTTCGTAAGTGGTATTATGACGTTTATTTCTATTTTAGATACAGTGGGTGACACTGCGAGATGGTTTTGGGGTACTTATTATTAATTTTAGTTGCACTTTTAGCGGTTTGGTTGCAGTTAGGTTATTATAAACAGCTAAATATATTTATAGGCGTTCTGAGCCCTCTACTTGCTCCCTAACAAAAACAAAATAACAAATTATTTAAATAGAAAATTATTGAATTTTGCATTCGATTGGATTAATATTTACACACAACTAAGAGTGCCGAGAAGCCTTCGTAAGTGGTAATAAGACGTTTATTTCTATTTTAGATACAGTAGGTGACACTGCGAGATGGTTTTGGGGTACTTATTATTAATTTTAGTTGCACTTTTAGCGGTTTGGTTGCAGTTAGGTTATTATACACAGATAAATATATTTATAGGCGTTCTGAGCCCTCTACTTGCTCCCTAACAAAAACAAAATAACAAATTATTTGAATAGAAAATGACTGAATTTTGCATTCGATTGGATTAATATTCAAACACACTAAGCGTGCCGAGAAGCCTTCGTAAGTGGTAATATGACGTTTATTTCTATTTTAGATACAGTAGGTGACACTGCAAGATGGTTTTGGGGTACTTATTATTAATTTTAGTTGCACTTTTAGCGGTTTGGTTGCAGTTAGGTTATTATACACAGCTAAATATATATATAGGCGTTCTGAGCCCTCTACTTGCTCCCTAACAAAAACAAAATAACAAATTATTTGAATAGAAAATGATTGAATTTTGCATTCGATTGGATTAATATTCAAACACACCTAAGCGTGCCAAGAAGCCTTCGTAAGTGGTAATATGACGTTTATTTCTATTTTAGATACAGTAGGTGACACTGCGAGAAGGTTTTGGGGTACTTATCATTAATTTTAGTTGCACTTTTAGCGGTTTGGTTGCAGTTAGGTTATTATACACAGCTAAATATATTTATAGGCCTTCTGAGCCCTCTACTTGCTCCCTAACAAAAACAAAATAACAAATTATTTGAATAGAAAATGATTGAATTTTGCATTCGATTGGATTAATATTCAAACACACCTAAGCGTGCCGAGAAGCCTTCGTAAGTGGTAATATGACGTTTATTTCTATTTTAGATACAGTAGGTGACACTGCGAGAAGGTTTTGGGGTACTTATCATTAATTTTAGTTGCACTTTTAGCGGTTTGGGTGCAGTTAGGTTATTATACACAGCTAAATATATTTATAGGCGTTCTGAGCCCTCTACTTGCTCCCTAACAAAAACAAAATAACAAATTATTTGAATAGAAAATGATTGAATTTTGCATTCGATTGGATTAATATTCAAACACACTAAGCGTGCCGAGAAGCCTTCGTAAGTGGTAATATGACGTTTATTTCTATTTTAGATACAGTAGGTGACACTGATAGATGGTTTTGGGGTACTTATTATTAATTTTAGTTGCACTTTTAGCGGTTTGGTTGCAGTTAGGTTATTATACACAGCTAAATATATTTATAGGCGTTCTGAGCCCTCTACTTGCTCCCTAACAAAAACAAAATAACAAATTATTTGAATAGAAAATGATTGAATTTTGTATTCGATTGGATTAATATTCAAACACACCTAAGCGTGCCGAGAAGCCTTCGTAAGTGGTAATATGACGTTTATTTCTATTTTAGATACAGTAGGTGACACTGCGAGATGGTTTTGGGGTACTTATTATTAATTTTAGTTGCACTTTTAGCGGTTTGGTTGCAGTTAGGTTATTATACACAGCTAAATATATTTATAGGCGTTCTGAGCCCTCTACTTGTTCCCTAACAAAAACAAAATAACAAATTATTTGAATAGAAAATGATTGAATTTTGCATTCGATTGGATTAATATTCAAACACACTAAGCGTCCCGAGAAGCCTTCGTAAGTGGTAATATGACTTTTATTTCTATTTTAGATACAGTAGGTGACACTGCGAGATGGTTTTGGGTTACTTATTATTTATTTAAGTTGCACTTTTAGCGGTTTGGTCGCAGTTAGGTAATTATACACAGCTAAATATATTTATAGGCGTTCTGAGCCCTCTACTTGCTCCCTAACAAAAACATAATAACAAATTATTTGAATAGAAAATGATTGAATTTTGCATTCGATTGGATTAATATTCAAACACACCTAAGCGTGCCAAGAAGCCTTCGTAAGTGGTAATATGACGTTTATTTCTATTTTAGATACAGTAGGTGACACTGCGAGAAGGTTTTGGGGTACTTATCATTAATTTTAGTTGCACTTTTAGCGGTTTGGTTGCAGTTAGGTTATTATACACAGCTAAATATATTTATAGGCGTTCTGAGCCCTCTACTTGCTCCCTAACAAAAACAAAATAACAAATTATTTGAATAGAAAATGATTGAATTTTGCATTCGATTGGATTAATATTCAAACACACCTAAGCGTGCCGAGAAGCCTTCGTAAGTGGTAATATGACGTTTACTTCTATTTTAGATACAGTAGGTGACACTGCGAGATGGTTTTGGGGTACTTATTATTAATTTTTGTTGCACTTTTAGCGGTTTGGTTGCAGTTAGGTTATTATACACAGCTAAATATATTTATAGGCGTTCTGAGCCCTCTACTTGCTCCCTAACAAAAACAAAATAACAAATTATTTGAATAGAAAATGACTGAATTTTGCATTCGATTGGATTAATATTCAAACACACTAAGCGTGCCGACAAGTCTTCGTAAGTGGTAATATGACGTTTATTTCTATTTTAGATACAATAGGTGACACTGCGAGATGGTTTTGGGGTACTTATTATTAATTTTAGTTGCACTTTTAGCGGTTTGGTTGCAGTTAGGTTATTATACAGAGCTTAATACATTTATAGGCGTTCTGAGCCCTCTACGTGCTCCCTAACAAAAACAAAATAAATTATTTGAATAGAAAATGATTAAATTTTGCATTCGATTGGATTAATATTCAAACACACTAAGCGTGCCGAGAAGCCTTCGTAAGTGGTAATATGACGTTTATTTCTATTTTAGATACAGTAGGTGACACTGGGAGATGGTTTTGGGGTACTTATTATTAATTTTAGTTGCACTTATAGCGGTTTGGTCGCAGTTAGGTAATTAAACACAGCTAAATATATTTATAGGCGTTCTGAGCCTTCTACTTGCTCCCTAACAAAAACAAAATAACAAATTATTTGAATAGAAAATGATTGAATTTTGCATTCGATTGGATTAATATTCAAACACACTAAGGGTGCCGAGAAGTCTTCGTAAGTGGTAATATGACGTTTATTTCTATTTTAGATACAGTAGGTGACACTGCGAGATGGTTTTGGGGTACTTATTATTAATTTTAGTTGCACTTATAGCGGTTTGGTCGCAGTTAGGTAATTAAACACAGCTAAATATATTTATAGGCGTTCTGAGCCCTCTACTTGCTCCCTAACAAAAACAAAATAACAATTTATTTGAATAGAAAATAATTGAATTTTGCATTCGATTGGATTAACAATCAAACACACCTAAGCGTGCCGAGAAGCCTTCGTAAGTGGTAATATGACGTTTATTTCTATTTTAGATACAGTACGTGACACTGCGAGAAGGTTTTGGGGTACTTATTATTAATTTTAGTTGCACTTTTAGCGGTTTGGTTGCAGTTAGGTTATTATACACAGCTAAATATATTTATAGGCGTTCTGAGCCCTCTACTTGCTCCCTAACAAAAACAAAATAACAATTTATTTGAATAGAAAATAATTGAATTTTGCATTCGATTGGATTAATATTTAAACATAACTAAGAGTGCCGAGAAGCCTTTGTAAGTGGTAATATGACGTTTATTTCTATTTTAGATACAGTAGGTGACACTGCGAGATGGTTTTGGGGTACTTATTATTAATTTTAGTTGCACTTATAGCGGTTTGGTCGCAGTTAGGTAATTAAACACAGCTAAATATATTTATAGGCGTTCTGAGCCCTCTACTTGCTCCCTAACAAAAACAAAATAACAAATTATTTGAATAGAAAATGATTGAATTTTGCATTCGATTGGATTAATATTCAAACACACTAAGCGTGCCGAGAAGTCTTCGTAAGTGGTAATATGACGTTTATTTCTATTTTAGATACAGTAGGTGACACTGCGAGATGGTTTTGGGGTACTTATTATTAATTTTAGTTGCACTTTTAGCGGTTTGGTTGCAGTTAGGTTATTATACACAGCTAAATATATTTATAGGCGTTCTGAGCCCTCTACGTGCTCCCTAACAAAAACAAAATAACAAATTATTTGAATAGAAAATGATTGAATTTTGCATTCGATTGGATTAATATTCAAACACACTAAGCGTGCCGAGAAGCCTTCGTAAGTGGTAATATGACGTTTATTTCTATTTTAGATACAGTAGGTGACACTGCGAGATGGTTTTGGGGTACTTATTATTAATTTTAGTTGCACTTATAGCGGTTTGGTCGCAGTTAGGTAATTAAACACAGCTAAATATATTTATAGGCGTTCTGAGCCCTCTACTTGCTCCCTAACAAAAACAAAATAACAAATTATTTGAATAGAAAATGATTGAATTTTGCATTCGATTGGATTAATATTCAAACACACTAAGCGTGCTGAGAAGTCTTCGTAAGTGGTAATATGACGTTTATTTCTATTTTAGATACAGTAGGTGACACTGCGAGATGGTTTTGGGGTACTTATTATTAATTTTAGTTGCACTTATAGCGGTTTGGTCGCAGTTAGGTAATTAAACACAGCTAAATATATTTATAGACGTTCTGAGCCCTCTACTTGCTCCCTAACAAAAACAAAATAACAAATTATTTGAATAGAAAATGATTGAATTTTGCATTCGATTGGATTAATATTCAAACACACTAAGCGTGCCGAGAAGCCTTCGTAAGTGGTAATATGACGTTTATTTCTATTTTAGATACAGTAGGTGACACTGCGAGATGGTTTTGGGGTACTTATTACTAATTTTAGTTGCACTTATAGCGGTTTGGTCACAGTTAGGTAATTAAACACAGCTAAATATATTTATAGGCGTTCTGAGCCCTCTACTTGCTCCCTAACAAAAACAAAATTACAAATTATTTGAATAGAAAATGATTGAATTTTGCATTCGATTGGATTAATATTCAAACACACTAAGCGTGCCGAGAAGCCTTCGTAAGTGGTAATATGACGTTTATTTCTATTTTAGATACAGTAGGTGACACTGCGAGATGGTTTTGGGGTACTTATTATTAATTTTAGTTGCACTTTTAGCGGTTTGGTTGCAGTTAGGTTATTATACACAGCTAAATATATTTATAGGCGTTTTGAGCCCTCTACGTGCTTCCTAACAAAAACAAAATAACAAATTATTTGAATAGAAAATGATTGAATTTTGCATTCGATTGGATTAATATTCAAACACACTAAGCGTGCCGAGAAGCCTTCGTAAGTGGTAATATGACGTTTATTTCTATTTTAGATACAGTAGGTGACACTGCGAGATGGTTTTGGGGTAGTTATTATTAATTTTAGTTGCACTTTTAGCGGTTTGGTTGCAGTTAGGTTATTATACACAGCTAAATATATTTATAGGCGTTCTGAGCCCTCTACTTGCTCCCTAACAAAAACAAAATAACAAATTATTTGAATAGAAAATGATTGAATTTTGCATTCGATTGGATTAATATTCAAACACACTAAGCGTGCCGACAAGCCTTCGTAAGTGGTAATATGACGTTTATTTCTATTTTAGATACAATAGGTGACACTGCGAGATGGTTTTGGGGTACTTATTATTAATTTTAGTTGCACTTTTAGCGGTTTGGTTGCAGTTAGGTTATTATACACAGCTAAATATATTTATAGGCGTTCTGAGCCCTCTACGTGCTCCCTAACAAAAACAAAATAAATTATTTGAATAGAAAATGATTAAATTTTGCATTCGATTGGATTAATATTCAAACACACTAAGCGTGCCGAGAAGCCTTCGTAAGTGGTAATATGACGTTTATTTCTATTTTAGATACAGTAGGTGACACTGGGAGATGGTTTTGGGGTACTTATTATTAATTTTAGTTGCACTTATAGCGGTTTGGTCGCAGTTAGGTAATTAAACACAGCTAAATATATTTATAGGCGTTCTGAGCCTTCTACTTGCTCCCTAACAAAAACAAAATAACAAATTATTTGAATAGAAAATGATTGAATTTTGCATTCGATTGGATTAATATTCAAACACACTAAGGGTGCCGAGAAGTCTTCGTAAGTGGTAATATGACGTTTATTTCTATTTTAGATACAGTAGGTGACACTGCGAGATGGTTTTGGGGTACTTATTATTAATTTTAGTTGCACTTATAGCGGTTTGGTCGCAGTTAGGTAATTAAACACAGCTAAATATATTTATAGGCGTTCTGAGCCCTCTACTTGCTCCCTAACAAAAACAAATTAACAATTTATTTGAATAGAAAATAATTGAATTTTGCATTCGATTGGATTAACAATCAAACATACCTAAGCGTGCCGAGAAGCCTTCGTAAGTGGTAATATGACGTTTATTTCTATTTTAGATACAGTAGGTGACACTGCGAGATGGTTTTGGGGTACTTATTATTAATTTTAGTTGCACTTATAGCGGTTTGGTCGCAGTTAGGTAATTAAACACAGCTAAATATATTTATAGGCGTTCTGAGCCCTCTACGTGCTCCCTAACAAAAACAAAATAAATTATTTGAATAGAAAATGATTAAATTTTGCATTCGATTGGATTAATATTCAAACACACTAAGCGTGCCGAGAAGCCTTCGTAAGTGGTAATATGACGTTTATTTCTATTTTAGATACAGTAGGTGACACTGGGAGATGGTTTTGGGGTACTTATTATTAATTTTAGTTGCACTTATAGCGGTTTGGTCGCAGTTAGGTAATTAAACACAGCTAAATATATTTATAGGCGTTCTGAGCCTTCTACTTGCTCCCTAACAAAAACAAAATAACAAATTATTTGAATAGAAAATGATTGAATTTTGCATTCGATTGGATTAATATTCAAACACACTAAGGGTGCCGAGGAGTCTTCGTAAGTGGTAATATGACGTTTATTTCTATTTTAGATACAGTAGGTGACACTGCGAGAAGGTTTTGGGGTACTTATTATTAATTTTAGTTGCACTTTTAGCGGTTTGGTTGCAGTTAGGTTATTATACACAGCTAAATATATTTATAGGCGTTCTGAGCCCTCTACTTGCTCCCTAACAAAAACAAAATAACAATTTATTTGAATAGAAAGTAATTGAATTTTGCATTCGATTGGATTAATATTTAAACATAACTAAGAGTGCCGAGAAGCCTTTGTAAGTGGTAATATGACGTTTATTTCTATTTTAGATACAGTAGGTGACACTGCGAGATGGTTTTGGGGTACTTATTATTAATTTTAGTTGCACTTTTAGCGGTTTGGTTGCAGTTAGGTTATTATACACAGCTAAATATATTTATAGGCGTTCTGAGCCCTCTACTTGCTCCCTAACAAAACAAAATAACAATTTATTTGAATAGAAAATGATTGAATTTTGCATTCGATTGGATTAATATTTAAACATAACTAAGAGTGCCGAGAAGCCTTTGTAAGTGGTAATATGACGTTTATTTCTATTTTAGATACAGTAGGTGACATTGCGAGATGGTTTTGGGGTACTTATTATTAATTTTAGTTGCACTTATAGCGGTTTGGTCGCAGTTAGGTAATTAAACACAGCTAAATATATTTATAGGCGTTCTGAGCCCTCTACTTGCTCCCTAACAAAAACAAAATAACAAATTATTTGAATAGAAAATGATTGAATTTTGCATTCGATTGGATTAATATTCAAACACACTAAGCGTGCCGAGAAGTCTTCGTAAGTGGTAATATGACGTTTATTTCTATTTTAGATACAGTAGGTGACACTGCGAGATGGTTTTGGGGTACTTATTATTAATTTTAGTTGCACTTTTAGCGGTTTGGTTGCAGTTAGGTTATTATACACAGCTAAATATATTTATAGGCGTTCTGAGCCCTCTACGTGCTCCCTAACAAAAACAAAATAACAAATTATTTGAATAGAAAATGATTGAATTTTGCATTCGATTGGATTAATATTCAAACACACTAAGCGTGCCGAGAAGCCTTCGTAAGTGGTAATATGACGTTTATTTCTATTTTAGATACAGTAGGTGACACTGCGAGATGGTTTTGGGGTACTTATTATTAATTTTAGTTGCACTTATAGCGGTTTGGTCGCAGTTAGGTAATTAAACACAGCTAAATATATTTATAGGCGTTCTGAGCCCTCTACTTGCTCCCTAACAAAAACAAAATAACAAATTATTTGAATAGAAAATGATTGAATTTTGCATTCGATTGGATTAATATTCAAACACACTAAGCGTGCTGAGAAGTCTTCGTAAGTGGTAATATGACGTTTATTTCTATTTTAGATACAGTAGGTGACACTGCGAGATGGTTTTGGGGTACTTATTATTAATTTTAGTTGCACTTATAGCGGTTTGGTCGCAGTTAGGTAATTAAACACAGCTAAATATATTTATAGACGTTCTGAGCCCTCTACTTGCTCCCTAACAAAAACAAAATAACAAATTATTTGAATAGAAAATGATTGAATTTTGCATTCGATTGGATTAATATTCAAACACACTAAGCGTGCCGAGAAGCCTTCGTAAGTGGTAATATGACGTTTATTTCTATTTTAGATACAGTAGGTGACACTGCGAGATGGTTTTGGGGTACTTATTACTAATTTTAGTTGCACTTATAGCGGTTTGGTCACAGTTAGGTAATTAAACACAGCTAAATATATTTATAGGCGTTCTGAGCCCTCTACTTGCTCCCTAACAAAAACAAAATTGCAAATTGTTTGAATAGAAAATGATTGAATTTTGCATTCGATTGGATTAATATTCAAACACACTAAGCGTGCCGAGAAGCCTTCGTAAGTGGTAATATGACGTTTATTTCTATTTTAGATACAGTAGGTGACACTGCGAGATGGTTTTGGGGGTACTTATTATTAATTTTAGTTGCACTTTTAGCGGTTTGGTTGCAGTTAGGTTATTATACACAGCTAAATATATTTATAGGCGTTTTGAGCCCTCTACGTGCTTCCTAACAAAAACAAAATAACAAATTATTTGAATAGAAAATGATTGAATTTTGCATTCGATTGGATTAATATTCAAACACACTAAGCGTGCCGAGAAGCCTTCGTAAGTGGTAATATGACGTTTATTTCTATTTTAGATACAGTAGGTGACACTGCGAGATGGTTTTGGGGTACTTATTATTAATTTTAGTTGCACTTTTAGCGGTTTGGTTGCAGTTAGGTAATTATACACAGCTAAATATATTTATAGGCGTTCTGAGCCCTCTACTTGCTCCCTAACAAAAACAAAATAACAAATTATTTGAATAGAAAATGATTGAATTTTGCATTCGATTGGATTAATATTCAAACACACTAAGCGTGCCGAGAAGCCTTCGTAAGTGGTAATATGACGTTTATTTCTATTTTAGATACAGTAGGTGACACTGCGAGATGGTTTTGGGGTAGTTATTATTAATTTTAGTTGCACTTTTAGCGGTTTGGTTGCAGTTAGGTTATTATACACAGCTAAATATATTTATAGGCGTTCTGAGCCCTCTATTTGCTCCCTAACAAAAACAAAATAACAAATTATTTGAATAGAAAACGATTGAATTTTGCATTCGATTGGATTAATATTCAAACACACCTAAGCGTGCGAGAAGCCTTCGTAAGTGGTAATATGACGTTTATTTCTATTTTAGATACAGTAGGTGACACTGCGAGCTGGTTTTGGGGTACTTATTATTAATTTTAGTTGCACTTTTAGCGGTTTGGTTGCAGTTAGGTTATTATACACAGCTAAATATATTTATAGGCGTTCTGAGCCCTCTACTTGCTCCCTAACAAAAACAAAATAACAAATTATTTGAATAGAAAATTATTGAATTTTGCATTCGATTGGATTAATATTCAAACACACCTAAGCGTGCCGAGAAGCCTTCGTAAGTGGTAATATGACGTTTATTTCTATTTTAGATACAGTAGGTGACACTGCGAGATGGTTTTGGGGTACTTATTATTAATTTTAGTTGCACTTTTAGCGATTTGTTTGCAGTTAGGTTATTATACACAGCTAAATATATTTATAGGCGTTCTGAGCCCTCTACGTGCTCCCTAACAAAAACAAAATAACAAATTATTTGAATAGAAAATGATTTAATTTTGCATTCGATTGGATTAATATTCAAACACACTAAGCGTGCCGAGAAGCCTTCGTAAGTGGTAATATGACGTTTATTTCTATTTTAGAGACAGTAGGTGACACTGCGAGATGGTTTTGGGGTACTTATTATTAATTTTAGTTGCACTTTTAGCGGTTTGGTCGCAGTTAGGTAATTATACACAGCTAAATATATTTATAGGCGTTCTGAGCCTTCTACTTGCTCCCTAACAAAAACAAAATAACAAATTATTTGAATAGAAAATGATTGAATTTTGCATTCGATTGGATTAATATTCAAACACACTAAGCGTGCCGAGAAGCCTTCATAAGTGGTAATATGACGTTTATTTCTATTTTAGATACAGTAGGTGACACTGCGAGATGGTTTTGGGGTACTTATTATTAATTTTAGTTGCACTTTTAGCGGTTTGGTTGCAGTTAGGTTATTATACACAGCTAAATATATTTATAGGCGTTCTGAGCCCTCTACTTGCTCCCTAACAAAAACAAAATAACAAATTATTTGAATAGAAAATGATTGAATTTTGCATTCGATTGGATTAATATTCAAACACAACTAAGCGTGCCGAGAAGCCTTCGTAAGTGGTAATATGACGTTTATTTCTATTTTAGATACAGTAGGTGACACTGCGAGATGGTTTTGGGGTACTTATTATTAATTTTAGTTGCACTTTTAGCGGTTTGGTCGCAGTTAGGTAATTATACACAGCTAAATATATTTATAGGCGTTCTGAGCCCTCTACTTGCTCCCTAACAAAAACAAAATAACAAATTATTCGAATAGAAAATGATTGAATTTTGCATTCGATTGGATTAATATTCAAACACACTAAGCGTGCCGAGAAGCCTTCGTAAGTGGTAATATGACGTTTATTTCTATTTTAGATACAGTAGGTGACACTGCGAGATGGTTTTGGGGTACTTATTATTAATTTTAGTTGCACTTTTAGCGGTTTGGTTGCAGTTGGGTTATTATACACAGCTAAATATATTTATAGGCGTTCTGAGCCCTCTACTTGCTCCCTAACAAAAACAAAATAACAAATTATTCGAATAGAAAATTATTGAATTTTGCATTCGATTGGATTAATATTCAAACACACTAAGCGTGCCGAGAAGCCTTCGTAAGTGGTAATATGACGTTTATTTCTATTTTAGATACTGTAGGTGACACTGCGAGATGGTTTTGGGGTACTTATTATTAATTTTAGTTGCACTTTTAGCGGTTTGGTTGCAGTTAGGTTATTATACACAGCTAAATATATTTATAGGCGTTCTGAGCCCTCTACTTGCTCCCTAACAAAAACAAAATAACAAATTATTTGAATAGAAAATGATTGAATTTTGCATTCGATTGGATTAATATTCAAACATACCCAAGCGTGCCGAGAAACCTTCGTAAGTGGTAATATGACGTTTATTTCTATTTTAGATACAGTAGGTGACACTGCGAGATGGTTTTGGGGTACTTATTATTAATTTTAGTTGCACTTTTAGCGGTTTGGTTGCAGTTGGGTTATTATACACAGCTAAATATATTTATAGGCGTTCTGAGCCCTCTACTTGCTCCCTAACAAAAACAAAATAACAAATTATTCGAATAGAAAATTATTGAATTTTGCATTCGATTGGATTAATATTCAAACACACTAAGCGTGCCGAGAAGCCTTCGTAAGTGGTAATATGACGTTTATTTCTATTTTAGATACTGTAGGTGACACTGCGAGATGGTTTTGGGGTACTTATTATTAATTTTAGTTGCACTTTTAGCGGTTTGGTTGCAGTTAGGTTATTATACACAGCTAAATATATTTATAGGCGTTCTGAGCCCTCTACTTGCTCCCTAACAAAAACAAAATAACAAATTATTTGAATAGAAAATGATTGAATTTTGCATTCGATTGGATTAATATTCAGACACACTAAGCGTGCCGAGAAGCCTTCGTAAGTGGTAATATGACGTTGATTTCTATTTTAGATACAGTAGGTGACACTGCGAGATGGTTTTGGGGTACTTATTATTAATTTTAGTTGCACTTTTAGCGGTTTGGTTGCAGTTAGGTTATTATACACAGCTAAATATATTTATAGGCGTTCTGTGCCCTCTACTTGCTCCCTAACAAAAACAAAATAACAAATTATTTGAATAGAAAATGATTGAATTTTGCATTCGATTGGATTAATATTCAACCACACTAAGCGTGCCGAGAAGCCTTTGTAAGTGGTAATATGACGTTTATTTCTATTTTAGATACAGTAGGTGACACTGCGAGATGGTTTTGGGGTACTTATTATTAATTTTAGTTGCAGTTTTAGCGGTTTGGTTGCAGTTAGGTTATTATACACAGCTAAATATATTTATAGGCGTTCTGAGCCCTCTACTTGCTCCCTAACAAAAACAAAATAACAAATTATTTGAATAGAAAATAATTGAATTTTGCATTCGATTGGATTAATATTCAAACACACCTAAGCGTGCCGAGAAGCCTTCGTAAGTGGTAATATGACGTTTATTTCTATTTTAAATACAGTAGGTGACACTGCGAGATGGTTTTGGGGTACTTATTATTAATTTTAGTTGCACTTCTAGCGGTTTGGTCGCAGTTAGGTAATTATACACAGCTAAATATATTTATAGGCGTTCTGAGCCCACTACTTGCTCCCTAACAAAAACAAAATAACAAATTATTTGAATAGAAAATGATTGAATTTTGCATTCGATTGGATTAATATTCAAACACACTAAGCGTGCCGAGAAGCCTTCGTAAGTGGTAATATGACGTTTATTTCTATTTTAAATACAGTAGGTGACACTGCGAGATGGTTTTGGGGTACTTATTATTAATTTTAATTGCACTTTTAGCGGTTTGGTTGCAGTTAGGTTATTATACACAGCTAAATATATTTATAGGCGTTCTGAGCCCTCTACGTGCTCCCTAACAAAAACAAAATAACAAATTATTTGAATAGAAATTGATTGAATTTTCCATTCGATTGGATTAATATTCAAACACACTAAGCGTGCCGAGAAGCCTTCGTAAGTGGTAATATGACGTTTATTTCTATTTTAGATACAGTAGGTGACACTGCGAGATGGTTTTGGGGTACTTATTATTAATTTTAGTTGCACTTTTAGCGGTTTGGTCGCAGTTAGGTAATTTTACACAGCTAAATATATTTATAGGCGTTCTGAGCCCTCTACTTGCTCCCTAACAAAAACAAAATAACAAACTATTTGAATAGAAAATGATTGAATTTTGCATTCGATTGGATTAATATTCAAACACACTAAGCGTGCCGAGAAGCCTTCGTAAGTGGTAATATGACGTTTATTTCTATTTTAGATACAGTAGGTGACACTACGATATGGTTTTGGGGTACTTATTATTAATTTTAATTGCACTTTTAGCGGTTTGGTTGCAGTTAGGTTATTATACACAGCTAAATATATTTATAGGCGTTCTGAGCCCTCTACTTGCTCCCTAACAAAAACAAAATAACAAATTATTTGAATAGAAAATGATTGAATTTTGCATTCGATTGGATTAATATTCAAACACACTAAGCGTGCCGAGAAGCCTTCGTAAGTGGTAATATGACGTTTATTTCTATTTTAGATACAGTAGGTGACACTGCGAGATGGTTTTGGGGTACTTATTATTAATTTTAGTTGCACTTTTAGCGGTTTGGTTGCAGTTAGGTTATTATACACAGCTAAATATATTTATAGGCGTTCTGAGCCCTCTACTTGCTCCCTAACAAAAACAAAATAACAAATTATTTGAATAGAAAATGATTGAATTTTGCATTCGATTGGATTAATATTCAAACACAACTAAGCGTGCCGAGAAGCCTTCGTAAGTGGTAATATGACGTTAATTTCTATTTTAGATACAGTAGGTGACACTGCGAGATGGTTTTGGGGTACTTATTATTAATTTTAGTTGCACTTTTAGCGGTTTGGTCGCAGTTAGGTAATTATACACAGCTAAATATATTTATAGGCGTTCTGAGCCCTCTACTTGCTCCCTAACCAAAACAAAATAACAAATTATTTGAATAGAAAATGATTGAATTTTGCATTCGATTGGATTAATATTCAAACCCAACTAAGCGTGCCGAGAAGCCTTCGTAAGTGGTAATATGACGTTTATTTCTATTTTAGATACAGTAGGGGTGACACTGCGAGATGGTTTTGGGGTACTTATTATTAATTTTAGTTGCACTTTTAGCGGTTTGGTTGAAGTTAGGTAATTATATACAGCTAAATATATTTATAGGCGTTCTGAGCTCTCTACTTGCTCCCTAACCAAAACAAAATAACAAATTATTTGAATAGAAAATGATTGAATTTTGCATTCGATTGGATTAATATACAACCACACTAAGCGTGCCGAGAAGCCTTCGTAAGTGGTAATATGACGTTTATTTCTATTTTAGATACAGTAGGTGACACTGCGAGATGGTTTTGGGGTACTTATTATTAATTTTAGTTGCACTTTTAGCGGTTAGGTTGCAGTTAGGTTATTATACATAGCTAAATATATTTATAGTCTTTCTGAGCCCTCTACTTGCTCCCTAACAAAAACAAAATAACAAATTATTTGAATAGAAAATGATTGAATTTTGCATTCGATTGGATTAATATTCAAACACACTAAGCGTGCCGAGAAGCCTTCGTAAGTGGTAATATGACGTTTATTTCTATTTTAGATACAGTAGGTGACACTGCGAGATGGTTTTGGGGTACTTATTATTAATTTTAGTTGCACTTTTAGCGGTTTGGTTGCAGTTAGGTTATTATACACAGCTAAATATATTTATAGGCGTTCTGAGCCCTCTACTTGCTCCCTAACCAAAACAAAATAACAAATTATTTGAATAGAAAATGATTGAATTTTGCATTCGATTGGATTAATATACAACCACACTAAGCGTGCCGAGAAGCCTTTGTAAGTGGTAATATGACGTTTATTTCTATTTTAGATACAGTAGGTGACACTGCGAGATGGTTTTGGGGTACTTATTATTAATTTTAGTTGCACTTTTAGCGGTTTGGTTGCAGTTAGGTTATTATACACAGCTAAATATATTTATAGGCGTTCTGAGCCTTCTACTTGCTCCCTAACAAAAACAAAATAACAAAGTATTTGAATAGAAAATGATTGAATTTTGCATTCGATTGGATTAATATGCAAACACACCTAAGCGTGCCGAGAAGCCTTCGTAAGTGGTAATATGACGTTTATTTCTATTTTAGATACAGTAGGTGACACTGCGAGATGGTTTTGGGGTACTTATTATTAATTTTAGTTGCACTTTTAGCGGTTTGGTCGCAGTTAGGTAATTATACACAGCTAAATATATTTATAGGCGTTCTGAGCCCTCTACTTGCTCCCTAACAAAAACAAAATAACAAATTATTTGAATAGAAAATGATTGAATTTTGCATTCGATTGGATTAATATTCAAACACACTAAGCGTGCCGAGAAGCCTTCGTAAGTGGTAATATGACGTTTATTTCTATTTTAGATACAGTAGGTGACACTGCGAGATGGTTTTGGGGTACTTATTATTAATTTTAGTTGCACTTTTAGCGGTTTGGTTGCAGTTAGGTTATTATACACAGCTAAATATATTTATAGGCGTTCTGAGCCCTCTACTTGCTCCCTAACAAAAACAAAATAACAAATTATTCGAATAGAAAATGATTGAATTTTGCATTCGATTGGATTAATATTCAAACACACTAAGCGTGCCGAGAAGCCTTCGTAAGTGGTAATATGACGTTTATTTCTATTTTAGATACAGTAGGTGACACTGCGAGATGGTTTTGGGGTACTTATTATTAATTTTAGTTGCACTTTTAGCGGTTTGGTTGCAGTTAGGTTATTATACACAGCTAAATATATTTATAGGCGTTCTGAGCCCTCTACTTGCTCCCTAACAAAAACAAAATAACAAATTATTCGAATAGAAAATGATTGAATTTTGCATTCGATTGGATTAATATTCAAACACACTAAGCGTGCCGAGAAGCCTTCGTAAGTGGTAATATGACGTTTATTTCTATTTTAGATACAGTAGGTGACACTGCGAGATGGTTTTGGGGTACTTATTATTAATTTTAGTTGCACTTTTAGCGGTTTGGTTGCAGTTGGGTTATTATACACAGCTAAATATATTTATAGGCGTTCTGAGCCCTCTACTTGCTCCCTAACAAAAACAAAATAACAAATTATTTGAATAGAAAATGATTGAATTTTGCATTCGATTGGATTAATATTCAAACACAACTAAGCGTGCCGAGAAGCCTTCGTAAGTGGTAATATGACGTTTATTTCTATTTTAGATACAGTAGGTGACACTGCGAGATGGTTTTGGGGTACTTATTATTAATTTTAGTTGCACTTTTAGCGGTTTGGTCGCAGTTAGGTAATTATACACAGCTAAATATATTTATAGGCGTTCTGAGCCCTCTACTTGCTCCCTAACAAAAACAAAATAACAAATTATTTGAATAGAAAATGATTGAATTTTGCATTCGATTGGAATAATATTCAGACACACTAAGCGTGCCGAGAAGCCTTCGTAAGTGGTAATATGACGTTTATTTCTATTTTAGATACAGTAGGTGACACTGCGAGATGGTTTTGGGGTACTTATTATTAATTTTAGTTGCACTTTTAGCGGTTTGGTTGCAGTTAGGTTATTATACACAGCTAAATATATTTATAGGCGTTCTGAGCCCTCTACTTGCTCCCTAACAAAAACAAAATAACAAATTATTTGAATAGAAAATGATTGAATTTTGCATTCGATTGGATTAATATTCAACCACACTAAGCGTGCCGAGAAGCCTTTGTAAGTGGTAATATGACGTTTATTTCTATTTTAGATACAGTAGGTGACACTGCGAGATGGTTTTGGGGTACTTATTATTAATTTTAGTTGCACTTTTAGCGGTTTGGTTGCAGTTAGGTTATTATACACAGCTAAATATATTTATAGGCGTTCTGAGCCCTCTACTTGCTCCCTAACAAAAACAAAATAACAAATTATTTGAATAGAAAATAATTGAATTTTGCATTCGATTGGATTAATATTCAAACACACCTAAGCGTGCCGAGAAGCCTTCGTAAGTGGTAATATGACGTTTATTTCTATTTTAAATACAGTAGGTGACACTGCGAGATGGTTTTGGGGTACTTATTATTAATTTTAGTTGCACTTCTAGCGGTTTGGTCGCAGTTAGGTAATTATACACAGCTAAATATATTTATAGGCGTTCTGAGCCCTCTACTTGCTCCCTAACAAAAACAAAATAACAAATTATTTGAATAGAAAATGATTGAATTTTGCATTCGCTTGGAATAATATTCAGACACACTAAGCGTGCCGAGAAGCCTTCGTAAGTGGTAATATGACGTTTATTTCTATTTTAGATACAGTAGGTGACACTGCGAGATGGTTTTGGGGTACTTATTATTAATTTTAGTTGCACTTTTAGCGGTTTGGTTGCAGTTAGGTTATTATACACAGCTAAATATATTTATAGGCGTTCTGAGCCCTCTACTTGCTCCCTAACAAAAACAAAATAACAAATTATTTGAATAGAAAATAATTGAATTTTGCATTCGATTGGATTAATATTCAAACACACCTAAGCGTGCCGAGAAGCCTTCGTAAGTGGTAATATGACGTTTATTTCTATTTTAAATACAGTAGGTGACACTGCGAGATGGTTTTGGGGTACTTATTATTAATTTTAGTTGCACTTCTAGCGGTTTGGTCGCAGTTAGGTAATTATACACAGCTAAATATATTTATAGGCGTTCTGAGCCCTCTACTTGCTCCCTAACAAAAACAAAATAACAAATTATTTGAATAGAAAATGATTGAATTTTGCATTCGATTGGAATAATATTCAGACACACTAAGCGTGCCGAGAAGCCTTCGTAAGTGGTAATATGACGTTTATTTCTATTTTAGATACAGTAGGTGACACTGCGAGATGGTTTTGGGGTACTTATTATTAATTTTAGTTGCACTTTTAGCGGTTTGGTTGCAGTTAGGTTATTATACACAGCTAAATATATTTATAGGCGTTCTGAGCCCTCTACTTGCTCCCTAACAAAAACAAAATAACAAATTATTTGAATAGAAAATGATTGAATTTTGCATTCGATTGGATTAATATTCAACCACACTAAGCGTGCCGAAAAGCCTTTGTAAGTGGTAATATGACGTTTATTTCTATTTTAGATACAGTAGGTGACACTGCGAGATGGTTTTGGGGTACTTATTATTAATTTTAGTTGCACTTTTAGCGGTTTGGTTGCAGTTAGGTTATTATACACAGCTAAATATATTTATAGGCGTTCTGAGCCCTCTACTTGCTCCCTAACAAAAACAAAATAACAAATTATTTGAATAGAAAATAATTGAATTTTGCATTCGATTGGATTAATATTCAAACACACCTAAGCGTGCCGAGAAGCCTTCGTAAGTGGTAATATGACGTTTATTTCTATTTTAAATACAGTAGGTGACACTGCGAGATGGTTTTGGGGTACTTATTATTAATTTTAGTTGCACTTCTAGCGGTTTGGTTGCAGTTAGGTTATTATACACAGCTAAATATATTTATAGGCGTTCTGAGCCCTCTACTTGCTCCCTAACAAAAACAAAATAACAAATTATTTGAATAGAAAATAATTGAATTTTGCATTCGATTGGATTAATATTCAGACACACTAAGCGTGCCGAGAAGCCTTCGTAAGTGGTAATATGACGTTTATTTCTATTTTAGATACAGTAGGTGACACTGCGAGATGGTTTTGGGGTACTTATTATTAATTTTAGTTGCACTTTTAGCGGTTTGGTTGCAGTTAGGTTATTATACACAGCTAAATATATTTATAGGCGTTCTGAGCCCTCTACTTGCTCCCTAACAAAAACAAAATAACAAATTATTTGAATAGAAAATGATTGAATTTTGCATTCGATTGGATTAATATTCAACCACACTAAGCGTGCCGAGAAGCCTTTGTAAGTGGTAATATGACGTTTATTTCTATTTTAGATACAGTAGGTGACACTGCGAGATGGTTTTGGGGTACTTATTATTAATTTTAGTTGCACTTTTAGCGGTTTGGTTGCAGTTAGGTTATTATACACAGCTAAATATATTTATAGGCGTTCTGAGCCCTCTACTTGCTCCCTAACAAAAACAAAATAACAAATTATTTGAATAGAAAATAATTGAATTTTGCATTCGATTGGATTAATATTCAAACACACCTAAGCGTGCCGAGAAGCCTTCGTAAGTGGTAATATGACGTTTATTTCTATTTTAAATACAGTAGGTGACACTGCGAGATGGTTTTGGGGTACTTATTATTAATTTTAGTTGCACTTCTAGCGGTTTGGTCGCAGTTAGGTAATTATACACAGCTAAATATATTTATAGGCGTTCTGAGCCCTCTACTTGCTCCCTAACAAAAACAAAATAACAAATTATTTGAATAGAAAATGATTGAATTTTGCATTCGATTGGAATAATATTCAGACACACTAAGCGTGCCGAGAAGCCTTCGTAAGTGGTAATATGACGTTTATTTCTATTTTAGATACAGTAGGTGACACTGCGAGATGGTTTTGGGGTACTTATTATTAATTTTAGTTGCACTTTTAGCGGTTTGGTTGCAGTTAGGTTATTATACACAGCTAAATATATTTATAGGCGTTCTGAGCCCTCTACTTGCTCCCTAACAAAAACAAAATAACAAATTATTTGAATAGAAAATGATTGAATTTTGCATTCGATTGGATTAATATTCAACCACACTAAGCGTGCCGAGAAGCCTTTGTAAGTGGTAATATGACGTTTATTTCTATTTTAGATACAGTAGGTGACACTGCGAGATGGTTTTGGGGTACTTATTATTAATTTTAGTTGCACTTTTAGCGGTTTGGTTGCAGTTAGGTTATTATACACAGCTAAATATATTTATAGGCGTTCTGAGCCCTCTACTTGCTCCCTAACAAAAACAAAATAACAAATTATTTGAATAGAAAATAATTGAATTTTGCATTCGATTGGATTAATATTCAAACACACCTAAGCGTGCCGAGAAGCCTTCGTAAGTGGTAATATGACGTTTATTTCTATTTTAAATACAGTAGGTGACACTGCGAGATGGTTTTGGGGTACTTATTATTAATTTTAGTTGCACTTTTAGCGGTTTGGTTGCAGTTAGGTTATTATACACAGCTAAATATATTTATAGGCGTTCTGAGCCCTCTACTTGCTCCCTAACAAAAACAAAATAACAAATTATTTGAATAGAAAATAATTGAATTTTGCATTCGATTGGATTAATATTCAAACACACCTAAGCGTGCCGAGAAGCCTTCGTAAGTGGTAATATGACGTTTATTTCTATTTTAGATACAGTAGGTGACACTGCGAGATGGTTTTGGGGTACTTATTATTAATTTTAGTTGCACTTTTAGCGGTTTGGTTGCAGTTGGGTTATTATACACAGCTAAATATATTTATAGGCGTTCTGAGCCCTCTACTTGCTCCCTAACAAAAACAAAATAACAAATTATTCGAATAGAAAATGATTGAATTTTGCATTCGATTGGATTAATATTCAAACACACTAAGCGTGCCGAGAAGCCTTCGTAAGTGGTAATATGACGTTTATTTCTATTTTAGATACAGTAGGTGACACTGCGAGATGGTTTTGGAGTACTTATTATTAATTTTAGTTGCACTTTTAGCGGTTTGGTTGCAGTTGGGTTATTATACACAGCTAAATATATTTATAGGCGTTCTGAGCCCTCTACTTGCTCCCTAACAAAAACAAAATAACAAATTATTCGAATAGAAAATGATTGAATTTTGCATTCGATTGGATTAATATTCAAACACACTAAGCGTGCCGAGAAGCCTTCGTAAGTGGTAATATGACGTTTATTTCTATTTTAGATACTGTAGGTGACACTGCGAGATGGTTTTGGGGTACTTATTATTAATTTTAGTTGCACTTTTAGCGGTTTGGTTGCAGTTAGGTTATTATACACAGCTAAATATATTTATAGGCGTTCTGAGCCCTCTACTTGCTCCCTAACAAAAACAAAATAACAAATTATTTGAATAGAAAATGATTGAATTTTGCATTCGATTGGATTAATATTCAAACATACCCAAGCGTGCCGAGAAACCGTCGTAAGTGGTAATATGACGTTTATTTCTATTTTAGATACAGTAGGTGACACTGCGAGATGGTTTTGGGGTTCTTATTATTAATTTTAGTTGTACTTCTAGCGGTTTGGTTGCAGTTAGGTTATTATACACAGCTAAATATATTTATAGGCGTTCTGAGCCCTCTACTTGCTCCCTAACAAAAACAAAATAACAAATTATTCGAATAGAAAATGATTGAATTTTGCATTCGATTGGATTAATATTCAAACACACTAAGCGTGCCGAGAAGCCTTCGTAAGTGGTAATATGACGTTTATTTCTATTTTAGATACAGTAGGTGACACTGCGAGATGGTTTTGGGGTACTTATTATTAATTTTAGTTGCACTTTTAGCGGTTTGGTTGCAGTTAGGTTATTATACACAGCTAAATATATTTATAAGCGTTCTGAGCCCTCTACTTGCTCCCTAACAAAAACAAAATAACAAATTATTCGAATAGAAAATGATTGAATTTTGCATTCGATTGGATTAATATTCAAACACACTAAGCGTGCCGAGAAGCCTTCGTAAGTGGTAATATGACATTTATTTCTATTTTAGATACAGTAGGTGACACTGCGAGATGGTTTTGGGGTACTTATTATTAATTTTAGTTGCACTTTTAGCGGTTTGGTTGCAGTTGGGTTATTATACACAGCTAAATATATTTATAGGCGTTCTGAGCCCTCTACTTGCTCCCTAACAAAAACAAAATAACAAATTATTCGAATAGAAAATGATTGAATTTTGCATTCGATTGGATTAATATTCAAACACACTAAGCGTGCCGAGAAGCCTTCGTAAGTGGTAATATGACGTTTATTTCTATTTTAGATACAGTAGGTGACACTGCGAGATGGTTTTGGAGTACTTATTATTAATTTTAGTTGCACTTTTAGCGGTTTGGTTGCAGTTGGGTTATTATACACAGCTAAATATATTTATAGGCGTTCTGAGCCCTCTACTTGCTCCCTAACAAAAACAAAATAACAAATTATTCGAATAGAAAATGATTGAATTTTGCATTCGATTGGATTAATATTCAAACACACTAAGCGTGCCGAGAAGCCTTCGTAAGTGGTAATATGACGTTTATTTCTATTTTAGATACTGTAGGTGACACTGCGAGATGGTTTTGGGGTACTTATTATTAATTTTAGTTGCACTTTTAGCGGTTTGGTTGCAGTTAGGTTATTATACACAGCTAAATATATTTATAGGCGTTCTGAGCCCTCTACTTGCTCCCTAACAAAAACAAAATAACAAATTATTTGAATAGAAAATGATTGAATTTTGCATTCGATTGGATTAATATTCAAACATACCCAAGCGTGCCGAGAAACCGTCGTAAGTGGTAATATGACGTTTATTTCTATTTTAGATACAGTAGGTGACACTGCGAGATGGTTTTGGGGTTCTTATTATTAATTTTAGTTGTACTTCTAGCGGTTTGGTTGCAGTTAGGTAATTATACACAGCTAAATATATTTATAGGCGTTCTGAGCCCTCTACTTGCTCCCTAACAAAAACAAAATAACAAATTATTTGAATAGAAAATGATTGAATTTTGCATTCGATTGGATTAATATTCAAACACACTAAGCGTGCCGAGAAGCCTTCGTAAGTGGTAATATGACGTTTATTTCTATTTTAGATACAGTAGGTGACACTGCGAGATGTTTTTGGGGTACTTATTATTAATTTTAGTTGCACTTTTAGCGGTTTGGTTGCAGTTAGGTTATTATACACAGCTAAATATATTTATAGGCGTTCTGAGCCCTCTACTTGCTCCCTAACAAAAACAAAATAACAAATTATTCGAATAGAAAATGATTGAATTTTGCATTCGATTGGATTAATATTCAAACACACTAAGCGTGCCGAGAAGCGTTCGTAAGTGGTAATATGACGTTTATTTCTATTTTAGATACAGTAGGTGACACTGCGAGATGGTTTTGGGGTACTTATTATTAATTTTAGTTGCACTTTTAGCGGTTTGGTTGCAGTTAGGTTATTATATATAGCTAAATATATTTATAGGCGTTCTGAGCCCTCTACTTGCTCCCTAACAAAAACAAAATAACAAATTATTCGAATAGAAAATGATTGAATTTTGCATTCGATTGGATTAATATTCAAACACACTAAGCGTGCCGAGAAGCCTTCGTAAGTGGTAATATGACGTTTATTTCTATTTTAGATACAGTAGGTGACACTGCGAGATGGTTTTGGGGTACTTATTATTAATTTTAGTTGCACTTTTAGCGGTTTGGTTGCAGTTAGGTTATTATACACAGCTAAATATATTTATAGGCGTTCTGAGCCCTCTACTTGCTCCCTAACAAAAACAAAATAACAAATTATTCGAATAGAAAATGATTGAATTTTGCATTCGATTGGATTAATATTCAAACACACTAAGCGTGCTGAGAAGCCTTCGTAAGTGGTAATATGACGTTTATTTCTATTTTAGATACAGTAGGTGACACTGCGAGATGGTTTTGGGGTACTTATTATTAATTTTAGTTGCACTTTTAGCGGTTTGGTTGCAGTTGGGTTATTATACACAGCTAAATATATTTATAGGCGTTCTGAGCCCTCTACTTGCTCCCTAACAAAAACAAAATAACAAATTATTCGAATAGAAAATGATTGAATTTTGCATTCGATTGGATTAATATTCAAACACACTAAGCGTGCCGAGAAGCCTTCGTAAGTGGTAATATGACGTTTATTTCTATTTTAGATACTGTAGGTGACACTGCGAGATGGTTTTGGGGTACTTATTATTTATTTTAGTTGCACTTTTAGCGGTTTGGTTGCAGTTAGGTTATTATACACAGCTAAATATATTTATAGGCGTTCTGAGCCCTCTACTTGCTCCCTAACAAAAACAAAATAACAAATTATTTGAATAGAAAATGATTGAATTTTGCATTCGATTGGATTAATATTCAAACATACCCAAGCGTGCCGAGAAACCTTCGTAAGTGGTAATATGACGTTTATTTCTATTTTAGATACAGTAGGTGACACTGCGAGATGGTTTTGGGGTTCTTATTATTAATTTTAGTTGTACTTCTAGCGGTTTGGTTGCAGTTAGGTAATTATACACAGCTAAATATATTTATAGGCGTTCTGAGCCCTCTACTTGCTCCCTAACAAAAACAAAATAACAAATTATTTGAATAGAAAATGATTGAATTTTGCATTCGATTGGATTAATATTCAAACACACTAAGCGTGCCGAGAAGCCTTCGTAAGTGGTAATATGACGTTTATTTCTATTTTAGATACAGTAGGTGACACTGCGAGATGGTTTTGGGGTACTTATTATTAATTTTAGTTGCACTTTTAGCGGTTTGGTTGCAGTTAGGTTATTATACACAGCTAAATATATTTATAGGCGTTCTGAGCCCTCTACTTGCTCCCTAACAAAAACAAAATAACAAATTGTTTGAATAGAAAATGATTGAATTTTGCATTCGATTGGATTAATATTCAAACACACCTAAGCGTGCCGAGAAGCCTTCGTAAGTGGTAATATGACGTTTATTTCTATTTTAGATACAGTAGGTGACACTGCGAGATGGTTTTGGGGTACTTATTATTAATTTTAGTTGCACTTTTAGCGGTTTGGTTGCAGTTAGGTTATTATACACAGCTAAATATATTTATAGGCGTTCTGAGCCCTCTACTTGCTCCCTAACAAAAACAAAATAACAAATTATTCGAATAGAAAATGATTGAATTTTGCATTCGATTGGATTAATATTCAAACACACTAAGCGTGCCGAGAAGCCTTCGTAAGTGGTAATATGACGTTTATTTCTATTTTAGATACAGTAGGTGACACTGCGAGATGGTTTTGGGGTACTTATTATTAATTTTAGTTGCACTTTTAGCGGTTTGGTTGCAGTTGGGTTATTATACACAGCTAAATATATTTATAGGCGTTCTGAGCCCTCTACTTGCTCCCTAACAAAAACAAAATAACAAATTATTCGAATAGAAAATGATTGAATTTTGCATTCGATTGGATTAATATTCAAACACACTAAGCGTGCCGAGAAGCCTTCGTAAGTGGTAATATGACGTTTATTTCTATTTTAGATACTGTAGGTGACACTGCGAGATGGTTTTGGGGTACTTATTATTAATTTTAGTTGCACTTTTAGCGGTTTGGTTGCAGTTAGGTTATTATACACAGCTAAATATATTTATAGGCGTTCTGAGCCCTCTACTTGCTCCCTAACAAAAACAAAATAACAAATTATTTGAATAGAAAATAATTGAATTTTGCATTCGATTGGATTAATATTCAAACACACCTAAGCGTGCCGAGAAGCCTTCGTAAGTGGTAATATGACGTTTATTTCTATTTTAAATACAGTAGGTGACACTGCGAGATGGTTTTGGGGTACTTATTATTAATTTTAGTTGCACTTCTAGCGGTTTGGTCGCAGTTAGGTAATTATACACAGCTAAATATATTTATAGGCGTTCTGAGCCCACTACTTGCTCCCTAACAAAAACAAAATAACAAATTATTTGAATAGAAAATGATTGAATTTTGCATTCGATTGGATTAATATTCAAACACACTAAGCGTGCCGAGAAGCCTTCGTAAGTGGTAATATGACGTTTATTTCTATTTTAAATACAGTAGGTGACACTGCGAGATGGTTTTGGGGTACTTATTATTAATTTTAATTGCACTTTTAGCGGTTTGGTTGCAGTTAGGTTATTATACACAGCTAAATATATTTATAGGCGTTCTGAGCCCTCTACTTGCTCCCTAACAAAAACAAAATAACAAATTATTTGAATAGAAATTGATTGAATTTTCCATTCGATTGGATTAATATTCAAACACACTAAGCGTGCCGAGAAGCCTTCGTAAGTGGTAATATGACGTTTATTTCTATTTTAGATACAGTAGGTGACACTGCGAGATGGTTTTGGGGTACTTATTATTAATTTTAGTTGCACTTTTAGCGGTTTGGTCGCAGTTAGGTAATTATACACAGCTAAATATATTTATAGGCGTTCTGAGCCCTCTACTTGCTCCATAACAAAAACAAAATAACAAACTATTTGAATAGAAAATGATTGAATTTTGCATTCGATTGGATTAATATTCAAACACACTAAGCGTGCCGAGAAGCCTTCGTAAGTGGTAATATGACGTTTATTTCTATTTTAGATACAGTAGGTGACACTACGAGATGGTTTTGGGGTACTTATTATTAATTTTAATTGCACTTTTAGCGGTTTGGTTGCAGTTAGGTTATTATACACAGCTAAATATATTTATAGGCGTTCTGAGCCCTCTACTTGCTCCCTAACAAAAACAAAATAACAAATTATTTGAATAGAAAATGATTGAATTTTGCATTCGATTGGATTAATATTCAAACACACTAAGCGTGCCGAGAAGCCTTCGTAAGTGGTAATATGACGTTTATTTCTATTTTAGATACAGTAGGTGACACTGCGAGATGGTTTTGGGGTACTTATTATTAATTTTAGTTGCACTTTTAGCGGTTTGGTTGCAGTTAGGTTATTATACACAGCTAAATATATTTATAGGCGTTCTGAGCCCTCTACTTGCTCCCTAACAAAAACAAAATAACAAATTATTTGAATAGAAAATGATTGAATTTTGCATTCGATTGGATTAATATTCAAACACAACTAAGCGTGCCGAGAAGCCTTCGTAAGTGGTAATATGACGTTAATTTCTATTTTAGATACAGTAGGTGACACTGCGAGATGGTTTTGGGGTACTTATTATTAATTTTAGTTGCACTTTTAGCGGTTTGGTCGCAGTTAGGTAATTATACACAGCTAAATATATTTATAGGCGTTCTGAGCCCTCTACTTGCTCCCTAACCAAAACAAAATAACAAATTATTTGAATAGAAAATGATTGAATTTTGCATTCGATTGGATTAATATTCAAACCCAACTAAGCGTGCCGAGAAGCCTTCGTAAGTGGTAATATGACGTTTATTTCTATTTTAGATACAGTAGGGGTGACACTGCGAGATGGTTTTGGGGTACTTATTATTAATTTTAGTTGCACTTTTAGCGGTTTGGTCGAAGTTAGGTAATTATATACAGCTAAATATATTTATAGGCGTTCTGAGCCCTCTACTTGCTCCCTAACCAAAACAAAATAACAAATTATTTGAATAGAAAATGTATGAATTTTGCATTCGATTGGATTAATATACAACCACACTAAGCGTGCCGAGAAGCCTTCGTAAGTGGTAATATGACGTTTATTTCTATTTTAGATACAGTAGGTGACACTGCGAGATGGTTTTGGGGTACTTATTATTAATTTTAGTTGCACTTTTAGCGGTTTGGTTGCAGTTAGGTTATTATACATAGCTAAATATATTTATAGGCTTTCTGAGCCCTCTACTTGCTCCCTAACAAAAACAAAATAACAAATTATTTGAATAGAAAATGATTGAATTTTGCATTCGATTGGATTAATATTCAAACACACTAAGCGTGCCGAGAAGCCTTCGTAAGTAGTAATATGACGTTTATTTCTATTTTAGATACAGTAGGTGACACTGCGAGATGGTTTTGGGGTACTTATTATTAATTTTAGTTGCACTTTTAGCGGTTTGGTTGCAGTTAGGTTATTATACACAGCTAAATATATTTATAGGCGTTCTGAGCCCTCTACTTGCTCCCTAACCAAAACAAAATAACAAATTATTTGAATAGAAAATTATTGAATTTTGCATTCGATTGGATTAATATACAACCACACTAAGCGTGCCGAGAAGCCTTTGTAAGTGGTAATATGACGTTTATTTCTATTTTAGATACAGTAGGTGACACTGCGAGATGGTTTTGGGGTACTTATTATTAATTTTAGTTGCACTTTTAGCGGTTTGGTTGCAGTTAGGTTATTATACACAGCTAAATATATTTATAGGCGTTCTGAGCCTTCTACTTGCTCCCTAACAAAAACAAAATAACAAAGTATTTGAATAGAAAATGATTGAATTTTGCATTCGATTGGATTAATATGCAAACACACCTAAGCGTGCCGAGAAGCCTTCGTAAGTGGTAATATGACGTTTATTTCTATTTTAGATACACTAGGTGACACTGCGAGATGGTTTTGGGGTACTTATTATTAATTTTAGTTGCACTTTTAGCGGTTTGGTCGCAGTTAGGTAATTATACACAGCTAAATATATTTATAGGCGTTCTGAGCCCTCTACTTGCTCCCTAACAAAAACAAAATAACAAATTATTTGAATAGAAAATGATTGAATTTTGCATTCGATTGGATTAATATTCAAACACACTAAGCGTGCCGAGAAGCCTTCTTAAGTGGTAATATGACGTTTATTTCTATTTTAGATACAGTAGGTGACACTGCGAGATGGTTTTGGGGTACTTATTATTAATTTTAGTTGCACTTTTAGCGGTTTGGTTGCAGTTAGGTTATTATACACAGCTAAATATATTTATAGGCGTTCTGAGCCCTCTACGTGCTCCCTAACAAAAACAAAATAACAAATTATTTGAATAGAAAATGATTGAATTTTGCATTCGATTGGATTAATATTCAAACACACTAAGCGTGCCGAGAAGCCTTCGTAAGTGGTAATATGACGTTTATTTCTATTTTAGATACAGTAGGTGACACTGCGAGATGGTTTTGGGGTACTTATTATTAATTTTAGTTGCACTTTTAGCGGTTTGGTTGCAGTTAGGTTATTATACACAGCTAAATATATTTATAATCGTTCTGAGCCCTCTACTTGCTCCCTAACAAAAACAAAATAACAAATTATTCGAATAGAAAATGATTGAATTTTGCATTCGATTGGATTAATATTCAAACACACTAAGCGTGCCGAGAAGCCTTCGTAAGTGGTAATATGACATTTATTTCTATTTTAGATACAGTAGGTGACACTGCGAGATGGTTTTGGGGTACTTATTATTAATTTTAGTTGCACTTTTAGCGGTTTGGTTGCAGTTGGGTTATTATACACAGCTAAATATATTTATAGGCGTTCTGAGCCCTCTACTTGCTCCCTAACAAAAACAAAATAACAAATTATTCGAATAGAAAATGATTGAATTTTGCATTCGATTGGATTAATATTCAAACACACTAAGCGTGCCGAGAAGCCTTCGTAAGTGGTAATATGACGTTTATTTCTATTTTAGATACAGTAGGTGACACTGCGAGATGGTTTTGGAGTACTTATTATTAATTTTAGTTGCACTTTTAGCGGTTTGGTTGCAGTTGGGTTATTATACACAGCTAAATATATTTATAGGCGTTCTGAGCCCTCTACTTGCTCCCTAACAAAAACAAAATAACAAATTATTCGAATAGAAAATGATTGAATTTTGCATTCGATTGGATTAATATTCAAACACACTAAGCGTGCCGAGAAGCCTTCGTAAGTGGTAATATGACGTTTATTTCTATTTTAGATACTGTAGGTGACACTGCGAGATGGTTTTGGGGTACTTATTATTAATTTTAGTTGCACTTTTAGCGGTTTGGTTGCAGTTAGGTTATTATACACAGCTAAATATATTTATAGGCGTTCTGAGCCCTCTACTTGCTCCCTAACAAAAACAAAATAACAAATTATTTGAATAGAAAATGATTGAATTTTGCATTCGATTGGATTAATATTCAAACATACCCAAGCGTGCCGAGAAACCGTCGTAAGTGGTAATATGACGTTTATTTCTATTTTAGATACAGTAGGTGACACTGCGAGATGGTTTTGGGGTTCTTATTATTAATTTTAGTTGTACTTCTAGCGGTTTGGTTGCAGTTAGGTAATTATACACAGCTAAATATATTTATAGGCGTTCTGAGCCCTCTACTTGCTCCCTAACAAAAACAAAATAACAAATTATTTGAATAGAAAATGATTGAATTTTGCATTCGATTGGATTAATATTCAAACACACTAAGCGTGCCGAGAAGCCTTCGTAAGTGGTAATATGACGTTTATTTCTATTTTAGATACAGTAGGTGACACTGCGAGATGTTTTTGGGGTACTTATTATTAATTTTAGTTGCACTTTTAGCGGTTTGGTTGCAGTTAGGTTATTATACACAGCTAAATATATTTATAGGCGTTCTGAGCCCTCTACTTGCTCCCTAACAAAAACAAAATAACAAATTATTCGAATAGAAAATGATTGAATTTTGCATTCGATTGGATTAATATTCAAACACACTAAGCGTGCCGAGAAGCGTTCGTAAGTGGTAATATGACGTTTATTTCTATTTTAGATACAGTAGGTGACACTGCGAGATGGTTTTGGGGTACTTATTATTAATTTTAGTTGCACTTTTAGCGGTTTGGTTGCAGTTAGGTTATTATATATAGCTAAATATATTTATAGGCGTTCTGAGCCCTCTACTTGCTCCCTAACAAAAACAAAATAACAAATTATTCGAATAGAAAATGATTGAATTTTGCATTCGATTGGATTAATATTCAAACACACTAAGCGTGCCGAGAAGCCTTCGTAAGTGGTAATATGACGTTTATTTCTATTTTAGATACAGTAGGTGACACTGCGAGATGGTTTTGGGGTACTTATTATTAATTTTAGTTGCACTTTTAGCGGTTTGGTTGCAGTTAGGTTATTATACACAGCTAAATATATTTATAGGCGTTCTGAGCCCTCTACTTGCTCCCTAACAAAAACAAAATAACAAATTATTCGAATAGAAAATGATTGAATTTTGCATTTGATTGGATTAATATTCAAACACACTAAGCGTGCTGAGAAGCCTTCGTAAGTGGTAATATGACGTTTATTTCTATTTTAGATACAGTAGGTGACACTGCGAGATGGTTTTGGGGTACTTATTATTAATTCTAGTTGCACTTATAGCGGTTTGGTTGCAGTTGGGTTATTATACACAGCTAAATATATTTATAGGCGTTCTGAGCCCTCTACTTGCTCCCTAACAAAAACAAAATAACAAATTATTCGAATAGAAAATGATTGAATTTTGCATTCGATTGGATTAATATTCAAACACACTAAGCGTGCCGAGAAGCCTTCGTAAGTGGTAATATGACGTTTATTTCTATTTTAGATACTGTAGGTGACACTGCGAGATGGTTTTGGGGTACTTATTATTTATTTTAGTTGCACTTTTAGCGGTTTGGTTGCAGTTAGGTTATTATACACAGCTAAATATATTTATAGGCGTTCTGAGCCCTCTACTTGCTCCCTAACAAAAACAAAATAACAAATTATTTGAATAGAAAATGATTGAATTTTGCATTCGATTGGATTAATATTCAAACATACCCAAGCGTGCCGAGAAACCTTCGTAAGTGGTAATATGACGTTTATTTCTATTTTAGATACAGTAGGTGACACTGCGAGATGGTTTTGGGGTTCTTATTATTAATTTTAGTTGTACTTCTAGCGGTTTGGTTGCAGTTAGGTAATTATACACAGCTAAATATATTTATAGGCGTTCTGAGCCCTCTACTTGCTCCCTAACAAAAACAAAATAACAAATTATTTGAATAGAAAATGATTGAATTTTGCATTCGATTGGATTAATATTCAAACACACTAAGCGTGCCGAGAAGCCTTCGTAAGTGGTAATATGACGTTTATTTCTATTTTAGATACAGTAGGTGACACTGCGAGATGGTTTTGGGGTACTTATTATTAATTTTAGTTGCACTTTTAGCGGTTTGGTTGCAGTTAGGTTATTATACACAGCTAAATATATTTATAGGCGTTCTGAGCCCTCTACTTGCTCCCTAACAAAAACAAAATAACAAATTGTTTGAATAGAAAATGATTGAATTTTGCATTCGATTGGATTAATATTCAAACACACCTAAGCGTGCCGAGAAGCCTTCGTAAGTGGTAATATGACGTTTATTTCTATTTTAGATACAGTAGGTGACACTGCGAGATGGTTTTGGGGTACTTATTATTAATTTTAGTTGCACTTTTAGCGGTTTGGTTGCAGTTAGGTTATTATACACAGCTAAATATATTTATAGGCGTTCTGAGCCCTCTACTTGCTCCCTAACAAAAACAAAATAACAAATTATTCGAATAGAAAATGATTGAATTTTGCATTCGATTGGATTAATATTCAAACACACTAAGCGTGCCGAGAAGCCTTCGTAAGTGGTAATATGACGTTTATTTCTATTTTAGATACAGTAGGTGACACTGCGAGATGGTTTTGGGGTACTTATTATTAATTTTAGTTGCACTTTTAGCGGTTTGGTTGCAGTTGGGTTATTATACACAGCTAAATATATTTATAGGCGTTCTGAGCCCTCTACTTGCTCCCTAACAAAAACAAAATAACAAATTATTCGAATAGAAAATGATTGAATTTTGCATTCGATTGGATTAATATTCAAACACACTAAGCGTGCCGAGAAGCCTTCGTAAGTGGTAATATGACGTTTATTTCTATTTTAGATACTGTAGGTGACACTGCGAGATGGTTTTGGGGTACTTATTATTAATTTTAGTTGCACTTTTAGCGGTTTGGTTGCAGTTAGGTTATTATACACAGCTAAATATATTTATAGGCGTTCTGAGCCCTCTACTTGCTCCCTAACAAAAACAAAATAACAAATTATTTGAATAGAAAATGATTGAATTTTGCATTCGATTGGATTAATATTCAAACATACCCAAGCGTGCCGAGAAACCTTCGTAAGTGGTAATATGACGTTTATTTCTATTTTAGATACAGTAGGTGACACTGCGAGATGGTTTTGGGGTTCTTATTATTAATTTTAGTTGTACTTCTAGCGGTTTGGTTGCAGTTAGGTAATTATACACAGCTAAATATATTTATAGGCGTTCTGAGCCCTCTACTTGCTCCCTAACAAAAACAAAATAACAAATTATTTGAATAGAAAATGATTGAATTTTGCATTCGATTGGATTAATATTCAAACACACTAAGCGTGCCGAGAAGCCTTCGTAAGTGGTAATATGACGTTTATTTCTATTTTAGATACAGTAGGTGACACTGCGAGATGTTTTTGGGGTACTTATTATTAATTTTAGTTGCAGTAGCGGTTTGGTTGCAGTTAGGTTATTATACACAGCTAAATATATTTATAGGCGTTCTGAGCCCTCTACTTGCTCCCTAACAAAAACAAAATAACAAATTATTCGAATAGAAAATGATTGAATTTTGCTTTCGATTGGATTAATATTCAAACACACTAAGCGTGCCGAGAAGCCTTCGTAAGTGGTAATATGACGTTTATTTCTATTTTAGATACAGTAGGTGACACTGCGAGATGGTTTTGGGGTACTTATTATTAATTTTAGTTGCACTTTTAGCGGTTTGGTTGCAGTTGGGTTATTATACACAGCTAAATATATTTATAGGCGTTCTGAGCCCTCTACTTGCTCCCTAACAAAAACAAAATAACAAATTATTCGAATAGAAAATGATTGAATTTTGCATTCGATTGGATTAATATTCAAACACACTAAGCGTGCCGAGAAGCCTTCGTAAGTGGTAATATGACGTTTATTTCTATTTTAGATACTGTAGGTGACACTGCGAGATGGTTTTGGGGTACTTATTATTAATTTTAGTTGCACTTTTAGCGGTTTGGTTGCAGTTAGGTTATTATACACAGCTAAATATATTTATAGGCGTTCTGAGCCCTCTACTTGCTCCCTAACAAAAACAAAATAACAAATTATTTGAATAGAAAATGATTGAATTTTGCATTCGATTGGATTAATATTCAAACACACTAAGCGTGCCGAGAAGCCTTCGTAAGTGGTAATATGACGTTTATTTCTATTTTAGATACAGTAGGTGACACTGCGAGATGGTTTTGGGGTACTTATTATTAATTTTAGTTGCACTTTTAGCGGTTTGGTTGCAGTTAGGTTATTATACACAGCTAAATATATTTATAGGCGTTCTGAGCCCTCTACTTGCTCCCTAACAAAAACAAAATAACAAATTATTCGAATAGAAAATGATTGAATTTTGCATTCGATTGGATTAATATTCAAACACACTAAGCGTGCCGAGAAGCCTTCGTAAGTGGTAATATGACGTTTATTTCTATTTTAGATACAGTAGGTGACACTGCGAGATGGTTTTGGGGTACTTATTATTAATTTTAGTTGCACTTTTAGCGGTTTGGTTGCAGTTGGGTTATTATACACAGCTAAATATATTTATAGGCGTTCTGAGCCCTCTACTTGCTCCCTAACAAAAACAAAATAACAAATTATTCGAATAGAAAATGATTGAATTTTGCATTCGATTGGATTAATATTCAAACACACTAAGCGTGCCGAGAAGCCTTCGTAAGTGGTAATATGACGTTTATTTCTATTTTAGATACAGTAGGTGACACAGCGAGATGTTTTTGGGGTACTTATTATTAATTTTAGTTGCAGTAGCGGTTTGGTTGCAGTTAGGTTATTATACACAGCTAAATATATTTATAGGCGTTCTGAGCCCTCTACTTGCTCCCTAACAAAAACAAAATAACAAATTATTCGAATAGAAAATGATTGAATTTTGCATTCGATTGGATTAATATTCAAACACACTAAGCGTGCCGAGAAGCCTTCGTAAGTGGTAATATGACGTTTATTTCTATTTTAGATACAGTAGGTGACACTGCGAGATGGTTTTGGGGTACTTATTATTAATTTTAGTTGCACTTTTAGCGGTTTGGTTGCAGTTGGGTTATTATACACAGCTAAATATATTTATAGGCGTTCTGAGCCCTCTACTTGCTCCCTAACAAAAACAAAATAACAAATTATTCGAATAGAAAATGATTGAATTTTGCATTCGATTGGATTAATATTCAAACACACTAAGCGTGCCGAGAAGCCTTCGTAAGTGGTAATATGACGTTTATTTCTATTTTAGATACTGTAGGTGACACTGCGAGATGGTTTTGGGGTACTTATTATTAATTTTAGTTGCACTTTTAGCGGTTTGGTTGCAGTTAGGTTATTATACACAGCTAAATATATTTATAGGCGTTCTGAGCCCTCTACTTGCTCCCTAACAAAAACAAAATAACAAATTATTTGAATAGAAAATGATTGAATTTTGCATTCGATTGGATTAATATTCAAACACACTAAGCGTGCCGAGAAGCCTTCGTAAGTGGTAATATGACGTTTATTTCTATTTTAGATACAGTAGGTGACACTGCGAGATGGTTTTGGGGTACTTATTATTAATTTTAGTTGCACTTTTAGCGGTTTGGTTGCAGTTAGGTTATTATACACAGCTAAATATATTTATAGGCGTTCTGAGCCCTCTACTTGCTCCCTAACAAAAACAAAATAACAAATTGTTTGAATAGAAAATGATTGAATTTTGCATTCGATTGGATTAATATTCAAACACACTAAGCGTGCCGAGAAGCCTTCGTAAGTGGTAATATGACGTTTATTTCTATTTTAGATACAGTAGGTGACACTGCGAGATGGTTTTGGGGTACTTATTATTTATAAAAAAATTGGTTGCAGTTAGGTTATTATACACAGCTAAATATATTTATAGGCGTTCTGAGCCCTCTACTTGCTCCCTAACAAAAACAAAATAACAAATTATTTGAATAGAAAATGATTGAATTTTGCATTCGATTGGATTAATATTCAAACACAACTAAGCGTGCCGAGAAGCCTTCGTAAGTGGTAATATGACGTTAATTTCTATTTTAGATACAGTAGGTGACACTGCGAGATGGTTTTGGGGTACTTATTATTAATTTTAGTTGCACTTTTAGCGGTTTGGTCGCAGTTAGGTAATTATACACAGCTAAATATATTTATAGGCGTTCTGAGCCCTCTACTTGCTCCCTAACCAAAACAAAATAACAAATTATTTGAATAGAAAATGATTGAATTTTGCATTCGATTGGATTAATATTCAAACCCAACTAAGCGTGCCGAGAAGCCTTCGTAAGTGGTAATATGACGTTTATTTCTATTTTAGATACAGTAGGGGTGACACTGCGAGATGGTTTTGGGGTACTTATTATTAATTTTAGTTGCACTTTTAGCGGTTTGGTCGAAGTTAGGTAATTATATACAGCTAAATATATTTATAGGCGTTCTGAGCCCTCTACTTGCTCCCTAACCAAAACAAAATAACAAATTATTTGAATAGAAAATGTATGAATTTTGCATTCGATTGGATTAATATACAACCACACTAAGCGTGCCGAGAAGCCTTCGTAAGTGGTAATATGACGTTTATTTCTATTTTAGATACAGTAGGTGACACTGCGAGATGGTTTTGGGGTACTTATTATTTATTTTAGTTGCACTTTTAGCGGTTTGGTTGCAGTTAGGTTATTATACATAGCTAAATATATTTATAGGCTTTCTGAGCCCTCTACTTGCTCCCTAACAAAAACAAAATAACAAATTATTTGAATAGAAAATGATTGAATTTTGCATTCGATTGGATTAATATTCAAACACACTAAGCGTGCCGAGAAGCCTTCGTAAGTGGTAATATGACGTTTATTTCTATTTTAGATACAGTAGGTGACACTGCGAGATGGTTTTGGGGTACTTATTATTAATTTTAGTTGCACTTTTAGCGGTTTGGTTGCAGTTAGGTTATTATACACAGCTAAATATATTTATAGGCGTTCTGAGCCCTCTACTTGCTCCCTAACCAAAACAAAATAACAAATTATTTGAATAGAAAATGATTGAATTTTGCATTCGATTGGATTAATATACAACCACACTAAGCGTGCCGAGAAGCCTTTGTAAGTGGTAATATGACGTTTATTTCTATTTTAGATACAGTAGGTGACACTGCGAGATGGTTTTGGGGTACTTATTATTAATTTTAGTTGCACTTTTAGCGGTTTGGTTGCAGTTAGGTTATTATACACAGCTAAATATATTTATAGGCGTTCTGAGCCTTCTACTTGCTCCCTAACAAAAACAAAATAACAAAGTATTTGAATAGAAAATGATTGAATTTTGCATTCGATTGGATTAATATGCAAACACACCTAAGCGTGCCGAGAAGCCTTCGTAAGTGGTAATATGACGTTTATTTCTATTTTAGATACAGTAGGTGACACTGCGAGATGGTTTTGGGGTACTTATTATTAATTTTAGTTGCACTTTTAGCGGTTTGGTCGCAGTTAGGTAATTATACACAGCTAAATATATTTATAGGCGTTCTGAGCCCTCTACTTGCTCCCTAACAAAAACAAAATAACAAATTATTTGAATAGAAAATGATTGAATTTTGCATTCGATTGGATTAATATTCAAACACACTAAGCGTGCCGAGAAGCCTTCGTAAGTGGTAATATGACGTTTATTTCTATTTTAGATACAGTAGGTGACACTGCGAGATGGTTTTGGGGTACTTATTATTAATTTTAGTTGCACTTTTAGCGGTTTGGTTGCAGTTAGGTTATTATACACAGCTAAATATATTTATAGGCGTTCTGAGCCCTCTACTTGCTCCCTAACAAAAACAAAATAACAAATTATTCGAATAGAAAATGATTGAATTTTGCATTCGATTGGATTAATATTCAAACACACTAAGCGTGCCGAGAAGCCTTCGTAAGTGGTAATATGACGTTTATTTCTATTTTAGATACAGTAGGTGACACTGCGAGATGGTTTTGGGGTACTTATTATTAATTTTAGTTGCACTTTTAGCGGTTTGGTTGCAGTTGGGTTATTATACACAGCTAAATATATTTATAGGCGTTCTGAGCCCTCTACTTGCTCCCTAACAAAAACAAAATAACAAATTATTCGAATAGAAAATGATTGAATTTTGCATTCGATTGGATTAATATTCAAACACACTAAGCGTGCCGAGAAGCCTTCGTAAGTGGTAATATGACGTTTATTTCTATTTTAGATACAGTAGGTGACACTGCGAGATGGTTTTGGAGTACTTATTATTAATTTTAGTTGCACTTTTAGCGGTTTGGTTGCAGTTGGGTTATTATACACAGCTAAATATATTTATAGGCGTTCTGAGCCCTCTACTTGCTCCCTAACAAAAACAAAATAACAAATTATTCGAATAGAAAATGATTGAATTTTGCATTCGATTGGATTAATATTCAAACACACTAAGCGTGCCGAGAAGCCTTCGTAAGTGGTAATATGACGTTTATTTCTATTTTAGATACTGTAGGTGACACTGCGAGATGGTTTTGGGGTACTTATTATTAATTTTAGTTGCACTTTTAGCGGTTTGGTTGCAGTTAGGTTATTATACACAGCTAAATATATTTATAGGCGTTCTGAGCCCTCTACTTGCTCCCTAACAAAAACAAAATAACAAATTATTTGAATAGAAATTGAATTTTGCATTCGATTGGATTAATATTCAAACATACCCAAGCGTGCCGAGAAACCGTCGTAAGTGGTAATATGACGTTTATTTCTATTTTAGATACAGTAGGTGACACTGCGAGATGGTTTTGGGGTTCTTATTATTAATTTTAGTTGTACTTCTAGCGGTTTGGTTGCAGTTAGGTAATTATACACAGCTAAATATATTTATAGGCGTTCTGAGCCCTCTACTTGCTCCCTAACAAAAACAAAATAACAAATTATTTGAATAGAAAATGATTGAATTTTGCATTCGATTGGATTAATATTCAAACACACTAAGCGTGCCGAGAAGCCTTCGTAAGTGGTAATATGACGTTTATTTCTATTTTAGATACAGTAGGTGACACTGCGAGATGTTTTTGGGGTACTTATTATTAATTTTAGTTGCACTTTTAGCGGTTTGGTTGCAGTTAGGTTATTATACACAGCTAAATATATTTATAGGCGTTCTGAGCCCTCTACTTGCTCCCTAACAAAAACAAAATAACAAATTATTCTAATAGAAAATGATTGAATTTTGCATTCGATTGGATTAATATTCAAACACACTAAGCGTGCCGAGAAGCCTTCGTAAGTGGTAATATGACGTTTATTTCTATTTTAGATACAGTAGGTGACACTGCGAGATGGTTTTGGGGTACTTATTATTAATTTTAGTTGCACTTTTAGCGGTTTGGTTGCAGTTAGGTTATTATACACAGCTAAATATATTTATAGGCGTTCTGAGCCCTCTACTTGCTCCCTAACAAAAACAAAATAACAAATTATTCGAATAGAAAATGATTGAATTTTGCATTCGATTGGATTAATATTCAAACACACTAAGCGTGCCGAGAAGCCTTCGTAAGTGGTAATATGACGTTTATTTCTATTTTAGATACAGTAGGTGACACTGCGAGATGGTTTTGGGGTACTTATTATTAATTTTAGTTGCACTTTTAGCGGTTTGGTTGCAGTTGGGTTATTATACACAGCTAAATATATTTATAGGCGTTCTGAGCCCTCTACTTGCTCCCTAACAAAAACAAAATAACAAATTATTCGAATAGAAAATGATTGAATTTTGCATTCGATTGGATTAATATTCAAACACACTAAGCGTGCCGAGAAGCCTTCGTAAGTGGTAATATGACGTTTATTTCTATTTTAGATACTGTAGGTGAAACTGCGAGATGGTTTTGGGGTACTTATTATTAATTTTAGTTGCACTTTTAGCGGTTTGGTTGCAGTTAGGTTATTATACACAGCTAAATATATTTATAGGCGTTCTGAGCCCTCTACTTGCTCCCTAACAAAAACAAAATAACAAATTATTTGAATAGAAAATGATTGAATTTTGCATTCGATTGGATTAATATTCAAACATACCCAAGCGTGCCGAGAAACCTTCGTAAGTGGTAATATGACGTTTATTTCTATTTTAGATACAGTAGGTGACACTGCGAGATGGTTTTGGGTTTCTTATTATTAATTTTAGTTGTACTTTTAGCGGTTTGGTTGCAGTTAGGTAATTATACACAGCTAAATATATTTATAGGCGTTCTGAGCCCTCTACTTGCTCCCTAACAAAAACAAAAGAACAAATTATTTGAATAGAAAATGATTGAATTTTGCATTCGATTGGTTTAATATTCAAACACACTAAGCGTGCCGAGAAGCCTTCGTAAGTGGTAATATGACGTTTATTTCTATTTTAGATACAGTAGGTGACACTGCGAGATGTTTTTGGGGTACTTATTATTAATTTTAGTTGCACTTTAAGCGGTTTGGTTGCAGTTAGGTTATTATACACAGCTAAATATATTTATAGGCGTTCTGAGCCCTCTACTTGCTCCCTAACAAAAACAAAATAACAAATTATTCGAATAGAAAATGATTGAATTTTGCATTCGATTGGATTAATATTCAAACACACTAAGCGTGCCGAGAAGCGTTCGTAAGTGGTAATATGACGTTTATTTCTATTTTAGATACAGTAGGTGACACTGCGAGATGGTTTTGGGGTACTTATTATTAATTTTAGTTGCACTTTTAGCGGTTTGGTTGCAGTTAGGTTATTATATATAGCTAAATATATTTATAGGCGTTCTGAGCCCTCTACTTGCTCCCTAACAAAAACAAAATAACAAATTATTCGAATAGAAAATGATTGAATTTTGCATTCGATTGGATTAATATTCAAACACACTAAGCGTGCCGAGAAGCCTTCGTAAGTGGTAATATGACGTTTATTTCTATTTTAGATACAGTAGGTGACACTGCGAGATGGTTTTGGGGTACTTATTATTAATTTTAGTTGCACTTTTAGCGGTTTGGTTGCAGTTGGGTTATTATACACAGCTAAATATATTTATAGGCGTTCTGAGCCCTCTACTTGCTCCCTAACAAAAACAAAATAACAAATTATTCGAATAGAAAATGATTGAATTTTGCATTCGATTGGATTAATATTCAAACACACTAAGCGTGCCGAGAAGCCTTCGTAAGTGGTAATATGACGTTTATTTCTATTTTAGATACAGTAGGTGACACTGCGAGATGGTTTTGGGGTACTTATTATTTATTTTAGTTGCACTTTTAGCGGTTTGGTTGCAGTTAGGTTATTATACACAGCTAAATATATTTATAGGCGTTCTGAGCCCTCTACTTGCTCCCTAACAAAAACAAAATAACAAATTATTTGAATAGAAAATGATTGAATTTTGCATTCGATTGGATTAATATTCAAACATACCCAAGCGTGCCGAGAAACCTTCGTAAGTGGTAATATGACGTTTATTTCTATTTTAGATACAGTAGGTGACACTGCGAGATGGTTTTGGGGTTCTTATTATTAATTTTAGTTGTACTTCTAGCGGTTTGGTTGCAGTTAGGTAATTATACACAGCTAAATATATTTATAGGCGTTCTGAGCCCTCTACTTGCTCCCTAACAAAAACAAAATAACAAATTATTTGAATAGAAAATGATTGAATTTTGCATTCGATTGGATTAATATTCAAACACACTAAGCGTGCCGAGAAGCCTTCGTAAGTGGTAATATGACGTTTATTTCTATTTTAGATACAGTAGGTGACACTGCGAGATGGTTTTGGGGTACTTATTATTAATTTTAGTTGCACTTTTAGCGGTTTGGTTGCAGTTAGGTTATTATACACAGCTAAATATATTTATAGGCGTTCTGAGCCCTCTACTTGCTCCCTAACAAAAACAAAATAACAAATTGTTTGAATAGAAAATGATTGAATTTTGCATTCGATTGGATTAATATTCAAACACACCTAAGCGTGCCGAGAAGCCTTCGTAAGTGGTAATATGACGTTTATTTCTATTTTAGATACAGTAGGTGACACTGCGAGATGGTTTTGGGGTACTTATTATTAATTTTAGTTGCACTTTTAGCGGTTTGGTTGCAGTTAGGTTATTATACACAGCTAAATATATTTATAGGCGTTCTGAGCCCTCTACTTGCTCCCTAACAAAAACAAAATAACAAATTATTCGAATAGAAAATGATTGAATTTTGCATTCGATTGGATTAATATTCAAACACACTAAGCGTGCCGAGAAGCCTTCGTAAGTGGTAATATGACGTTTATTTCTATTTTAGATACAGGAGGTGACACTGCGAGATGGTTTTGGGGTACTTATTATTAATTTTAGTTGCACTTTTAGCGGTTTGGTTGCAGTTGGGTTATTATACACAGCTAAATATATTTATAGGCGTTCTGAGCCCTCTACTTGCTCCCTAACAAAAACAAAATAACAAATTATTCGAATAGAAAATGATTGAATTTTGCATTCGATTGGATTAATATTCAAACACACTAAGCGTGCCGAGAAGCCTTCGTAAGTGGTAATATGACGTTTATTTCTATTTTAGATACTGTAGGTGACACTGCGAGATGGTTTTGGGGTACTTATTATTAATTTTAGTTGCACTTTTAGCGGTTTGGTTGCAGTTAGGTTATTATACACAGCTAAATATATTTATAGGCGTTCTGAGCCCTCTACTTGCTCCCTAACAAAAACAAAATAACAAATTATTTGAATAGAAAATGATTGAATTTTGCATTCGATTGGATTAATATTCAAACATACCCAAGCGTGACGAGAAACCTTCGTAAGTGGTAATATGACGTTTATTTCTATTTTAGATACAGTAGGTGACACTGCGAGATGGTTTTGGGGTTCTTATTATTAATTTTAGTTGTACTTCTAGCGGTTTGGTTGCAGTTAGGTAATTATACACAGCTAAATATATTTATAGGCGTTCTGAGCCCTCTACTTGCTCCCTAACAAAAACAAAATAACAAATTATTTGAATAGAAAATGATTGAATTTTGCATTAAATTGGATTAATATTCAAACACACTAAGCGTGCCGAGAAGCCTTCGTAAGTGGTAATATGACGTTTATTTCTATTTTAGATACTGTAGGTGAAACTGCGAGATGGTTTTGGGGTACTTATTATTAATTTTAGTTGCACTTTTAGCGGTTTGGTTGCAGTTAGGTTATTATACACAGCTAAATATATTTATAGGCGTTCTGAGCCCTCTACTTGCTCCCTAACAAAAACAAAATAACAAATTATTTGAATAGAAAATGATTGAATTTTGCATTCGATTGGATTAATATTCAAACATACCCAAGCGTGCCGAGAAACCTTCGTAAGTGGTAATATGACGTTTATTTCTATTTTAGATACAGTAGGTGACACTGCGAGATGGTTTTGGGGTTCTTATTATTAATTTTAGTTGTACTTTTAGCGGTTTGGTTGCAGTTAGGTAATTATACACAGCTAAATATATTTATAGGCGTTCTGAGCCCTCTACTTGCTCCCTAACAAAAACAAAAGAACAAATTATTTGAATAGAAAATGATTGAATTTTGCATTCGATTGGTTTAATATTCAAACACACTAAGCGTGCCGAGAAGCCTTCGTAAGTGGTAATATGACGTTTATTTCTATTTTAGATACAGTAGGTGACACTGCGAGATGTTTTTGGGGTACTTATTATTAATTTTAGTTGCACTTTAAGCGGTTTGGTTGCAGTTAGGTTATTATACACAGCTAAATATATTTATAGGCGTTCTGAGCCCTCTACTTGCTCCCTAACAAAAACAAAATAACAAATTATTCGAATAGAAAATGATTGAATTTTGCATTCGATTGGATTAATATTCAAACACACTAAGCGTGCCGAGAAGCGTTCGTAAGTGGTAATATGACGTTTATTTCTATTTTAGATACAGTAGGTGACACTGCGAGATGGTTTTGGGGTACTTATTATTAATTTTAGTTGCACTTTTAGCGGTTTGGTTGCAGTTAGGTTATTATATATAGCTAAATATATTTATAGGCGTTCTGAGCCCTCTACTTGCTCCCTAACAAAAACAAAATAACAAATTATTCGAATAGAAAATGATTGAATTTTGCATTCGATTGGATTAATATTCAAACACACTAAGCGTGCCGAGAAGCCTTCGTAAGTGGTAATATGACGTTTATTTCTATTTTAGATACAGTAGGTGACACTGCGAGATGGTTTTGGGGTACTTATTATTAATTTTAGTTGCACTTTTAGCGGTTTGGTTGCAGTTGGGTTATTATACACAGCTAAATATATTTATAGGCGTTCTGAGCCCTCTACTTGCTCCCTAACAAAAACAAAATAACAAATTATTCGAATAGAAAATGATTGAATTTTGCATTCGATTGGATTAATATTCAAACACACTAAGCGTGCCGAGAAGCCTTCGTAAGTGGTAATATGACGTTTATTTCTATTTTAGATACTGTAGGTGACACTGCGAGATGGTTTTGGGGTACTTATTATTTATTTTAGTTGCACTTTTAGCGGTTTGGTTGCAGTTAGGTTATTATACACAGCTAAATATATTTATAGGCGTTCTGAGCCCTCTACTTGCTCCCTAACAAAAACAAAATAACAAATTATTTGAATAGAAAATGATTGAATTTTGCATTCGATTGGATTAATATTCAAACATACCCAAGCGTGCCGAGAAACCTTCGTAAGTGGTAATATGACGTTTATTTCTATTTTAGATACAGTAGGTGACACTGCGAGATGGTTTTGGGGTTCTTATTATTAATTTTAGTTGTACTTCTAGCGGTTTGGTTGCAGTTAGGTAATTATACACAGCTAAATATATTTATAGGCGTTCTGAGCCCTCTACTTGCTCCCTAACAAAAACAAAATAACAAATTATTTGAATAGAAAATGATTGAATTTTGCATTCGATTGGATTAATATTCAAACACACTAAGCGTGCCGAGAAGCCTTCGTAAGTGGTAATATGACGTTTATTTCTATTTTAGATACAGTAGGTGACACTGCGAGATGGTTTTGGGGTACTTATTATTAATTTTAGTTGCACTTTTAGCGGTTTGGTTGCAGTTAGGTTATTATACACAGCTAAATATATTTATAGGCGTTCTGAGCCCTCTACTTGCTCCCTAACAAAAACAAAATAACAAATTGTTTGAATAGAAAATGATTGAATTTTGCATTCGATTGGATTAATATTCAAACACACCTAAGCGTGCCGAGAAGCCTTCGTAAGTGGTAATATGACGTTTATTTCTATTTTAGATACAGTAGGTGACACTGCGAGATGGTTTTGGGGTACTTATTATTAATTTTAGTTGCACTTTTAGCGGTTTGGTTGCAGTTAGGTTATTATACACAGCTAAATATATTTATAGGCGTTCTGAGCCCTCTACTTGCTCCCTAACAAAAACAAAATAACAAATTATTCGAATAGAAAATGATTGAATTTTGCATTCGATTGGATTAATATTCAAACACACTAAGCGTGCCGAGAAGCCTTCGTAAGTGGTAATATGACGTTTATTTCTATTTTAGATACAGGAGGTGACACTGCGAGATGGTTTTGGGGTACTTATTATTAATTTTAGTTGCACTTTTAGCGGTTTGGTTGCAGTTGGGTTATTATACACAGCTAAATATATTTATAGGCGTTCTGAGCCCTCTACTTGCTCCCTAACAAAAACAAAATAACAAATTATTCGAATAGAAAATGATTGAATTTTGCATTCGATTGGATTAATATTCAAACACACTAAGCGTGCCGAGAAGCCTTCGTAAGTGGTAATATGACGTTTATTTCTATTTTAGATACTGTAGGTGACACTGCGAGATGGTTTTGGGGTACTTATTATTAATTTTAGTTGCACTTTTAGCGGTTTGGTTGCAGTTAGGTTATTATACACAGCTAAATATATTTATAGGCGTTCTGAGCCCTCTACTTGCTCCCTAACAAAAACAAAATAACAAATTATTTGAATAGAAAATGATTGAATTTTGCATTCGATTGGATTAATATTCAAACATACCCAAGCGTGACGAGAAACCTTCGTAAGTGGTAATATGACGTTTATTTCTATTTTAGATACAGTAGGTGACACTGCGAGATGGTTTTGGGGTTCTTATTATTAATTTTAGTTGTACTTCTAGCGGTTTGGTTGCAGTTAGGTTATTATACACAGCTAAATATATTTATAGGCGTTCTGAGCCCTCTACTTGCTCCCTAACAAAAACAAAATAACAAATTATTCGAATAGAAAATGATTGAATTTTGCATTCGATTGGATTAATATTCAAACACACTAAGCGTGCCGAGAAGCGTTCGTAAGTGGTAATATGACGTTTATTTCTATTTTAGATACAGTAGGTGACACTGCGAGATGGTTTTGGGGTACTTATTATTAATTTTAGTTGCACTTTTAGCGGTTTGGTTGCAGTTAGGTTATTATACATAGCTAAATATATTTATAGGCTTTCTGAGCCCTCTACTTGCTCCCTAACAAAAACAAAATAACAAATTATTTGAATAGAAAATGATTGAATTTTGCATTCGATTGGATTAATATTCAAACACACTAAGCGTGCCGAGAAGCGTTCGTAAGTGGTAATATGACGTTTATTTCTATTTTAGATACAGTAGGTGACACTGCGAGATGGTTTTGGGGTACTTATTATTAATTTTAGTTGCACTTTTAGCGGTTTGGTTGCAGTTAGGTTATTATATACAGCTAAATATATTTATAGGCGTTCTGAGCCCTCTACTTGCTCCCTAACAAAAACAAAATAACAAATTATTCGAATAGAAAATGATTGAATTTTGCATTCGATTGGATTAATATTCAAACACACTAAGCGTGCCGAGAAGCCTTCGTAAGTGGTAATATGACGTTTATTTCTATTTTAGATACAGTAGGTGACACTGCGAGATGGTTTTGGGGTACTTATTATTAATTTTAGTTGCACTTTTAGCGGTTTGGTTGCAGTTAGGTTATTATACACAGCTAAATATATTTATAGGCGTTCTGAGCCCTCTACTTGCTCCCTAACAAAAACAAAATAACAAATTATTCGAATAGAAAATGATTGAATTTTGCATTCGATTGGATTAATATTCAAACACACTAAGCGTGCCGAGAAGCCTTCGTAAGTGGTAATATGACGTTTATTTCTATTTTAGATACTGTAGGTGACACTGCGAGATGGTTTTGGGGTACTTATTATTAATTTTAGTTGCACTTTTAGCGTTTGGTTGCAGTTAGGTTATTATACACAGCTAAATATATTTATAGGCGTTCTGAGCCCTCTACTTGCTCCCTAACAAAAACAAAATAACAAATTATTTGAATAGAAAATGATTGAATTTTGCATTCGATTGGATTAATATTCACACATACCCAAGCGTGCCGAGAAACCTTCGTAAGTGGTAATATGACGTTTATTTCTATTTTAGATACAGTAGGTGACACTGCGAGATGGTTTTGGGGTTCTTATTATTAATTTTAGTTGTACTTCTAGCGGTTTGGTTGCAGTTAGGTAATTATACACAGCTAAATATATTTATAGGCGTTCTGAGCCCTCTACTTGCTCCCTAACAAAAACAAAATATCAAATTATTTGAATAGAAAATGATTGAATTTTGCATTCGATTGGATTAATATTCAAACACACTAAGCGTGCCGAGAAGCCTTCGTAAGTGGTAATATGACGTTTATTTCTATTTTAGATACAGTAGGTGACACTGCGAGATGGTTTTGGGGTACTTATTATTAATTTTAGTTGCACTTTTAGCGGTTTGGTTGCAGTTAGGTTATTATACACAGCTAAATATATTTATAGGCGTTCTGAGCCCTCTACTTGCTCCCTAACAAAAACAAAATAACAAATTGTTTGAATAGAAAATGATTGAATTTTGCATTCGATTGGATTAATATTCAAACACACCTAAGCGTGCCGAGAAGCCTTCGTAAGTGGTAATATGACGTTTATTTCTATTTTAGATACAGTAGGTGACACTGCGAGATGGTTTTGGGGTACTTATTATTAATTTTAGTTGCACTTTTAGCGGTTTGGTTGCAGTTAGGTTATTATACACAGCTAAATATATTTATAGGCGTTCTGAGCCCTCTACTTGCTCCCTAACAAAAACAAAATAACAAATTATTCGAATAGAAAATGATTGAATTTTGCATTCGATTGGATTAATATTCAAACACACTAAGCGTGCCGAGAAGCCTTCGTAAGTGGTAATATGACGTTTATTTCTATTTTAGATACAGTAGGTGACACTGCGAGATGGTTTTGGGGTACTTATTATTAATTTTAGTTGCACTTTTAGCGGTTTGGTTGCAGTTGGGTTATTATACACAGCTAAATATATTTATAGGCGTTCTGAGCCCTCTACTTGCTCCCTAACAAAAACAAAATAACAAATTATTCGAATAGAAAATGATTGAATTTTGCATTCGATTGGATTAATATTCAAACACACTAAGCGTGCCGAGAAGCCTTCGTAAGTGGTAATATGACGTTTATTTCTATTTTAGATACTGTAGGTGACACTGCGAGATGGTTTTGGGGTACTTATTATTAATTTTAGTTGCACTTTTAGCGGTTTGGTTGCAGTTAGGTTATTATACACAGCTAAATATATTTATAGGCGTTCTGAGCCCTCTACTTGCTCCCTAACAAAAACAAAATAACAAATTATTTGAATAGAAAATGATTGAATTTTGCATTCGATTGGATTAATATTCAAACACACTAAGCGTGCCGAGAAGCCTTCGTAAGTGGTAATATGACGTTTATTTCTATTTTAGATACAGTAGGTGACACTGCGAGATGGTTTTGGGGTACTTATTATTAATTTTAGTTGCACTTTTAGCGGTTTGGTTGCAGTTAGGTTATTATACACAGCTAAATATATTTATAGGCGTTCTGAGCCCTCTACTTGCTCCCTAACAAAAACAAAATAACAAATTGTTTGAATAGAAAATGATTGAATTTTGCATTCGATTGGATTAATATTCAAACACACTAAGCGTGCCGAGAAGCCTTCGTAAGTGGTAATATGACGTTTATTTCTATTTTAGATACAGTAGGTGACACTGCGAGATGGTTTTGGGGTACTTATTATTAATTTTAGTTGCACTTTTAGCGGTTTGGTTGCAGTTAGGTTATTATACACAGCTAAATATATTTATAGGCGTTCTGAGCCCTCTACTTGCTCCCTAACAAAAACAAAATAACAAATTATTCGAATAGAAAATGATTGAATTTTGCATTCGATTGGATTAATATTCAAACACACTAAGCGTGCCGAGAAGCCTTCGTAAGTGGTAATATGACGTTTATTTCTATTTTAGATACAGTAGGTGACACTGCGAGATGGTTTTGGGGTACTTATTATTAATTTTAGTTGCACTTTTAGCGGTTTGGTTGCAGTTGGGTTATTATACACAGCTAAATATATTTATAGGCGTTCTGAGCCCTCTACTTGCTCCCTAACAAAAACAAAATAACAAATTATTCGAATAGAAAATGATTGAATTTTGCATTCGATTGGATTAATATTCAAACACACTAAGCGTACCGAGAAGCCTTCGTAAGTGGTAATATGACGTTTATTTCTATTTTAGATACAGTAGGTGACACTGCGAGATGGTTTTGGGGTTCTTATTATTAATTTTAGTTGTACTTCTAGCGGTTTGGTTGCAGTTAGGTAATTATACACAGCTAAATATATTTATAGGCGTTCTGAGCCCTCTACTTGCTCCCTAACAAAAACAAAATAACAAATTATTCGAATAGAAAATGATTGAATTTTGCATTCGATTGGATTAATATTCAAACACACTAAGCGTGCCGAGAAGCCTTCGTAAGTGGTAATATGACGTTTATTTCTATTTTAGATACAGTAGGTGACACTGCGAGATGGTTTTGGGGTACTTATTATTAATTTTAGTTGCACTTTTAGCGGTTTGGTTGCAGTTGGGTTATTATACACAGCTAAATATATTTATAGGCGTTCTGAGCCCTCTACTTGCTCCCTAACAAAAACAAAATAACAAATTATTCGAATAGAAAATTATTGAATTTTGCATTCGATTGGATTAATATTCAAACACACTAAGCGTGCCGAGAAGCCTTCGTAAGTGGTAATATGACGTTTATTTCTATTTTAGATACTGTAGGTGACACTGCGAGATGGTTTTGGGGTACTTATTATTAATTTTAGTTGCACTTTTAGCGGTTTGGTTGCAGTTAGGTTATTATACACAGCTAAATATATTTATAGGCGTTCTGAGCCCTCTACTTGCTCCCTAACAAAAACAAAATAACAAATTATTTGAATAGAAAATGATTGAATTTTGCATTCGATTGGATTAATATTCAAACATACCCAAGCGTGCCGAGAAACCTTCGTAAGTGGTAATATGACGTTTATTTCTATTTTAGATACAGTAGGTGACACTGCGAGATGGTTTTGGGGTTCTTATTATTAATTTTAGTTGTACTTCTAGCGGTTTGGTTGCAGTTAGGTAATTATACACAGCTAAATATATTTATAGGCGTTCTGAGCCCTCTACTTGCTCCCTAACAAAAACAAAATAACAAATTATTTGAATAGAAAATGATTGAATTTTGCATTCGATTGGATTAATATTCAAACACACTAAGCGTGCCGAGAAGCCTTCGTAAGTGGTAATATGACGTTTATTTCTATTTTAGATACAGTAGGTGACACTGCGAGATGGTTTTGGGGTACTTATTATTAATTTTAGTTGCACTTTTAGCGGTTTGGTTGCAGTTAGGTTATTATACACAGCTAAATATATTTATAGGCGTTCTGAGCCCTCTACTTGCTCCCTAACAAAAACAAATTAACAAATTGTTTGAATAGAAAATGATTGAATTTTGCATTCGATTGGATTAATATTCAAACACACCTAAGCGTGCCGAGAAGCCTTCGTAAGTGGTAATATGACGTTTATTTCTATTTTAGATACAGTAGCTGACACTGCGAGATGGTTTTGGGGTACTTATTATTAATTTTAGTTGTACTTTTAGCGGTTTGGTTGCAGTTAGGTTATTATACACAGCTAAATATATTTATAGGCGTTTTGAGCCCTCTCTACTTGCTCCCTAACAAAAACAAAATAACAAATTATTTGAATAGAAAATGATTGAATTTTGCATTCGATTGGATTAATAATCAAACACACTAAGCGTGCCGAGAAGCCTTCGTAAGTGGTAATATGACGTTTATTTCTATTTTAGATACAGTAGGTGACACTGCGAGATGGTTTTGGGGTACTTATTATTAATTTTAGTTGCACTTTTAGCGGTTTGGTTGCAGTTAGGTTATTATACACAGCTAAATATATTTATAGGCGTTCTGAGCCCTCTACTTGCTTCCTAACAAAAACAAAATAACAAATTATTTGAATAGAAAATGATTGAATTTTGCATTCGATTAGATTAATATTCAAACACACCTAAGCGTGCCGAGAAGCCTTCGTAAGTGGTAATATGACGTTTATTTTTATTTTAGATACAGTAGGTGACACTGCGAGATGGTTTTGGGGTACTTATTATTAATTTTAGTTGCACTTTTAGCGGTTTGGTTGCAGTTAGGTTATTATACACAGCTAAATATATTTATAGGCGTTCTGAGCCCTCTACTTGCTCCCTAACAAAAACAAAATAACAAATTATTTGAATAGAAAATGATTAAATTTTGCATTCGATTGGATTAATATTCAAACATACCTAAGCGTGCCGAGAAGCCTTCGTAAGTGGTAATATGACGTTTATTTCTATTTTAGATACAGTAGGTGACACTCCGAGATGGTTTTGGGGTACTTATTATTAATTTTAGTTGCACTTTTAGCGGTTTGGTTGCAGTTAGGTTATTATACACAGCTAAATATATTTATAGGCGTTCTGAGCCCTCTACTTGCTCCCTAACAAAAACAAAATAACAAATTATTTGAATAGAAAATGATTAAATTTTGCATTCGATTGGATTAATATTCAAACACACCTAAGCGTGCCGAGAAGCCTTCGTAAGTGGTAATATGACGTTTATTTCAATTTTAGATACAGTAGGTGACACTGCGAGATGGTTTTGGGGTACTTATTATTAATTTTAGTTGCACTTTTAGCGGTTTGGTTGCAGTTAGGTTATTATACACAGTAAAATATATTTATAGGCGTTCTGAGCCCTCTACTTGCTCCCTAACAAAAACAAAATAACAAATTATTTGAATAGAAAATGATTGAATTTTGCATTCGATTGGATTAATATTCAAACACACCTAAGCGTGCCGAGAAGCCTTCGTAAGTGGTAATATGACGTTTATTTCTATTTTAGATACAGTAGGTGACACTGCGAGATGGTTTTGGGGTACTTATTATTAATTTTAGTTGCACTTTTAGCGGTTTGGTCGCAGTTAGGTAATTATACACAGCTAAAAATATTTATAGGCGTTCTGAGCCCTCTACTTGCTCCCTAACAAAAACAAAATAACAAATTATTTGAATAGAAAATGATTGAATTTTGCATTCGATTGGATTAATATTCAAACATACCTAAGCGTGCCGAGAAGCCTTCGTAAGTGGTAATATGACGTTGATTTCTATTTTAGATACAGTAGGTGAAACTGCGAGATGGTTTTGGGGTACTTATTATTAATTTTAGTTGCACTTTTAGCGGTTTGGTTGCAGTTAGGTTATTATACACAGCTAAATATATTTATAGGCGTTCTGAGCCCTCTACTTGCTCCCTAACAAAAACAAAATAACAAATTATTTGAATAGAAAATGATTGAATTTTGCATTCGATTGGATTAATATTCAAACACACTAAGCGTGCCGAGAAGCCTTTGCAAGTGGTAATATGACGTTTATTTCTATTTTAGATACAGTAGGTGACACTGCGAGATGGTTTTGGGGTACTTATTATAAATTTTAGTTGCACTTTTAGCGGTTTGGTTGCAGTTAGGTTATTATACACAGCTAAATATATTTATAGGCGTTCTGAGCCCTCTACTTGCTCCCTAACAAAAACAAAATAACAAATTATTTCAATAGAAAATGATTGAATTTTGCATTCGATTGGATTAATATTCAAACACAACTAAGCGTGCCGAGAAGCCTTCGTAAGTAGTAATATGACGTTTATTTCTATTTTAGATACAGTAGGTGACACTGCGAGATGGTTTTGGGGTACTTATTATTAATTTTAGTTGCACTTTTAGCGGTTTGGTCGCAGTTAGGTAATTATACACAGCTAAATATATTTATAGGCGTTCTGAGCCCTCTACTTGCTCCCTAACAAAAACAAAATAACAAATTATTTGAATAGAAAATGATTGAATTTTGCATTCGATTGGATTAATATTCAAACACACTAAGCGTGCCGAGAAGCCTTCGTAAGTGGTAATATGACGTTTATTTCTATTTTAGATACAGTAGGTGACACTGCGAGATGGTTTTGGGGTACTTATTATTAATTTTAATTGCACTTTTAGCGGTTTGGATGCAGTTAGGTTATTATACACAGCTAAATATATTTATAGGCGTTCTGAGCCCTCTACTTGCTCCCTAACAAAAACAAAATAACAAATTATTTGAATAGAAAATGATTGAATTTTGCAGTCGATTGGATTAATATTCAAACACACTAAGCGTGCCGAGAAGCCTTCGTAAGTGGTAATATGACGTTTATTTCTATTTTAGATACAGTAGGGGACACTGCGAGATGGTTTTGGGGTACTTATTATTAATTTTAGTTGCACTTTTAGCGGTTTGGTTGCAGTTAGGTTATTATACACAGCTAAATATATTTATAGGCGTTCTGAGCCCTCTACTTGCTCCCTAACAAAAACAAAATAACAAATTATTTGAATAGAAAATGATTGAATCTTGCATTCGATTGGATTAATATTCAAACACACCTAAGCGTGCCGAGAAGCCTTCGTAAGTGGTAATATGACGTTTATTTCTATTTTAGATACAGTAGGTGACACTGCGAGATGGTTTTGGGGTACTTATTATTAATTTTAGTTGCACTTCTAGCGGTTTGGTCGCAGTTAGGTAATTATACACAGCTAAATATATTTATAGGCGTTCTGAGCCCTCTACTTGCTCCCTAACAAAAACAAAATAACAAATTATTTGAATAGAAAATGATTGAACTTTGCATTCGATTGGATTAATATTCAAACACACTAAGCGTGCCGAGAAGCCTTCGTAAGTGGTAATATGACCTTTATTTCTATTTTAGATACAGTAGGTGACTCTGCGAGATGGTTTTGGGGTACTTATTATTAATTTTAATTGCACTTTTAGCGGTTTGGTTGCAGTTAGGTTATTATACACAGCTAAATATATTTATAGGCGTTCTGAGCCCTCCACTTGCTCCCTAACAAAAACAAAATAACAAATTATTTGAATAGAAAGTGATTGAATTTTGCATTCGATTGGATTAATATTCAAACACACTAAGCGTGCCGAGAAGCCTTCGTAAGTGGTAATATGACGTTTATTTCTATTTTAGATACAGTACGTGACACTGCGAGATGGTTTTGGGGTACTTATTATTAATTTTAGTTGCACTTTTAGCGGTTTGGTTGCAGTTAGGTTATTATACACAGCTAAATATATTCATAGGCGTTCTGAGCCCTCTACTTGCTCCCTAACAAAAACAAAATAACAAATTATTTGAATAGAAAATGATTGAATTTTGCATTCGATTGGATTAATATTCAAACACACCTAAGCGTGCCGAGAAGCCTTCGTAAGTGGTAATATGACGTTTATTTCTATTTTAGATACAGTAGGTGACACTGCGAGATGGTTTTGGGGTACTTATTATTAATTTTAGTTGCACTTTTAGCGGTTTGGTTGCAGTTAGGTTATTATACACAGCTAAATATATTTATAGGCGTTCTGAGCCCTCTACTTGCTCCCTAACAAAAACAAAATAACAAATTATTTGAATAGAAAATGATTGAATTTTGCATTCCATTGGATTAATATTCAAACGCACTAAGCGTGCCGAGAAGCCTTAGTAAGTGGTAATATGACGTTTATTTCTATTTTAGATACAGTAGGTGACACTGCGAGATGGTTTTTGGGGTACTTATTATTAATTTTAGTTGCACTTTTAGCGGTTTGGTTGCAGTTAGGTTATTATACACAGCTAAATATATTTATAGGCGTTCTGAGCCCTCTACTTGCTCCCTAACAAAAACAAAATAACAAATTATTTGAATAGAAAATGATTGAATTTTGCATTCGATTGGATTAATATTCAAACACACTAAGCGTGCCGAGAAGCCTTCGTAAGTGGTAATATGACGTTTACTTCTATTTTAGACACAGTAGGTGACACTGCGAGATGGTTTTGGGGTACTTATTATTAATTTTAGTTGCACTTTTAGCGGTTTGGTTGCAGTTAGGTTATTATACACAGCTAAATATATTTATAGGCGTTCTGAGCCCTCTACTTGCTCCCTAACAAAAACAAAATAACAAATTATTTGAATAGAAAATGATTGAATTTTGCATTCGATTGGATTAATATTCAAACACACCTAAGCGTGCCGAGAAGCCTTCGTAAGTGGTAATATGACGTTTATTTCTATTTTAGATACAGTAGGTGACACTGCGAGATGGTTTTGGGGTACTTATTATTAATTTTGGTTGCACTTTTAGCGGTTTGGTTGCAGTTAGGTTATTATACACAGCTAAATATATTTATAGGCGTTCTGAGCCCTCTACTTGCTCCCTAACAAAAACAAAATAACAAATTATTTGAATAGAAAATGATTGAATTTTGCATTCGATTGGATTAATATTCAAACACACCTAAGCGTGCCGAGAAGCCTTCGTAAGTGGTAATATGACGTTTATTTCTATTTTAGATACAGTAGGTGACACTGCGAGATGGTTTTGGGGTACTTATTATTAATTTTAGTTGCACTTTTAGCGGTTTGGTTGCAGTTAGGTTATTATACACAGCTAAATATATTTATAGGCGTTCTGAGCCCTCTACGTGCTCCCTAACAAAAACAAAATAACAAATTATTTGAATAGAAAATGATTGAATTTTGCATTCGATTGGATTAATATTCAAACACACCTAAGCGTGCCGAGAAGCCTTCGTAAGTGGTAATATGACGTTTATTTCTATTTTAGATACAGTAGGTGACACTGCGAGATGGTTTTGGGGTACTTATTATTAATTTTAGTTGCACTTTTAGCGGTTTGGTTGCAGTTAGGTTATTATACACAGCTAAATATATTTATAGGCGTTCTGAGCCCACTACTTGCTCCCTAACAAAAACAAAATAACAAATTATTTGAATAGAAAATGATTGAATTTTGCATTCGATTGGATTAATATTCAAACACACCTAAGCGTGCCGAGAAGCCTTCGTAAGTGGTAATATGACGTTTATTTCTATTTTAGATACAGTAGGTGACACTGCGAGATGGTTTTGGGGTACTTATTATTAATTTTAGTTGCACTTTTAGCGGTTTGGTCGCAGTTAGGTAATTATACACTGCTAAATATATTTATAGGCGTTCTGAGCCCTCTACTTGCTCCCTAACAAAAACAAAATAACAAATTATTTGAATAGAAAATGATTGAATTTTGCATTCGATTGGATTAATATTCAAACACACCTAAGCGTGCCGAGAAGCCTTCGTAAGTGGTAATATGACGTTTATTTCTATTTTAGATACAGTGGGTGACACTGCGAGATGGTTTTGGGGTACTTATTATTAATTTTAGTTGCACTTTTAGCGGTTTGGTTGCAGTTAGGTTATTATACACAGCTAAATATATTTATAGGCGTTCTGAGCCCACTACTTGCTCCCTAACAAAAACAAAATAACAAATTATTTGAATAGAAAATGATTGAATTTTGCATTCGATTGGATTAATATTCAAACACACTAAGCGTGCCGAGAAGCCTTCGTAAGTGGTAATATGACGTTTATTTCTATTTTAGATACAGTAGGTGACACTGCGAGATGGTTTTGGGGTACTTATTATTAATTTTAGTTGCACTGTTAGCGGTTTGGTTGCAGTTAGGTTATTATACACAGCTAAATATATTTATAGGCGTTCTGAGCCCTCTACTTGCTCCCTAACAAAAACAAAATAACAAATTATTTGAATAGAAAATGATTAAATTTTGCATTCGATTGGATTAATATTCAAACACACTAAGCGTGCCGAGAAGCCTTCGTAAGTGGTAATATGACGTTTATTTTTATTTTAAATACAGTAGGTGACACTGCGAGATGGTTTTGGGGTACTTATTATTAATTTTAGTTGCACTTTCAGCGGTTTGGTTGCAGTTAGGGTATTATACACAGCTAAATATATTTATAGGCGTTCTGAGCCCTCTACTTGCTCCCTAACAAAAACAAAATAACAAATTATTTGAATAGAAAATGATTGAATTTTGCATTCGATTGGATTAATATTCAAACACACTAAGCGTGCCGAGAAGCCATCGTAAGTGGTAATATGACGTTTATTTCTATTTTAGGTACAGTAGGTGACACTGCGAGATGGTTTTGGGGTACTTATTATTAATTTTAGTTGCACTTTTAGCGGTTTGGTTGCAGTTAGGTTATTATACACAGCTAAATATAGTTATAGGCGTTCTGAGCCCTCTACTTGCTCCCTAACAAAAACAAAATAACAAATTATTTGAATAGAAAATGATTGAATTTTGCATTCGATTGGATTAATATTCAAACACACCTAAGCGTGCCGAGAAGCCTTCGTAAGTGGTAATATGACGTTTATTTCTATTTTAGATACAGTAGGTGACACTGCGAGATGGTTTTGGGGTACTTATTATTAATTTTAGTTGCACTTTTAGCGGTTTGGTTGCAGTTAGGTTATTATACACAGCTAAATATATTTATAGGCGTTCTGAGCCCACTACTTGCTCCCTAACAAAAACAAAATAACAAATTATTTGAATAGAAAATGATTGAATTTTGCATTCGATTGGATTAATATTCAAACACACCTAAGCGTGCCGAGAAGCCTTCGTAAGTGGTAATATGACGTTTATTTCTATTTTAGATACAGTAGGTGACACTGCGAGATGGTTTTGGGGTACTTATTATTAATTTTAGTTGCACTTTTAGCGGTTTGGTCGCAGTTAGGTAATTATACACTGCTAAATATATTTATAGGCGTTCTGAGCCCTCTACTTGCTCCCTAACAAAAACAAAATAACAAATTATTTGAATAGAAAATGATTGAATTTTGCATTCGATTGGATTAATATTCAAACACACCTAAGCGTGCCGAGAAGCCTTCGTAAGTGGTAATATGACGTTTATTTCTATTTTAGATACAGTGGGTGACACTGCGAGATGGTTTTGGGGTACTTATTATTAATTTTAGTTGCACTTTTAGCGGTTTGGTTGCAGTTAGGTTATTATACACAGCTAAATATATTTATAGGCGTTCTGAGCCCTCTACTTGCTCCCTAACAAAAACAAAATAACAAATTATTTGAATAGAAAATGATTGAATTTTGCATTCGATTGGATTAATATTTAAACACAACTAAGAGTGCCGAGAAGCCTTCGTAGGTGGTAATATGACGTTTATTTCTATTATAGATACAGTAGGTGACACTGCGAGATGGTTTTGGGGTACTTATTATTAATTTTAGTTGCACTTTTAGCGGTTTGGTTGCAGTTAGGTTATTATACACTGCTAAATATATTTTTAGGCGTTCTGAGCCCTCTACTTGCTCCCTAACAAAAACAAAATAACAAATTATTTGAATAGAAAATGATTGAATTTTGCATTCGATTGGATTAATATTCAAACACACCTAAGCGTGCCGAGAAGGCTTCGTAGGTGGTATTATGACGTTTATTTCTATTTTAGATACAGTAGGTGACACTGCGAGATGGTTTTGGGGTACTTATTATTAATTTTAGTTGCACTTTTAGCGGTTTGGTTGCAGTTAGGTTATTATACACAGCTAAATATATTTATAGGCGTTCTGAGCCCTCTACTTGCTCCCTAACAAAAACAAAATAACAAATTATTTGAATAGAAAATGATTGAATTTTGCATTCGATTGGATTAATATTCAAACACACTAAGCGTGCCGAGAAGCCTTCGTAAGTGGTAATATGACGTTTATTTCTATTTTAGATACAGTAGGTGACACTGCGAGATGGTTTTGGGGTACTTATTATTAATTTTAGTTGCACTTTTAGCGGTTTGGTCGCAGTTAGGTAATTATACACAGCTAAATATATTTATAGGCGTTCTGAGCCCTCTACTTGCTCCCTAACAAAACCAAAATAACAAATTATTTGAATAGAAAATGATTGAATTTTGCATTCGATTGGATTAATATTCAAACACACTAAGCGTGCCGAGAAGCCTTCGTAAGTGGTAATATGACGTTTATTTCTATTTTAGATACAGTAGGTGACACTGCGAGATGGCTTTGGGGTACTTATTATTAATTGTAGTTGCACTTTTAGCGGTTTGGTTGCAGTTAGGTTATTATACACAGTTAAATATATTTATAGGCGTTCTGAGCCCTCTACTTGCTCCCTAACAAAAACAAAATAACAAATTATTTGAATAGAAAATGATTGAATTTTGCATTCGATTGGATTAATATTCAAACACACTAAGCGTGCCGAGAAGCCTTCTTAAGTGGTAATATTACGTTTATTTCTATTTTAGATACAGTAGGTGACACTGCGAGATGGTTTTGGGGTACTTATTATTAATTTTAGTTGCACTTTTAGCGGTTTGGTTGCAGTTTGGTTATTATACACAGCTAAATATATTTATAGGCGTTCTGAGCCCTCTACTTGCTCCCTAACAAAAACAAAATAACAAATTATTTGAATAGAAAATGATTGAATTTTGCATTCGATTGGATTAATATTCAAACACACTAAGTGTGCCGAGAAGCCTTTGTAAGTGGTAATATGACGTTTATTTCTATTTTAGATACAGTAGGTGACACTGCGAGATGGTTTTGGGGTACTTATTATTAATTTTAGTTGCACTTTTAGCGGTTTGGTCGCAGTTAGGTAATTATTCACAGCTAAATATATTTATAGGCGTTCTGAGCCCTCTACTTGCTCCCTAACAAAAACAAAGTAACAAATTATTTGAATAGAAAATGATTGAATTTTGCATTCGATTGGATTAATATTAAAACACACTAAGCGTGCCGAGAAGCCTTCGTAAGTGGTAATATGACGTTTATTTCTATTTTAGATACAGTAGGTGACACTGCGAGATGGTTTTGGGGTACTTATTATTAATTTTAGTTGTACTTTTAGCGGTTTGGTTGCAGTTTGGTTATTATACACAGCTAAATATATTTATAGGCGTTCTGAGCCCTCTACTTGCTCCCTAACAAAAACAAAATAACAAATTATTCGAATAGAAAATGATTGAATTTTGCATTCGATTGGATTAATATTAAAACACACTAAGCGTGCCGAGAAGCCTTCGTAAGTGGTAATATGACGTTTATTTCTATTTTAGATACAGTAGGTGACACTGCGAGATGGTTTTGGGGTACTTATTATTAATTTTAGTTGTACTTTTAGCGGTTTGGTTGCAGTTTGGTTATTATACACAGCTAAATATATTTATAGGCGTTCTGAGCCCTCTACTTGCTCCCTAACAAAAACAAAATAACAAATTATTCGAATAGAAAATGATTGAATTTTGCATTCGATTGGATTAATATTCAAACACACTAAGCGTGCCTAGAAGTCTTCGTAAGTGGTAATATGACGTTTATTTCTATTTTAGATACAGTAGGTGACACTGCGAGATGGTTTTGGGGTACTTATTATTAATTTTAGTTGCACTTTTAGCGGTTTGGTTGCAGTTAGGTTATTATACACAGCTAAATATATTTATAGGCGTTCTGAGCCCTCTACTTGCTCCCTAACAAAAACAAAATAACAAATTGTTCGAATAGAAAATGATTGAATTTTGCATTCGATTGGATTAATATTCAAACACACTAAGCGTGCCTAGAAGTCTTCGTAAGTGGTAATATGACGTTTATTTCTATTTTAGATACAGTAGGTGACACTGCGAGATGGTTTTGGGGTACTTATTATTAATTTTAGTTGCACTTTTAGCGGTTTGGTTGCAGTTAGGTTATTATACACAGCTAAATATATTTATAGGCGTTCTGAGCCCTCTACTTGCTCCCTAACAAAAACAAAATAACAAATTATTCGAATAGAAAATGATTGAATTTTGCATTCGATTGGATTAATATTCAAACACACTAAGCGTGCCTAGAAGTATTCGTAAGTGGTAATATGACGTTTATTTCTATTTTAGATACAGTAGGTGACACTGCGAGATGGTTTTGGGGTACTTATTATTAATTTTAGTTGTACTTTTAGCGGTTTGGTTGCAGTTTGGTTATTATACACAGCTAAATATATTTATAGGCGTTCTGAGCCCTCTACTTGCTCCCTAACAAAAACAAAATAACAAATTATTCGAGTAGAAAATGATTGAATTTTGCATTCGATTGGATTAATATTCAAACACACTAAGCGTGCCTAGAAGTCTTCGTAAGTGGTAATATGACGTTTATTTCTATTTTAGATACAGTAGGTGACACTGCGAGATGGTTTTGGGGTACTTATTATTAATTTTAGTTGTACTTTTAGCGGTTTGGTTGCAGTTTGGTTATTATACACAGCTAAATATATTTATAGGCGTTCTGAGCCCTCTACTTGCTCCCTAACAAAAACAAAATAACAAATTATTCGAATAGAAAATGATTGAATTTTGCATTCGATTGGATTAATATTCAAACACACTAAGCGTGCCTAGAAGTCTTCGTAAGTGGTAATATGACGTTTATTTCTATTTTAGATACAGTAGGTGACACTGCGAGATGGTTTTGGGGTACTTATTATTAATTTTAGTTGTACTTTTAGCGGTTTGGTTGCAGTTTGGTTATTATACACAGCTAAATATATTTATAGGCGTTCTGAGCCCTCTACTTGCTCCCTAACAAAAACAAAATAACAAATTATTCGAATAGAAAATGATTGAATTTTGCATTCGATTGGATTAATATTCAAACACACTAAGCGTGCCGAGAAGCCTTCGTAAGTGGTAATATGACGTTTATTTCTATTTTAGATACAGTAGGTGACACTGCGAGATGTTTTTGGAGTACTTATTATTAATTTTAGTTGCACTTTTAGCGGTTTGGTTGCAGTTAGGTTATTATACACAGCTAAATATATTTATAGGCGTTCTGAGCCCTCTACTTGCTCCCTAACAAAAACAAAATAACAAATTATTCGAATAGAAAATGATTGAATTTTGCATTCGATTGGATTAATATTCAAACACACTAAGCGTGCCTAGAAGTCTTCGTAAGTGGTAATATGACGTTTATTTCTATTTTAGATACAGTAGGTGACACTGCGAGATGGTTTTGGGGTACTTATTATTAATTTTAGTTGCACTTTTAGCGGTTTGGTTGCAGTTAGGTAATTATAAACAGCTAAATATATTTATCGGCGTTCTGAGCCCTCTACTTGCTCCCTAACAAAAACAAAATAACAAATTATTTGAATAGAAAATGATTGAATTTTGCAATCGATTGGATTAATATTCAAACACACCTAAGAGTGCCGAGTAGCCTTCGTAAGTGGTAATGTGACGTTTATTCCTATTTTAGATACAGTAGGTGACACTGCGAGATGGTTTTGGGGTACTTATTATTAATTTTAGTTGCACTTTTAGCGGTTTGGTTGCAGTTAGGTTATTATACACAGCTAAATATATTTATAGGCGTTCTGAGCCCTCTACTTGCTCCCTAACAAAAACAAAATAACAAATTATTTGAATAGAAAATGATTGAATTTTGCATTCGATTGGATTAATATTTAAACACAACTAAGAGTGCCGAGAAGCCTTCGTAAGTGGTAATATGACGTTTATTTCTATTATAGATACAGTAGGTGACACTGCGAGATGGTTTTGGGGTACTTATTATTAATTTTAGTTGCACTTTTAGCGGTTTGGTTGCAGTTAGGTTATTATACACAGCTAAATATATTTATAGGCGTTCTGAGCCCTCTACTTGCTCCCTAACAAAAACAAAATAACAAATTATTCGAATAGAAAATGATTGAATTTTGCATTCGATTGGATTAATATTCAAACACACTAAGCGTGCCTAGAAGTCTTCGTAAGTGGTAATATGACGTTTATTTCTATTTTAGATACAGTAGGTGACACTGCGAGATGGTTTTGGGGTACTTATTATTAATTTTAGTTGCACTTTTAGCGGTTTGGTTGCAGTTAGGTTATTATACACAGCTAAATATATTTATAGTCGTTCTGAGCCCTCTACTTGCTCCCTAACAAAAACAAAATAACAAATTATTCGAATAGAAAATGATTGAATTTTGCATTCGATTGGATTAATATTCAAACACACTAAGCGTGCCTAGAAGTCTTCGTAAGTGGTAATATGACGTTTATTTCTATTTTAGATACAGTAGGTGACACTGCGAGATGGTTTTGGGGTACTTATTATTAATTTTAGTTGTACTTTTAGCGGTTTGGTTGCAGTTTGGTTATTATACACAGCTAAATATATTTATAGGCGTTCTGAGCCCTCTACTTGCTCCCTAACAAAAACAAAATAACAAATTATTCGAATAGAAAATGATTGAATTTTGCATTCGATTGGATTAATATTCAAACACACTAAGCGTGCCTAGAAGTCTTCGTAAGTGGTAATATGACGTTTATTTCTATTTTAGATACAGTAGGTGACACTGCGAGATGGTTTTGGGGTACTTATTATTAATTTTAGTTGTACTTTTAGCGGTTTGGTTGCAGTTTGGTTATTATACACAGCTAAATATATTTATAGGCGTTCTGAGCCCTCTACTTGCTCCCTAACAAAAACAAAATAACAAATTATTCGAATAGAAAATGATTGAATTTTGCATTCGATTGGATTAATATTCAAACACACTAAGCGTGCCTAGAAGTCTTCGTAAGTGGTAATATGACGTTTATTTCTATTTTAGATACAGTAGGTGACACTGCGAGATGGTTTTGGGGTACTTATTATTAATTTTAGTTGTACTTTTAGCGGTTTGGTTGCAGTTTGGTTATTATACACAGCTAAATATATTTATAGGCGTTCTGAGCCCTCTACTTGCTCCCTAACAAAAACAAAATAACAAATTATTCGAATAGAAAATGATTGAATTTTGCATTCGATTGGATTAATATTCAAACACACTAAGCGTGCCGAGAAGCCTTCGTAAGTGGTAATATGACGTTTATTTCTATTTTAGATACAGTAGGTGACACTGCGAGATGTTTTTGGAGTACTTATTATTAATTTTAGTTGCACTTTTAGCGGTTTGGTTGCAGTTAGGTTATTATACACAGCTAAATATATTTATAGGCGTTCTGAGCCCTCTACTTGCTCCCTAACAAAAACAAAATAACAAATTATTCGAATAGAAAATGATTGAATTTTGCATTCGATTGGATTAATATTCAAACACACTAAGCGTGCCTAGAAGTCTTCGTAAGTGGTAATATGACGTTTATTTCTATTTTAGATACAGTAGGTGACACTGCGAGATGGTTTTGGGGTACTTATTATTAATTTTAGTTGCACTTTTAGCGGTTTGGTTGCAGTTAGGTAATTATACACAGCTAAATATATTTATCGGCGTTCTGAGCCCTCTACTTGCTCCCTAACAAAAACAAAATAACAAATTATTTGAATAGAAAATGATTGAATTTTGCAATCGATTGGATTAATATTCAAACACACCTAAGAGTGCCGAGTAGCCTTCGTAAGTGGTAATGTGACGTTTATTCCTATTTTAGATACAGTAGGTGACACTGCGAGATGGTTTTGGGGTACTTATTATTAATTTTAGTTGCACTTTTAGCGGTTTGGTTGCAGTTAGGTTATTATACACAGCTAAATATATTTATAGGCGTTCTGAGCCCTCTACTTGCTCCCTAACAAAAACAAAATAACAAATTATTTGAATAGAAAATGATTGAATTTTGCATTCGATTGGATTAATATTTAAACACAACTAAGAGTGCCGAGAAGCCTTCGTAAGTGGTAATATGACGTTTATTTCTATTATAGATACAGTAGGTGACACTGCGAGATTTTTTTGGGGTACTTATTATTAATTTTAGTTGCACTTTTAGCGGTTTGGTTGCAGTTAGGTTATTATACACTGCTAAATATATTTTTAGGCGTTCTGAGCCCTCTACTTGCTCCCTAACAAAAACAAAATAACAAATTATTTGAATAGAAAATGATTGAATTTTGCATTCGATTGGATTAATATTCAAACACACCTAAGCGTGCCGAGAAGGCTTCGTAAGTGGTATTATGACGTTTATTTCTATTTTAGATACAGTAGGTGACACTGCGAGATGGTTTTGGGGTACTTATTATTAATTTTAGTTGCACTTTTAGCGGTTTGGTTGCAGTTAGGTTATTATACACAGCTAAATATATTTATAGGCGTTCTGAGCCCTCTACTTGCTCCCTAACAAAAACAAAATAACAAATTATTTGAATAGAAAATGATTGAATTTTGCATTCGATTGGATTAATATTTAAACTCAACTAAGAGTGCCGAGAAGCCTTCGTAAGTGGTAATATGACGTTTATTTCTATTATAGATACAGTAGGTGACACTGCGAGATGGTTTTGGGGTACTTATTATTAATTTTAGTTGCACTTTTAGCGGTTTGGTTGCAGTTAGGTTATTATACACAGATAAATATATTTATAGGCGTTCTGAGCCCTCTACTTGCTCCCTAACAAAAACAAAATAACAAATTATTTGAATAGAAAATGATTGAATTTTGCATTCGATTGGATTAATATTCAAACACACTAAGCGTGCCGAGAAGCCTTCGTAAGTGGTAATATGACGTTTATTTCTATTTTAGATACAGTAGGTGACACTGCGAGATGGTTTTGGGGTACTTATTATTAATTTTAGTTGCACTTTTAGCGGTTTGGTCGCAGTTAGGTAATTATACACAGCTAAATATATTTATAGGCGTTCTGAGCCCTCTACTTGCTCCCTAACAAAACCAAAATAACAAATTATTTGAATAGAAAATGATTGAATTTTGCATTCGATTGGATTAATATTCAAACACACTAAGCGTGCCGAGAAGCCTTCGTAAGTGGTAATATGACGTTTATTTCTATTTTAGATACAGTAGGTGACACTGCGAGATGGCTTTGGGGTACTTATTATTAATTTTAGTTGCACTTTTAGCGGTTTGGTTGCAGTTAGGTTATTATACACAGTTAAATATATTTATAGGCGTTCTGAGCCCTCTACTTGCTCCCTAACAAAAACAAAATAACAAATTATTATTTGAATAGAAAATGATTGAATTTTGCATTCGATTGGATTAATATTCAAACACACTAAGCGTGCCGAGAAGCCTTCTTAAGTGGTAATATTACGTTTATTTCTATTTTAGATACAGTAGGTGACACTGCGAGATGGTTTTGGGGTACTTATTATTAATTTTAGTTGCACTTTTAGCGGTTTGGTTGCAGTTTGGTTATTATACACAGCTAAATATATTTATAGGCGTTCTGAGCCCTCTACTTGCTCCCTAACAAAAACAAAATAACAAATTATTTGAATAGAAAATGATTGAATTTTGCATTCGATTGGATTAATATTCAAACACACTAAGTGTGCCGAGAAGCCTTCGTAAGTGGTAATATGACGTTTATTTCTATTTTAGATACAGTAGGTGACACTGCGAGATGGTTTTGGGGTACTTATTATTAATTTTAGTTGCACTTTTAGCGGTTTGGTCGCAGTTAGGTAATTATACACAGCTAAATATATTTATAGGCGTTCTGAGCCCTCTACTTGCTCCCTAACAAAAACAAAATAACAAATTATTTGAATAGAAAATGATTGAATTTTGCATTCGATTGGATTAATATTAAAACACACTAAGCGTGCCGAGAAGCCTTCGTAAGTGGTAATATGACGTTTATTTCTATTTTAGATACAGTAGGTGACACTGCGAGATGGTTTTGGGGTACTTATTATTAATTTTAGTTGTACTTTTAGCGGTTTGGTTGCAGTTTGGTTATTATACACAGCTAAATATATTTATAGGCGTTCTGAGCCCTCTACTTGCTCACTAACAAAAACAAAATAACAAATTATTCGAATAGAAAATGATTGAATTTTGCATTCGATTGGATTAATATTCAAACACACTAAGCGTGCCGAGAAGCCTTCGTAAGTGGTAATAGGACGTTTATTTCTATTTTAGATACAGTAGGTGACACTGCGAGATGTTTTTGGAGTACTTATTATTAATTTTAGTTGCACTTTTAGCGGTTTGGTTGCAGTTAGGTTATTATACACAGCTAAATATATTTATAGGCGTTCTGAGCCCTCTACTTGCTCCCTAACAAAAACAAAATAACAAATTATTCGAATAGAAAATGATTGAATTTTGCATTCGATTGGATTAATATTCAAACACACTAAGCGTGCCGAGACCCCTTCGTAAGTGGTAATATGACGTTTATTTCTATTTTAGATACAGTAGGTGACACTGCGAGATGGTTTTGGGGTACTTATTATTAATTTTAGTTGCACTTTTAGCGGTTTGGTTGCAGTTAGGTTATTATATACAGCTAAATATATTTATAGGCGTTCTGAGCCCTCTACTTGCTCCCTAACAAAAACAAAATAACAAATTATTCGAATAGAAAATGATTGAATTTTGCATTCGATTGGATTAATATTCAAACACACTAAGCGTGCCGAGAAGCCTTCGTAAGTGGTAATATGACGTTTATTTCTATTTTAGATACAGTAGGTGACACTGCGAGATGGTTTTGGGGTACTTATTATTAATTTTAGTTGCACTTTTAGCGGTTTGGTTGCAGTTAGGTTATTATACACAGCTAAATATATTTATAGGCGTTCTGAGCCCTCTACTTGCTCCCTAACAAAAACAAAATAACAAATTATTCGAATAGAAAATTATTGAATTTTGCATTCGATTGGATTAATATTCAAACACACTAAGCGTGCCGAGAAGCCTTCGTAAGTGGTAATATGACGTTTATTTCTATTTTAGATACAGTAGGTGACACTGCGAGATGGTTTTGGGGTACTTATTATTAATTTTAGTTGCACTTTTAGCGGTTTGGTTGCAGTTGGGTTATTATACACAGCTAAATATATTTATAGGCGTTCTGAGCCCTCTACTTGCTCCCTAACAAAAACAAAATAACAAATTATTCGAATAGAAATGATTGAATTTTGCATTCGATTGGTTTAATATTCAAACACACTAAGCGTGCCGAGAAGCCTTCGTAAGTGGTAATATGACGTTTATTTCTATTTTAGATACAGTAGGTGACACTGCGAGATGGTTTTGGGGTACTTATTATTAATTTTAGTTGCACTTTTAGCGGTTTGGTTGCAGTTAGGTTATTATACACAGCTAAATATATTTATAGGCGTTCTGAGCCCTCTACTTGCACCCTAACAAAAACAAAATAACAAATTATTTGAATAAAAAATGATTGAATTTTGCATTCGATTGGATTAATATTCAAACACACTAAGCGTGCCGAGAAGCCTTCGTAAGTGGTAATATGACGTTTATTTCTATTTTAGATACAGTAGGTGACACTGCGATATGGTTTTGGGGTACTTATGATTAATTTTAGTTGCACTTTTAGCGGTTTGGTTGCAGTTGGGTTATTATACACAGCTAAATATATTTATAGGCATTCTGAGCCCTCTACTTGCTCCCTAACAAAAACAAAATAACAAATTATTTGAATAGAAAATGATTGAATTTTGCATTCGATTGGATTAATATTAAAACACACTAAGCGTGCCGAGAAGCCTTCGTAAGTGGTAATATGACGTTTATTTCTATTTTAGATACAGTAGGTGACACTGCGAGATGGTTTTGGGGTACTTATTATTAATTTTAGTTGCACTTTTAGCGGTTTGGTTGCAGTTTGGTTATTATACACAGCTAAATATATTTATAGGCGTTCTGAGCCCTCTACTTGCTCCCTAACAAAAACAAAATAACAAATTATTCGAATAGAAAATGATTGAATTTTGCATTCGATTGGATTAATATTCAAACACACTAAGCGTGCCGAGAAGCCTTCGTAAGTGGTAATATGACGTTTATTTCTATTTTAGATACAGTAGGTGACACTGCGAGATGGTTTTGGGGTACTTATTATTAATTTTAGTTGCACTTTTAGCGGTTTGGTTGCAGTTGGGTTATTATACACAGCTAAATATATTTATAGGCGTTCTGAGCCCTCTACTTGCTCCCTAACAAAAACAAAATAACAAATTATTCGAATAGAAAATGATTGAATTTTGCATTCGATTGGATTAATATTCAAACACACTAAGCGTGCCGAGAAGCCTTCGTAAGTGGTAATATGACGTTTATTTCTATTTTAGATACAGTAGGTGACACTGCGAGATGGTTTTGGGGTACTTATTATTAATTTTAGTTGCACTTTTAGCGGTTTGGTTGCAGTTGGGTTATTATACACAGCTAAATATATTTATAGGCGTTCTGAGCCCTCTACTTGCTCCCTAACAAAAACAAAATAACAAATTATTCGAATAGAAAATGATTGAATTTTGCATTTGATTGGATTAATATTCAAACACACTAAGCGTGCCGAGAAGCCTTCGTAAGTGGTAATATGACGTTTATTTCTATTTTAGATACAGTAGGTGACACTGCGAGATGGTTTTGGGGTACTTATTATTAATTTTAGTTGCACTTTTAGCGGTTTGGTTGCAGTTAGGTTATTATACACAGCTAAATATATTTATAGGCGTTCTGAGCCCTCTACTTGCTCCCTAACAAAAACAAAATAACAAATTATTTGAATAGAAAATGATTGAATTTTGCATTCGATTGGATTAATATTCAAACACACTAAGCGTGCCGAGAAGCCTTCGTAAGTGGTAATATGACGTTTATTTCTATTTTAGATACAGTAGGTGACACTGCGAGATGGTTTTGGGGTACTTATGATTAATTTTAGTTGCACTTTTAGCGGTTTGGTTGCAGTTGGGTTATTATACACAGCTAAATATATTTATAGGCATTCTGAGCCCTCTACTTGCTCCCTAACAAAAACAAAATAACAAATTATTTGAATAGAAAATGATTGAATTTTGCATTCGATTGGATTAATATTAAAACACACTAAGCGTGCCGAGAAGCCTTCGTAAGTGGTAATATGACGTTTGTTTCTATTTTAGATACAGTAGGTGACACTGCGAGATGGTTTTGGGGTACTTATTATTAATTTTAGTTGTACTTTTAGCGGTTTGGTTGCAGTTTGGTTATTATACACAGCTAAATATATTTATAGGCGTTCTGAGCCCTCTACTTGCTCCCTAACAAAAACAAAATAACAAATTATTCGAATAGAAAATGATTGAATTTTGCATTCGATTGGATTAATATTCAAACACACTAAGCGTGCCGAGAAGCCTTCGTAAGTGGTAATATGACGTTTATTTCTATTTTAGATACTGTAGGTGACACTGCGAGATGTTTTTGGGGTACTTATTATTAATTTTAGTTGCACTTTTAGCGGTTTGGTTGCAGTTAGGTTATTATACACAGCTAAATATATTTATAGGCGTTCTGAGCCCTCTACTTGCTCCCTAACAAAAACAAAATAACAAATTATTCGAATAGAAAATGATTGAATTTTGCATTCGATTGGATTAATATTCAAACACACTAAGCGTGCCGAGAAGCGTTCGTAAGTGGTAATATGACGTTTATTTCTATTTTAGATACAGTAGGTGACACTGCGAGATTATTTTGGGGTACTTATTATTAATTTTAGTTGCACTTTTAGCGGTTTGGTTGCAGTTAGGTTATTATATACAGCTAAATATATTTATAGGCGTTCTGAGCCCTCTACTTGCTCCCTAACAAAAACAAAATAACAAATTATTCGAATAGAAAATGATTGAATTTTGCATTCGATTGGATTAATATTCAAACACACTAAGCGTGCCGAGAAGCCTTCGTAAGTGGTAATATGACGTTTATTTCTATTTTAGATATAGTAGGTGACACTGCGAGATGGTTTTGGGGTACTTATTATTAATTTTAGTTGCACTTTTAGCGGTTTGGTTGCAGTTAGGTTATTATACACAGCTAAATATATTTATAGGCGTTCTGAGCCCTCTACTTGCTCCCTAACAAAAACAAAATAACAAATTATTCGAATAGAAAATGATTGAATTTTGCATTCGATTGGATTAATATTCAAACACACTAAGCGTGCCGAGAAGCCTTCGTAAGTGGTAATATGACGTTTATTTCTATTTTAGATACAGTAGGTGACACTGCGAGATGGTTTTGGGGTACTTATTATTAATTTTAGTTGCACTTTTAGCGGTTTGGTTGCAGTTGGGTTATTATACACAGCTAAATATATTTATAGGCGTTCTGAGCCCTCTACTTGCTCCCTAACAAAAACAAAATAACAAATTATTCGAATAGAAAATGATTAAATTTTGCATTCGATTGGATTAATATTCAAACACACTAAGCGTGCCGAGAAGCCTTCGTAAGTGGTAATATGACGTTTATTTCTATTTTAGATACAGTAGGTGACACTGCGAGATGGTTTTGGGGTACTTATTATTAATTTTAGTTGCACTTTTAGAGGTTTGGTTGCAGTTAGGTTATTATACACAGCTAAATATATTTATAGGCGTTCTGAGCCCTCTACTTGCTCCCTAACAAAAACAAAATAACAAATTATTTGAATAGAAAATGATTGAATTTTGCATTCGATTGGATTAATATTCAAACACACTAAGCGTGCCGAGAAGCCTTCGTAAGTGGTAATATGACGTTTATTTCTATTTTAGATACAGTAGGTGACACTGCGAGATGGTTTTGGGGTACTTATGATTAATTTTAGTTGCACTTTTAGCGGTTTGGTTGCAGTTGGGTTATTATACACAGCTAAATATATTTATAGGCATTCTAAGCCCTCTACTTGCTCCCTAACAAAAACAAAATAACAAATTATTTGAATAGAAAATGATTGAATTTTGCATTCGATTGGATTAATATTCAAACACACTAAGCGTGCCGAGAAGCCTTCGTAAGTGGTAATATAACGTTTATTTCTATTTTAGATACAGTAGGTGACACTGCGAGATATTTTTGGGGTACTTATTATTAATTTTAGTTGCACTTTTAGCGGTTTGGTTGCAGTTAGGTTATTATACACAGCTAAATATATTTATAGGCGTTCTGAGCCCTCTACTTGCTCCCTAACAAAAACAAAATAACAAATTATTTGAATAGAAAATGATTGAATTTTGCATTCGATTGGATTAATATTCTAACACACCTAAGCGTGCCGAGAAGCCTTCGTAAGTGGTAATATGACGTTTATTTCTATTTTAGATACAGTAGGTGACACTGCGAGATGGTTTTGGGGTACTTATTATTAATTTTAGTTGCACTTTTAGTGGTTTGGTTGCAGTTAGGTTATTATACACAGCTAAATATATTTATAGGCGTTCTGAGCCCTCTACTTGCTCCCTAACAAAAACAAAATAACAAAATATTTGAATAGAAAATGATTGAATTTTGCATTCGATTGGATTAATATTCAAACACACCTAAGCGTGCCGAGAAGCCTTCGTAAGTGGTAATATGACGTTTATTTCTATTTTAGATACAGTAGGTGACACTGCGAGATGGTTTTGGGGTACTTATTATTAATTTTAGTTGCACTTTTAGCGGTTTGGTTGCAGTTAGGTTATTATACACAGCTAAATATATTTATAGGCGTTCTGAGCCCTCTACTTGCTCCCTAACAAAAACAAAATAACAAATTATTCGAATAGAAAATGATTGAATTTTGCATTCGATTGGATTAATATTCAAACACACTAAGCGTGCCGAGAAGCGTTCGTAAGTGGTAATATGACGTTTATTTCTATTTTAGATACAGTAGGTGACACTGCGAGATTATTTTGGGGTACTTATTATTAATTTTAGTTGCACTTTTAGCGGTTTGGTTGCAGTTAGGTTATTATATACAGCTAAATATATTTATAGGCGTTCTGAGCCCTCTACTTGCTCCCTAACAAAAACAAAATAACAAATTATTCGAATAGAAAATGATTGAATTTTGCATTCGATTGGATTAATATTCAAACACACTAAGCGTGCCGAGAAGCCTTCGTAAGTGGTAATATGACGTTTATTTCTATTTTAGATATAGTAGGTGACACTGCGAGATGGTTTTGGGGTACTTATTATTAATTTTAGTTGCACTTTTAGCGGTTTGGTTGCAGTTAGGTTATTATACACAGCTAAATATATTTATAGGCGTTCTGAGCCCTCTACTTGCTCCCTAACAAAAACAAAATAACAAATTATTCGAATAGAAAATGATTGAATTTTGCATTCGATTGGATTAATATTCAAACACACTAAGCGTGCCGAGAAGCCTTCGTAAGTGGTAATATGACGTTTATTTCTATTTTAGATACAGTAGGTGACACTGCGAGATGGTTTTGGGGTACTTATTATTAATTTTAGTTGCACTTTTAGCGGTTTGGTTGCAGTTGGGTTATTATACACAGCTAAATATATTTATAGGCGTTCTGAGCCCTCTACTTGCTCCCTAACAAAAACAAAATAACAAATTATTCGAATAGAAAATGATTAAATTTTGCATTCGATTGGATTAATATTCAAACACACTAAGCGTGCCGAGAAGCCTTCGTAAGTGGTAATATGACGTTTATTTCTATTTTAGATACAGTAGGTGACACTGCGAGATGGTTTTGGGGTACTTATTATTAATTTTAGTTGCACTTTTAGAGGTTTGGTTGCAGTTAGGTTATTATACACAGCTAAATATATTTATAGGCGTTCTGAGCCCTCTACTTGCTCCCTAACAAAAACAAAATAACAAATTATTTGAATAGAAAATGATTGAATTTTGCATTCGATTGGATTAATATTCAAACACACTAAGCGTGCCGAGAAGCCTTCGTAAGTGGTAATATGACGTTTATTTCTATTTTAGATACAGTAGGTGACACTGCGAGATGGTTTTGGGGTACTTATGATTAATTTTAGTTGCACTTTTAGCGGTTTGGTTGCAGTTGGGTTATTATACACAGCTAAATATATTTATAGGCATTCTAAGCCCTCTACTTGCTCCCTAACAAAAACAAAATAACAAATTATTTGAATAGAAAATGATTGAATTTTGCATTCGATTGGATTAATATTCAAACACACTAAGCGTGCCGAGAAGCCTTCGTAAGTGGTAATATAACGTTTATTTCTATTTTAGATACAGTAGGTGACACTGCGAGATATTTTTGGGGTACTTATTATTAATTTTAGTTGCACTTTTAGCGGTTTGGTTGCAGTTAGGTTATTATACACAGCTAAATATATTTATAGGCGTTCTGAGCCCTCTACTTGCTCCCTAACAAAAACAAAATAACAAATTATTTGAATAGAAAATGATTGAATTTTGCATTCGATTGGATTAATATTCTAACACACCTAAGCGTGCCGAGAAGCCTTCGTAAGTGGTAATATGACGTTTATTTCTATTTTAGATACAGTAGGTGACACTGCGAGATGGTTTTGGGGTACTTATTATTAATTTTAGTTGCACTTTTAGTGGTTTGGTTGCAGTTAGGTTATTATACACAGCTAAATATATTTATAGGCGTTCTGAGCCCTCTACTTGCTCCCTAACAAAAACAAAATAACAAAATATTTGAATAGAAAATGATTGAATTTTGCATTCGATTGGATTAATATTCAAACACACCTAAGCGTGCCGAGAAGCCTTCGTAAGTGGTAATATGACGTTTATTTCTATTTTAGATACAGTAGGTGACACTGCGAGATGGTTTTGGGGTACTTATTATTAATTTTAGTTGCACTTTTAGCGGTTTGGTTGCAGTTAGGTTATTATACACAGCTAAATTTATTTATAGGCGTTCTGAGCCCTCTACTTGCTCCCTAACAAAAACAAAATAACAAATTATTTGAATAGAAAATGATTGAATTTTGCATTCGATTGGATTAATATTCAAACACACCTAAGCGTGCCGAGAAGCCTTCGTAAGTGGTAATATGACGTTTATTTCTATTTTAGATACAATGGGTGACACTGCGAGATGGTTTTGGGGTACTTATTATTAATTTTAGTTGCACTTTTAGCGGTTTGGTTGCAGTTAGGTTATTATACACAGCTAAATATATTTATAGGCGTTCTGAGCCCACTACTTGCTCCCTAACAAAAACAAAATAAAAAATTATTTGGATAGAAAATGATTGAATTTTGCATTCGATTGGATTAATATTCAAACACACTAAGCGTGCCGAGAAGCCTTCGTAAGTGGTAATATGACGTTTATTTCTATTTTAGATACAGTAGGTGACACTGCGAGATGGTTTTGGGGTACTTATTATTAATTTTAGTTGCACTGTTAGCGGTTTGGTTGCAGTTAGGTTATTATACACAGCTAAATATATTTATAGGCGTTCTGAGCCCTCTACTTGCTCCCTAACAAAAACAAAATAACAAATTATTTGAATAGAAAATGATTAAATTTTGCATTCGATTGGATTAATATTCAAACACACTAAGCGTGCCGAGAAGCCTTCGTAAGTGGTAATATGACGTTTATTTTTATTTTAGATACAGTAGGTGACACTGCGAGATGGTTTTGGGGTACTTATTATTAATTTTAGTTGCACTTTCAGCGGTTTGGTTGCAGTTAGGTTATTATACACAGCTAAATATATTTATAGGCGTTCTGAGCCCTCTACTTGCTCCCTAAGAAAAACAAAATAACAAATTATTTGAATAGAAAATGATTGAATTTTGCAATCGATTTGATTAATATTCAAACACACCTAAGAGTGCCGAGTAGCCTTCGTAAGTGGTAATGTGACGTTTATTCCTATTTTAGATACAGTAGGTGACACTGCGAGATGGTTTTGGGGTACTTATTATTAATTTTAGTTGCACTTTTAGCGGTTTGGTTGCAGTTAGGTTATTATACACAGCTAAATATATTTATAGGCGTTCTGAGCCCTCTACTTGCTCCCTAACAAAAACAAAATAACAAATTATTTGAATAGAAAATGATTAAATTTTGCATTCGATTGGATTAATATTTAAACACAACTAAGAGTGCCGAGAAGCCTTCGTAAGTGGTAATATGACGTTTATTTCTATTATAGATACAGTAGGTGACACTGCGAGATGGTTTTGGGGTACTTATTATTAATTTTAGTTGCACTTTTAGCGGTTTGGTTGCAGTTAGGTTATTATACACTGCTAAATATATTTATAGGCGTTCTGAGCCCTCTACTTGCTCCCTAACAAAAACAAAATAACAAATTATTTGAATAGAAAATGATTGAATTTTGCATTCGATTGGATTAATATTCAAACACACCTAAGCGTGCCGAGAAGGCTTCGTAAGTGGTATTATGACGTTTATTTCTATTTTAGATACAGTAGGTGACACTGCGAGATGGTTTTGGGGTACTTATTATTAATTTTAGTTGCACTTTTAGCGGTTTGGTTGCAGTTAGGTTATTATACACAGCTAAATATAGTTATAGGCGTTCTGAGCCCTCTACTTGCTCCCTAACAAAAACAAAATAACAAATTATTTGAATAGAAAATGATTGAATTTTGCATTCGATTGGATTAATATTCAAACACACCTAAGCGTGCCGAGAAGCCTTCGTAAGTGGTAATATGACGTTTATTTCTATTTTAGATACAGTAGGTGACACTGCGAGATGGTTTTGGGGTACTTATTATTAATTTTAGTTGCACTTTTAGCGGTTTGGTTGCAGTTAGGTTATTATACACAGCTAAATATATTTATAGGCGTTCTGAGCCCACTACTTGCTCCCTAACAAAAACAAAATAACAAATTATTTGAATAGAAAATGATTGAATTTTGCATTCGATTGGATTAATATTCAAACACACCTAAGCGTGCCGAGAAGCCTTCGTAAGTGGTAATATGACGTTTATTTCTATTTTAGATACAGTAGGTGACACTGCGAGATGGTTTTGGGGTACTTATTATTAATTTTAGTTGCACTTTTAGCGGTTTGGTCGCAGTTAGGTAATTATACACTGCTAAATATATTTATAGGCGTTCTGAGCCCTCTACTTGCTCCCTAACAAAAACAAAATAACAAATTATTTGAATAGAAAATGATTGAATTTTGCATTCGATTGGATTAATATTCAAACACACCTAAGCGTGCCGAGAAGCCTTCGTAAGTGGTAATATGACGTTTATTTCTATTTTAGATACAGTGGGTGACACTGCGAGATGGTTTTGGGGTACTTATTATTAATTTTAGTTGCACTTTTAGCGGTTTGGTTGCAGTTAGGTTATTATACACACCTAAATATATTTATAGGCGTTCTGAGCCCACTACTTGCTCCCTAACAAAAACAAAATAACAAATTATTTGAATAGAAAATGATTGAATTTTGCATTCGATTGGATTAATATTCAAACACACTAAGCGTGCCGAGAAGCCTTCGTAAGTGGTAATATGACGTTTATTTCTATTTTAGATACAGTAGGTGACACTGCGAGATGGTTTTGGGGTACTTATTATTAATTTTAGTTGCACTGTTAGCGGTTTGGTTGCAGTTAGGTTATTATACACAGCTAAATATATTTATAGGCGTTCTGAGCCCTCTACTTGCTCCCTAACAAAAACAAAATAACAAATTATTTGAATAGAAAATGATTAAATTTTTCATTCGATTGGATTAATATTCAAACACACTAAGCGTGCCGAGAAGCCTTCGTAAGTGGTAATATGACGTTTATTTTTATTTTAAATACAGTAGGTGACACTGCGAGATGGTTTTGGGGTACTTATTATTAATTTTAGTTGCACTTTCAGCGGTTTGGTTGCAGTTAGGTTATTATACACAGCTAAATATATTTATAGGCGTTCTGAGCCCTCTACTTGCTCCCTAACAAAAACAAAATAACAAATTATTTGAATAGAAAATGATTGAATTTTGCATTCGATTGGATTAATATTGAAACACACTAAGCGTGCCGAGAAGCCATCGTAAGTGGTAATATGACGTTTATTTCTATTTTAGGTACAGTAGGTGACACTGCGAGATGGTTTTGGGGTACTTATTATTAATTTTAGTTGCACTTTTAGCGGTTTGGTTGCAGTTAGGTAATTATACACAGCTAAATATATTTATCGGCGTTCTGAGCCCTCTACTTGCTCCCTAACAAAAACAAAATAACAAATTATTTGAATAGAAAATGATTGAATTTTGCAATCGATTGGATTAATATTCAAACACACCTAAGAGTGCCGAGTAGCCTTCGTAAGTGGTAATGTGACGTTTATTCCTATTTTAGATACAGTAGGTGACACTGCGAGATGGTTTTGGGGTACTTATTATTAATTTTAGTTGCACTTTTAGCGGTTTGGTTGTTAGGTTATTATACACAGATAAAATATATTTATAGGCGTTCTGAGCCCTCTACTTGCTCCCTAACAAAAACAAAATAACAAATTATTTGAATAGAAAATGATTGAATTTTGCATTCGATTGGATTAATATTCAAACACACCTAAGCGTGCCGAGAAGCCTTCGTAAGTGGTAATATGACGTTTATTTCTATTTTAGATACAGTAGGTGACACTGCGAGATGGTTTTGGGGTACTTATTATTAATTTTAGTTGCACTTTTAGCGGTTTGGTCGCAGTTAGGTAATTATACACAGCTAAATATATTTATAGGCGTTCTGAGCCCTCTACTTGCTCCCTAACAAAACCAAAATAACAAATTATTTGAATAGAAAATGATTGAATTTTGCATTCGATTGGATTAATATTCAAACACACTAAGCGTGCCGAGAAGCCTTCGTAAGTGGTAATATGACGTTTATTTCTATTTTAGATACAGTAGGTGACACTGCGAGATGGCTTTGGGGTACTTATTATTAATTTTAGTTGCACTTTTAGCGGTTTGGTTGCAGTTAGGTTATTATACACAGTTAAATATATTTATAGGCGTTCTGAGCCCTCTACTTGCTCCCTAACAAAAACAAAATAACAAATTATTTGAATAGAAAATGATTGAATTTTGCATTCGATTGGATTAATATTCAAACACACTAAGCGTGCCGAGAAGCCTTCTTAAGTGGTAATATTACGTTTATTTCTATTTTAGATACAGTAGGTGACACTGCGAGATGGTTTTGGGGTACTTATTATTAATTTTAGTTGCACTTTTAGCGGTTTGGTTGCAGTTTGTTTATTATACACAGCTAAATATATTTATAGGCGTTCTGAGCCCTCTACTTGCTCCCTAACAAAAACAAAATAACAAATTATTTGAATAGAAAATGATTGAATTTTGCATTCGATTGGATTAATATTCAAACACACTAAGTGTGCCGAGAAGCCTTCGTAAGTGGTAATATGACGTTTATTTCTATTTTAGATACAGTAGGTGACACTGCGAGATGGTTTTGGGGTACTTATTATTAATTTTAGTTGCACTTTTAGCGGTTTGGTCGCAGTTAGGTAATTATACACAGCTAAATATATTTATAGGCGTTCTGAGCCCTCTACTTGCTCCCTAACAAAAACAAAATAACAAATTATTTGAATAGAAAATGATTGAATTTTGCATTCGATTGGATTAATATTAAAACACACTAAGCGTGCCGAGAAGCCTTCGTAAGTGGTAATATGACGTTTATTTCTATTTTAGATACAGTAGGTGACACTGCGAGATGGTTTTGGGGTACTTATTATTAATTTTAGTTGTACTTTTAGCGGTTTGGTTGCAGTTTGGTTATTATACACAGCTAAATATATTTATAGGCGTTCTGAGCCCTCTACTTGCTCCCTAACAAAAACAAAATAACAAATTATTCGAATAGAAAATGATTGAATTTTGCATTCGATTGGATTAATATTCAAACACACTAAGCGTGCCGAGAAGCCTTCGTAAGTGGTAATATGACGTTTATTTCTATTTTAGATACAGTAGGTGACACTGCGAGATGTTTTTGGAGTACTTATTATTAATTTTAGTTGCACTTTTAGCGGTTTGGTTGCAGTTAGGTTATTATACACAGCTAAATATATTTATAGGCGTTCTGAGCCCTCTACTTGCTCCCTAACAAAAACAAAATAACAAATTATTCGAATAGAAAATGATTAAATTTTGCATTCGATTGGATTAATATTCAAACACACTAAGCGTGCCTAGAAGTCTTCGTAAGTGGTAATATGACGTTTATTTCTATTTTAGATACAGTAGGTGACACTGCGAGATGGTTTTGGGGTACTTATTATTAATTTTAGTTGCACTTTTAGCGGTTTGGTTGCAGTTAGGTTATTATACCCAGCTAAATATATTTATAGGCGTTCTGAGCCCTCTACTTGCTCCCTAACAAAAACAAAATAACAAATTATTCGAATAGAAAATGATTGAATTTTGCATTCGATTGGATTAATATTCAAACACACTAAGCGTGCCTAGAAGTCTTCGTAAGTGGTAATATGACGTTTATTTCTATTTTAGATACAGTAGGTGACACTGCGAAATGGTTTTGGGGTACTTATTATTAATTTTAGTTGTACTTTTAGCGGTTTGGTTGCAGTTTGGTTATTATACACAGCTAAATATATTTATAGGCGTTCTGAGCCCTCTACTTGCTCCCTAACAAAAACAAAATAACAAATTATTCGAATAGAAAATGATTGAATTTTGCATTCGATTGGATTAATATTCAAACACACTAAGCGTGCCGAGAAGCCTTCGTAAGTGGTAATATGACGTTTATTTCTATTTTAGATACAGTAGGTGACACTGCGAGATGTTTTTGGAGTACTTATTATTAATTTTAGTTGCACTTTTAGCGGTTTGGTTGCAGTTAGGTTATTATACACAGCTAAATATATTTATAGGCGTTCTGAGCCCTCTACTTGCTCCCTAACAAAAACAAAATAACAAATTATTCGAATAGAAAATGATTGAATTTTGCATTCGATTGGATTAATATTCAAACACACTAACCGTGCCTAGAAGTCTTCGTAAGTGGTAATATGACGTTTATTTCTATTTTAGATACAGTAGGTGACACTGCGAGATGGTTTTGGGGTATTTATTATTAATTTTAGTTGCACTTTTAGCGGTTTGGTTGCAGTTAGGTAATTATACACAGCTAAATATATTTACCGGCGTTCTGAGCCCTCTACTTGCTCCCTAACAAAAACAAAATAACAAATTATTTGAATAGAAAATGATTGAATTTTGCAATCGATTGGATTAATATTCAAACACACCTAAGAGTGCCGAGTAGCCTTCGTAAGTGGTAATGTGACGTTTATTCCTATTTTAGATACAGTAGGTGACACTGCGAGATGGTTTTGGGGTACTTATTATTAATTTTAGTTGCACTTTTAGCGGTTTGGTTGCGGTTAGGTTATTATACACAGCTAAATATATTTATAGGCGTTCTGAGCCCTCTACTTGCTCCCTAACAAAAACAAAATAACAAATTATTTGAATAGAAAATGATTGAATTTTGCATTCGATTGGATTAATATTCAAACACACCTAAGCGTGCCGAGAAGGCTTCGTAAGTGGTATTATGACGTTTATTTCTATTTTAGATACAGTAGGTGACACTGCGAGATGGTTTTGGGGTACTTATTATTAATTTTAGTTGCACTTTTAGCGGTTTGGTTGCAGTTAGGTTATTATACACAGCTAAATATATTTATAGGCGTTCTGAGCCCTCTACTTGCTCCCTAACAAAAACAAAATAACAAATTATTTGAATAGAAAATGATTGAATTTTGCATTCGATTGGATTAATATTCAAACACACTAAGCGTGCCGAGAAGCCTTCTTAAGTGGTAATATTACGTTTATTTCTATTTTAGATACAGTAGGTGACACTGCGAGATGGTTTTGGGGTACTTATTATTAATTTTAGTTGCACTTTTAGCGGTTTGGTTGCAGTTTGGTTATTATACACAGCTAAATATATTTATAGGCGTTCTGAGCCCTCTACTTGCTCCCTAACAAAAACAAAATAACAAATTATTTGAATAGAAAATGATTGAATTTTGCATTCGATTGGATTAATATTCAAACACACTAAGTGTGCCGAGAAGCCTTCGTAAGTGGTAATATGACGTTTATTTCTATTTTAGATACAGTAGGTGACACTGCGAGATGGTTTTGGGGTACTTATTATTAATTTTAGTTGCACTTTTAGCGGTTTGGTCGCAGTTAGGTAATTATACACAGCTAAATATATTTATAGGCGTTCTGAGCCCTCTACTTGCTCCCTAACAAAAACAAAATAACAAATTATTTGAATAGAAAATGATTGAATTTTGCATTCGATTGGATTAATATTAAAACACACTAAGCGTGCCGAGAAGCCTTCGTAAGTGGTAATATGACGTTTATTTCTATTTTAGATACAGTAGGTGACACTGCGAGATGGTTTTGGGGTACTTATTATTAATTTTAGTTGTACTTTTAGCGGTTTGGTTGCAGTTTGGTTATTATACACAGCTAAATATATTTATAGGCGTTCTGAGCCCTCTACTTGCTCCCTAACAAAAACAAAATAACAAATTATTCGAATAGAAAATGATTGAATTTTGCATTCGATTGGATTAATATTCAAACACACTAAGCGTGCCGAGAAGCCTTCGTAAGTGGTAATATGACGTTTATTTCTATTTTAGATACAGTAGGTGACACTGCGAGATGTTTTTGGAGTACTTATTATTAATTTTAGTTGCACTTTTAGCGGTTTGGTTGCAGTTAGGTTATTATACACAGCTAAATATATTTATAGGCGTTCTGAGCCCTCTACTTGCTCCCTAACAAAAACAAAATAACAAATTATTCGAATAGAAAATGATTGAATTTTGCATTCGATTGGATTAATATTAAAACACACTAAGCGTGCCGAGAAGCCTTCGTAAGTGGTAATATGACGTTTATTTCTATTTTAGATACAGTAGGTGACACTGCGAGATGGTTTTGGGGTACTTATTATTAATTTTAGTTGCACTTTTAGCGGTTTGGTTGCAGTTAGGTTATTATATACAGCTAAATATATTTATAGGCGTTCTGAGCCCTCTACTTGCTCCCTAACAAAAACAAAATAACAAATTATTCGAATAGAAAATGATTGAATTTTGCATTCGATTGGATTAATATTCAAACACACTAAGCGTGCCGAGAAGCCTTCGTAAGTGGTAATATGACGTTTATTTCTATTTTAGATACAGTAGGTGACACTGCGAGATGGGTTTGGGGTACTTATTATTAATTTTAGTTGCACTTTTAGCGGTTTGGTTGCAGTTAGGTTATTATACACAGCTAAATATATTTATAGGCGTTCTGAGCCCTCTACTTGCACCCTAACAAAAACAAAATAACAAATTATTTGAATAGAAAATGATTGAATTTTGCATTCGATTGGATTAATATTCAAACACACTAAGCGTGCCGAGAAGCCTTCGTAAGTGGTAATATGACGTTTATTTCTATTTTAGATACAGTAGGTGACACTGCGATATGGTTTTGGGGTACTTATGATTAATTTTAGTTGCACTTTTAGCGGTTTGGTTGCAGTTGGGTTATTATACACAGCTAAATATATTTATAGGCGTTCTGAGCCCTCTACTTGCTCCCTAACAAAAACAAAATAACAAATTATTTGAATAGAAAATGATTGAATTTTGCATTCGATTGGATTAATATTAAAACACACTAAGCGTGCCGAGAAGCCTTCGTAAGTGGTAATATGACGTTTATTTCTATTTTAGATACAGTAGGTGACACTGCGTGATGGTTTTGGGGTACTTATTATTAATTTTAGTTGCACTTTTAGCGGTTTGGTTGCAGTTTGGTTATTATACACAGCTAAATATATTTATAGGCGTTCTGAGCCCTCTACTTGCTCCCTAACAAAAACAAAATAACAAATTATTCGAATAGAAAATGATTAAATTTTGCATTCGATTGGATTAATATTCAAACACACTAAGCGTGCCTAGAAGTCTTCGTAAGTGGTAATATGACGTTTATTTCTATTTTAGATACAGTAGGTGACACTGCGAGATGGTTTTGGGGTACTTATTATTAATTTTAGTTGCACTTTTAGCGGTTTGGTTGCAGTTAGGTTATTATACCCAGCTAAATATATTTATAGGCGTTCTGAGCCCTCTACTTGCTCCCTAACAAAAACAAAATAACAAATTAATCGAATAGAAAATGATTGAATTTTGCATTCGATTGGATTAATATTCAAACACACTAAGCGTGCCTAGAAGTCTTCGTAAGTGGTAATATGACGTTTATTTCTATTTTAGATACAGTAGGTGACACTGCGAAATGGTTTTGGGGTACTTATTATTAATTTTAGTTGTACTTTTAGCGGTTTGGTTGCAGTTTGGTTATTATACACAGCTAAATATATTTATAGGCGTTCTGAGCCCTCTACTTGCTCCCTAACAAAAACAAAATAACAAATTATTCGAATAGAAAATGATTGAATTTTGCATTCGATTGGATTAATATTCAAACACACTAAGCGTGCCGAGAAGCCTTCGTAAGTGGTAATATGACGTTTATTTCTATTTTAGATACAGTAGGTGACACTGCGAGATGTTTTTGGAGTACTTATTATTAATTTTAGTTGCACTTTTAGCGGTTTGGTTGCAGTTAGGTTATTATACACAGCTAAATATATTTATAGGCGTTCTGAGCCCTCTACTTGCTCCCTAACAAAAACAAAATAACAAATTATTCGAATAGAAAATGATTGAATTTTGCATTCGATTGGATTAATATTCAAACACACTAACCGTGCCTAGAAGTCTTCGTAAGTGGTAATATGACGTTTATTTCTATTTTAGATACAGTAGGTGACACTGCGAGATGGTTTTGGGGTACTTATTATTAATTTTAGTTGCACTTTTAGCGGTTTGGTTGCAGTTAGGTAATTATACACAGCTAAATATATTTACCGGCGTTCTGAGCCCTCTACTTGCTCCCTAACAAAAACAAAATAACAAATTATTTGAATAGAAAATGATTGAATTTTGCAATCGATTGGATTAATATTCAAACACACCTAAGAGTGCCGAGTAGCCTTCGTAAGTGGTAATGTGACGTTTATTCCTATTTTAGATACAGTAGGTGACACTGCGAGATGGTTTTGGGGTACTTATTATTAATTTTAGTTGCACTTTTAGCGGTTTGGTTGCGGTTAGGTTATTATACACAGCTAAATATATTTATAGGCGTTCTGAGCCCTCTACTTGCTCCCTAACAAAAACAAAATAACAAATTATTTGAATAGAAAATGATTGAATTTTGCATTCGATTGGATTAATATTCAAACACACCTAAGCGTGCCGAGAAGGCTTCGTAAGTGGTATTATGACGTTTATTTCTATTTTAGATACAGTAGGTGACACTGCGAGATGGTTTTGGGGTACTTATTATTAATTTTAGTTGCACTTTTAGCGGTTTGGTTGCAGTTAGGTTATTATACACAGCTAAATATATTTATAGGCGTTCTGAGCCCTCTACTTGCTCCCTAACAAAAACAAAATAACAAATTATTTGAATAGAAAATGATTGAATTTTGCATTCGATTGGATTAATATTCAAACACACTAAGCGTGCCGAGAAGCCTTCTTAAGTGGTAATATTACGTTTATTTCTATTTTAGATACAGTAGGTGACACTGCGAGATGGTTTTGGGGTACTTATTATTAATTTTAGTTGCACTTTTAGCGGTTTGGTTGCAGTTTGGTTATTATACACAGCTAAATATATTTATAGGCGTTCTGAGCCCTCTACTTGCTCCCTAACAAAAACAAAATAACAAATTATTTGAATAGAAAATGATTGAATTTTGCATTCGATTGGATTAATATTCAAACACACTAAGTGTGCCGAGAAGCCTTCGTAAGTGGTAATATGACGTTTATTTCTATTTTAGATACAGTAGGTGACACTGCGAGATGGTTTTGGGGTACTTATTATTAATTTTAGTTGCACTTTTAGCGGTTTGGTTGCAGTTAGGTTATTATACACAGCTAAATATATTTATAGGCGTTCTGAGCCCTCTACTTGCACCCTAACAAAAACAAAATAACAAATTATTTGAATAGAAAATGATTGAATTTTGCATTCGATTGGATTAATATTCAAACACACTAAGCGTGCCGAGAAGCCTTCGTAAGTGGTAATATGACGTTTATTTCTATTTTAGATACAGTAGGTGACACTGCGATATGGTTTTGGGGTACTTATGATTAATTTTAGTTGCACTTTTAGCGGTTTGGTTGCAGTTGGGTTATTATACACAGCTAAATATATTTATAGGCGTTCTGAGCCCTCTACTTGCTCCCTAACAAAAACAAAATAACAAATTATTTGAATAGAAAATGATTGAATTTTGCATTCGATTGGATTAATATTAAAACACACTAAGCGTGCCGAGAAGCCTTCGTAAGTGGTAATATGACGTTTATTTCTATTTTAGATACAGTAGGTGACACTGCGTGATGGTTTGGGGTACTTATTATTAATTTTAGTTGCACTTTTAGCGGTTTGGTTGCAGTTTGGTTATTATACACAGCTAAATATATTTATAGGCGTTCTGAGCCCTCTACTTGCTCCCTAACAAAAACAAAATAACAAATTATTCGAATAGAAAATGATTAAATTTTGCATTCGATTGGATTAATATTCAAACACACTAAGCGTGCCTAGAAGTCTTCGTAAGTGGTAATATGACGTTTATTTCTATTTTAGATACAGTAGGTGACACTGCGAGATGGTTTTGGGGTACTTATTATTAATTTTAGTTGCACTTTTAGCGGTTTGGTTGCAGTTAGGTTATTATACCCAGCTAAATATATTTATAGGCGTTCTGAGCCCTCTACTTGCTCCCTAACAAAAACAAAATAACAAATTATTCGAATAGAAAATGATTGAATTTTGCATTCGATTGGATTAATATTCAAACACACTAAGCGTGCCTAGAAGTCTTCGTAAGTGGTAATATGACGTTTATTTCTATTTTAGATACAGTAGGTGACACTGCGAAATGGTTTTGGGGTACTTATTATTAATTTTAGTTGTACTTTTAGCGGTTTGGTTGCAGTTTGGTTATTATACACAGCTAAATATATTTATAGGCGTTCTGAGCCCTCTACTTGCTCCCTAACAAAAACAAAATAACAAATTATTCGAATAGAAAATGATTGAATTTTGCATTCGATTGGATTAATATTCAAACACACTAAGCGTGCCGAGAAGCCTTCGTAAGTGGTAATATGACGTTTATTTCTATTTTAGATACAGTAGGTGACACTGCGAGATGTTTTTGGAGTACTTATTATTAATTTTAGTTGCACTTTTAGCGGTTTGGTTGCAGTTAGGTTATTATACACAGCTAAATATATTTATAGGCGTTCTGAGCCCTCTACTTGCTCCCTAACAAAAACAAAATAACAAATTATTCGAATAGAAAATGATTGAATTTTGCATTCGATTGGATTAATATTCAAACACACTAACCGTGCCTAGAAGTCTTCGTAAGTGGTAATATGACGTTTATTTCTATTTTAGATACAGTAGGTGACACTGCGAGATGGTTTTGGGGTACTTATTATTAATTTTAGTTGCACTTTTAGCGGTTTGGTTGCAGTTAGGTAATTATACACAGCTAAATATATTTACCGGCGTTCTGAGCCCTCTACTTGCTCCCTAACAAAAACAAAATAACAAATTATTTGAATAGAAAATGATTGAATTTTGCAATCGATTGGATTAATATTCAAACACACCTAAGAGTGCCGAGTAGCCTTCGTAAGTGGTAATGTGACGTTTATTCCTATTTTAGATACAGTAGGTGACACTGCGAGATGGTTTTGGGGTATTTATTATTAATTTTAGTTGCACTTTTAGCGGTTTGGTTGCGGTTAGGTTATTATACACAGCTAAATATATTTATAGGCGTTCTGAGCCCTCTACTTGCTCCCTAACAAAAACAAAATAACAAATTATTTGAATAGAAAATGATTGAATTTTGCATTCGATTGGATTAATATTCAAACACACCTAAGCGTGCCGAGAAGGCTTCGTAAGTGGTATTATGACGTTTATTTCTATTTTAGATACAGTAGGTGACACTGCGAGATGGTTTTGGGGTACTTATTATTAATTTTAGTTGCACTTTTAGCGGTTTGGTTGCAGTTAGGTTATTATACACAGCTAAATATATTTATAGGCGTTCTGAGCCCTCTACTTGCTCCCTAACAAAAACAAAATAACAAATTATTTGAATAGAAAATGATTGAATTTTGCATTCGATTGGATTAATATTCAAACACACTAAGCGTGCCGAGAAGCCTTCTTAAGTGGTAATATTACGTTTATTTCTATTTTAGATACAGTAGGTGACACTGCGAGATGGTTTTGGGGTACTTATTATTAATTTTAGTTGCACTTTTAGCGGTTTGGTTGCAGTTTGGTTATTATACACAGCTAAATATATTTATAGGCGTTCTGAGCCCTCTACTTGCTCCCTAACAAAAACAAAATAACAAATTATTTGAATAGAAAATGATTGAATTTTGCATTCGATTGGATTAATATTCAAACACACTAAGTGTGCCGAGAAGCCTTCGTAAGTGGTAATATGACGTTTATTTCTATTTTAGATACAGTAGGTGACACTGCGAGATGGTTTTGGGGTACTTATTATTAATTTTAGTTGCACTTTTAGCGGTTTGGTCGCAGTTAGGTAATTATACACAGCTAAATATATTTATAGGCGTTCTGAGCCCTCTACTTGCTCCCTAACAAAAACAAAATAACAAATTATTTGAATAGAAAATGATTGAATTTTGCATTCGATTGGATTAATATTAAAACACACTAAGCGTGCCGAGAAGCCTTCGTAAGTGGTAATATGACGTTTATTTCTATTTTAGATACAGTAGGTGACACTGCGAGATGGTTTTGGGGTACTTATTATTAATTTTAGTTGTACTTTTAGCGGTTTGGTTGCAGTTTGGTTATTATACACAGCTAAATATATTTATAGGCGTTCTGAGCCCTCTACTTGCTCCCTAACAAAAACAAAATAACAAATTATTCGAATAGAAAATGATTGAATTTTGCATTCGATTGGATTAATATTCAAACACACTAAGCGTGCCGAGAAGCCTTCGTAAGTGGTAATATGACGTTTATTTCTATTTTAGATACAGTAGGTGACACTGCGAGATGTTTTTGGAGTACTTATTATTAATTTTAGTTGCACTTTTAGCGGTTTGGTTGCAGTTAGGTTATTATACACAGCTAAATATATTTATAGGCGTTCTGAGCCCTCTACTTGCTCCCTAACAAAAACAAAATAACAAATTATTCGAATAGAAAATGATTGAATTTTGCATTCGATTGGATTAATATTCAAACACACTAAGCGTGCCGAGAAGCCTTCGTAAGTGGTAATATGACGTTTATTTCTATTTTAGATACAGTAGGTGACACTGCGAGATGGTTTTGGGGTACTTATTATTAATTTTAGTTGCACTTTTAGCGGTTTGGTTGCAGTTAGGTTATTATATACAGCTAAATATATTTATAGGCGTTCTGAGCCCTCTACTTGCTCCCTAACAAAAACAAAATAACAAATTATTCGAATAGAAAATGATTGAATTTTGCATTCGATTGGATTAATATTCAAACACACTAAGCGTGCCGAGAAGCCTTCGTAAGTGGTAATATGACGTTTATTTCTATTTTAGATACAGTAGGTGACACTGCGAGATGGTTTTGGGGTACTTATTATTAATTTTAGTTGCACTTTTAGCGGTTTGGTTGCAGTTAGGTTATTATACACAGCTAAATATATTTATAGGCGTTCTGAGCCCTCTACTTGCACCCTAACAAAAACAAAATAACAAATTATTTGAATAGAAAATGATTGAATTTTGCATTCGATTGGATTAATATTCAAACACACTAAGCGTGCCGAGAAGCCTTCGTAAGTGGTAATATGACGTTTATTTCTATTTTAGATACAGTAGGTGACACTGCGATATGGTTTTGGGGTACTTATGATTAATTTTAGTTGCACTTTTAGCGGTTTGGTTGCAGTTGGGTTATTATACACAGCTAAATATATTTATAGGCGTTCTGAGCCCTCTACTTGCTCCCTAACAAAAACAAAATAACAAATTATTTGAATAGAAAATGATTGAATTTTGCATTCGATTGGATTAATATTAAAACACACTAAGCGTGCCGAGAAGCCTTCGTAAGTGGTAATATGACGTTTATTTCTATTTTAGATACAGTAGGTGACACTGAGAGATGGTTTTGGGGTACTTATTATTAATTTTAGTTGCACTTTTAGCGGTTTGGTTGCAGTTAGGTTATTATATACAGCTAAATATATTTATAGGCGTTCTGAGCCCTCTACTTGCTCCCTAACAAAAACAAAATAACAAATTATTCGAATAGAAAATGATTGAATTTTGCATTCGATTGGATTAATATTCAAACACACTAAGCGTGCCGAGAAGCCTTCGTAAGTGGTAATATGACGTTTATTTCTATTTTAGATACAGTAGGTGACACTGCGAGATGGTTTTGGGGTACTTATTATTAATTTTAGTTGCACTTTTAGCGGTTTGGTTGCAGTTAGGTTATTATACACAGCTAAATATATTTATAGGCGTTCTGAGCCCTCTACTTGCTCCCTAACAAAAACAAAATAACAAATTATTCGAATAGAAAATGATTGAATTTTGCATTCGATTGGATTAATATTCAAACACACTAAGCGTGCCGAGAAGCCTTCGTAAGTGGTAATATGACGTTTATTTCTATTTTAGATACAGTAGGTGACACTGCGAGATGGTTTTGGGGTACTTATTATTAATTTTAGTTGCACTTTTAGCGGTTTGGTTGCAGTTGGGTTATTATACACAGCTAAATATATTTATAGGCGTTCTGAGCCCTCTACTTGCTCCCTAACAAAAACAAAATAACAAATTATTCGAATAGAAAATGATTGAATTTTGCATTCGATTGGATTAATATTCAAACACACTAAGCGTGCCGAGAAGCCTTCGTAAGTGGTAATATGACGTTTATTTCTATTTTAGATACAGTAGGTGACACTGCGAGATGGTTTTGGGGTACTTATTATTAATTTTAGTTGCACTTTTAGCGGTTTGGTTGCAGTTAGGTTATTATACACAGCTAAATATATTTATAGGCGTTCTGAGCCCTCTACTTGCTCCCTAACAAAAACAAAATAACAAATTATTTGAATAGAAAATGATTGAATTTTGCATTCGATTGGATTAATATTCAAACACACCTAAGCGTGCCGAGAAGCCTTCGTAAGTGGTAATATGACGTTTATTTCAATTTTAGATACAGTAGGTGACACTGCGAGATGGTTTTGGGGTACTTATTATTAATTTTAGTTGCACTTTTAGCGGTTTGGTTGCAGTTAGGTTATTATACACAGCTAAATATATTTATAGGCGTTCTGAGCCCTCTACTTGCTCCCTAACAAAAACAAAATAACAAATTATTTGAATAGAAAATGATTGAATTTTGCATTCAATTGGATTAATATTCAAACACACCTAAGCGTGCCGAGAAGCCTTCGTAAGTGGTAATATGACGTTTATTTCTATTTTAGATACAGTGGGTGACACTGCGAGATGGTTTTGGGGTACTTATTATTAATTTTAGTTGCACTTTTAGCGGTTTGGTTGCAGTTAGGTTATTATACACAGCTAAATATATTTATAGGCGTTCTGAGCCCACTAGTTGCTCCCTAACAAAAACAAAATAACAAATTATTTGAATAGAAAATGATTGAATCTTGCATTCGATTGGATTAATATTCAAACACACCTAAGCGTGCCGAGAAGCCTTCGTAAGTGGTAATATGACGTTTATTTCTATGTTAGATACAGTAGGTGACACTGCGAGATGGTTTTGGGGTACTTATTATTAATTTTAGTTGCACTTTTAGCGGTTTGGTTGCAGTTAGGTTATTATACACAGCTAAATATATTTATAGGCGTTCTGAGCCCTCTACTTGCTCCCTAACACAAACAAAATAAGAAATTATTTGAATAGAAAATGATTAAATTTTGCATTCGATTGGATTAATATTCAAACACACCTAAGCGTGCCGAGAAGCCTTCGTAAGTGGTAATATGACGTTTATTTCTATTTTAGATACAGTGGGTGACACTGCGAGATGGTTTTGGGGTACTTATTATTAATTTTAGTTGCACTTTTAGCGGTTTGGTTGCAGTTAGGTTATTATACACAGCTAAATATATTTATAGGCGTTCTGAGCCCACTACTTGCTCCCTAACAAAAACAAAATAACAAATTATTTGAATAGAAAATTATTGAATCTTGCATTCGATTGGATTAATATTCAAACACACCTAAGCGTGCCGAGAAGCCTTCGTAAGTGGTAATATGACGTTTATTTCTATTTTAGATACTGTAGGTGACACTGCGAGATGGTTTTGGGGTACTTATTATTAATTTTAGTTGCACTTTTAGCGGTTTGGTTGCAGTTAGGTTATTATACACAGCTAAATATATTTATAGGCTTCTGAGCCCTCTACTTGCTCCCTAACAAAAACAAAATAACAAATTATTTGAATAGAAAATGATTGAATTTTGCATTCGATTGGATTAATATTCAAACACACCTAAGCGTGCCGAGAAGCCTTCGTAAGTGGTAATATGACGTTTATTTCAATTTTACATACAGTAGGTGACACTGCGAGATGGTTTTGGGGTACTTATTATTAATTTTAGTTGCACTTTTAGCGGTTTGGTTGCAGTTAGGTTATTATACACAGCTAAATATATTTATAGGCGTTCTGAGCCCTCTACTTGCTCCCTAACAAAAACAAAATAACAAATTATTTGAATAGAAAATGATTGAATTTTGCATTCGATTGGATTAATATTCAAACACACCTAAGCGTGCCTAGAAGTCTTCGTAAGTGGTAATATGACGTTTATTTCTATTTTAGATACAGTAGGTGACACTGCGAGATGGTTTTGGGGTACTTATTATTAATTTTAGTTGCACTTTTAGCGGTTTGGTTGCAGTTAGGTTATTATACACAGCTAAATATATTTATAGGCGTTCTGAGCCCTCTACTTGCTCCCTAACAAAAACAAAATAACAAATTATTTGAATAGAAAATGATTGAATTTTGCATTCGATTGGATTAATATTCAAACACACCTAAGCGTACCGAGAAGCCTTCGTAAGTGGTAATATGACGTTTATTTCAATTTTAGATACAGTAGGTGACACTGCGAGATGGTTTTGGGGTACTTATTATTAATTTTAGTTGCACTTTTAGCGGTTTGGTTGCAGTTAGGTTATTATACACAGCTAAATATATTTATAGGCGTTCTGAGCCCTCTACTTGCTCCCTAACAAAAACAAAATAACAAATTATTTGAATAGAAAATGATTGAATTTTGCATTCGATTGGATTAATATTCAAACACACCTAACCGTGCCGAGAAGCCTTCGTAAGTGGTAATATGACGTTTATTTCAATTTTAGATACAGTAGGTGACACTGCGAGATGGTTTTGGGGTACTTATTATTAATTTTAGTTGCACTTTTAGCGGTTTAGTTGCAGTTAGGTTATTATACACAGCTAAATATATTTATAGGCGTTCTGAGCCCTCTACTTGCTCCCTAACAAAAACAAAATAACAAATTATTTGAATAGAAAATGATTGAATTTTGCATTCGATTGGATTAATATTCAAACACACCTAAGCGTGCCTAGAAGTCTTCGTAAGTGGTAATATGACGTTTATTTCTATTTTAGATACAGTAGGTGACACTGCGAGATGGTTTTGGGGTACTTATTATTAATTTTAGTTGCACTTTTAGCGGTTTGGTTGCAGTTAGGTTATTATACACAGCTAAATATATTTATAGGCGTTCTGAGCCCTCTACTTGCTCCCTAACAAAAACAAAATAACAAATTATTTGAATAGAAAATGATTGAATTTTGCATTCGATTGGATTAATATTCAAACATACCTAAGCGTGCCGAGAAGCCTTCGTAAGTGGTAATATGACGTTTATTTCTATTTTAGATACTGTAGGTGACACTGCGAGATGGTTTTGGGGTACTTACTATTAATTTTAGTTGCACTTTTAGCGGTTTGGTTGCAGTTAGGTTATTATACACAGTTAAATATATTTATAGGCGTTCTGAGCCCTCTACTTGCTCCCTAACAAGAACGAAATAACAAATTATTTGAATAGAAAATGATTGAATTTTGCATTCGATTGGATTAATATTCAAACACACCTAAGCGTGCCTAGAAATCTTCGTAAGTGGTAATATGACGTTTATTTCTATTTTAGATACAGTAGGTGACACTGCGAGATGGTTTTGGGGTACTTATTATTAATTTTAGTTGCACTTTTAGCGGTTTGGTTGCACTTAGGTTATTATACACAGCTATATATATTTATAGGCGTTCTGAGCCCTCTACTTGCTCCCTAACAAAAACAAAATAACAAATTATTTGAATAGAAAATGATTGAATCTTGCATTCGATTGGATTAATATTCAAACACACCTAAGCGTGCCGAGAAGCCTTCGTAAGTGGTAATATGACGTTTATTTCTATTTTAGATACAGTGGGTGACACTGCGAGATGGTTTTGGGGTACTTATTATTAATTTTAGTTGCACTTTTAGCGGTTTGGTTGCAGTTGGGTTATTATACACAGCTAAATATATTTATAGGCGTTCTGAGCCCACTACTTGCTCCCTAACAAAAACAAAATAACAAATTATTTGAATAGAAAATTATTGAATCTTGCATTCGATTGGATTAATATTCAAACACACCTAAGCGTGCCGAGAAGCCTTCGTAAGTAGTAATATGACGTTTATTTCTATTTTAGATACTGTAGGTGACACTGCGAGATGGTTTTGTGGTACTTATTATTAATTTTAGTTACACTTTTAGCGGTTTGGTTGCAGTTAGGTTATTATACACAGCTAAATATATTTATAGGCGTTCTGAGCCCTCTAGTTGCTCCCTAACAAAAACAAAATAACAAATTATTTGAATAGAAAATGATTGAATCTTGCATTCGATTGGATTAATATTCAAACACACCTAAGCGTGCCGAGAAGCCTTCGTAAGTGGTAATATGACGTTTATCTTTATTTTAGATACAGTAGGTGACACTGCGAGATGGTTTTGGGGTACTTATTATTAATTTTAGTTGCACTATTAGCGGTTGGGTTGCAGTTAGGTTATTATACGCAGCTAAATATATTTATAGGCGTTCTGAGCCCTCTACTTGCTCCCTAACAAAAACAATATAACAAATTATTTGAATAGAAAATGATTGAATTTTGCATTCGATTGGATTAATATTCAAACACACCTAAGCGTGCCGAGAAGCCTTCGTAAGTGGTAATATGACGTTTATTTCTATTTTAGATACTGTAGGTGACACTGCGAGATGGTTTTGGGGTACTTATTATTAATTTTAGTTGCACTTTTAGCGGTTTGGTTGCAGTTAGGTTATTATACACAGCTAAATATATTTATAGGCGTTCTGAGCCCTCTACTTGCTCCCTAACAAAAACAAAATAACAAATTATTTGAATAGAAAATGATTGAATTTTGCATTCGATTGGATTAATATTCAAACACACCTAAGCGTGCCGAGAAGCCTTCGTAAGTGGTAATATGACGTTTATTTCTATTTTAGATACAGTAGGTGACACTGCGAGATGGTTTTGGGGTACTTATTATTAATTTTAGTTGCACTTTTAGCGGTTTGGTTGCAGTTAGGTTATTATACACAGCTAAATATATTTATAGGCGTTCTGAGCCCTCTACTTGCTCCCTAACAAAAACAAAATAACAAATTATTTGAATAGAAAATGATTGAATTTTGCATTCGATTGGATTAATATTCAAACACACCTAAGCGTGCCTAGAAGTCTTCGTAAGTGGTAATATGATGTTTATTTCTATTTTAGATACAGTAGGTGACACTGCGAGATGGTTTTGGGGTACTTATTATTAATTTTAGTTGCACTTTTAGCGGTTTGGTTGCAGTTAGGTTATTATACACAGCTAAATATATTTATAGGCGTTATGAGCCCTCTGCTTGCTCCCTAACAAAAACAAAATAACAAATTATTTGAATAGAAAATGATTGAATTTTGCATTCGATTGGATTAATATTCAAACATACCTAAGCGTGCCGAGAAGCCTTCGTAAGTGGTAATATGACGTTTATTTCTATTTTAGATACTGTAGGTGACACTGCGAGATGGTTTTGGGGTACTTACTATTAATTTTAGTTGCACTTTTAGCGGTTTGGTTGCAGTTAGGTTATTATACACAGTTAAATATATTTATAGGCGTTCTAAGCCCTCTACTTGCTCCCTAACAAAAACAAAATAACAAATTATTTGAATAGAAAATGATTGAATTTTGCATTCGATTGGATTAATATTCAAACACACCTAAGCGTGCCGAGAAGCCTTCGTAAGTGGTAATATGACGTTTATTTCTATTTTAGATACAGTAGGTGACACTGCGAGATGGTTTTGGGGTACTTATTATTAATTTTAGTTGCACTTTTAGCGGTTTGGTTGCAGTTAGGTTATTATACACAGCTAAATATATTTATAGGCGTTCTGGGCCCTCTACTTGCTCCCTAACAAAAACAAAATAACAAATTATTTGAATAGAAAATGATTGAATTTTTGCATTCGATTGGATTAATATTCAAACATACCTAAGCGTGCCGAGAAGCCTTCGTAAGTGGTAATATGACGTTTATTTCTATTTTAGATACTGTAGGTGACACTGCGAGATGGTTTTGGGGTACTTATTATTAATTTTAGTTGCACTTTTAGCGGTTTGGTTGCAGTTAGGTTATTATACACAGCTAAATATATTTATAGGCGTTCTGAGCCCTCTACTTGCTCCCTAACAAAAACAAAATAACAAATTATTTGAATAGAAAATGATTGAATTTTGCATTCGATTGGATTAATATTCAAACACACCTAAGCGTGCCGAGAAGCCTTTGTAAGTGGTTATATGACGTTTATTTCTATTCTAGATACTGTAGGTGACACTGCGAGATGGTTTTGGGGTACTTACTATTAATTTTAGTTGCACTTTTAGCGGTTTGGTTGCAGTTAGGTTATTATACACAGCTAAATATATTTATAGGCGTTCTGAGCCCTCTACTTGCTCCCTAACAAAAACAAAATAACAAATTATTTGAATAGAAAATGATTGAATTTTGCATTCGATTGGATTAATATTCAAACACACCTAAGCGTGCCGAGAAGCCTTCGTAAGTGGTAATATGACGTTTATTTCTATTTTAGATACTGTAGGTGACACTGCGAGATGGTTTTGGGGTACTTACTATTAATTTTAGTTGCACTTTTAGCGGTTTGGTTGCAGTTAGGTTATTATACACAGCTAAATATATTTATAGGCGTTCTGAGCCCTCTACTTGCTCCCTAACAAAAACAAAATAACAAATTATTTGAATAGAAAATGATTGAATTTTGCATTCGATTGGATTAATATTCAAACACACCTAAGCGTGCCGAGAAGCCTTCGTAAGTGGTAATATGACGTTTATTTCTATTTTAGATACTGTAGGTGACACTGCGAGATGGTTTTGGGGTACTTATTATTAATTTTAGTTGCACTTTTAGCGGTTTGGTTGCAGTTAGGTTATTATACACAGCTAAATATATTTATAGGCGTTCTGAGCCCTCTACTTGCTCCCTAACAAAAACAAAATAACAAATTATTTGAATAGAAAATGATTGAATTTTGCATTCGATTGGATTAATATTCAAACACACCTAAGCGTGCCGAGAAGCCTTCGTAAGTGGTAATATGACGTTTATTTCTATTTTAGATACTGTAGGTGACACTGCGAGATGGTTTTGGGGTACTTATTATTAATTTTAGTTGCACTTTTAGCGGTTTGGTTGCAGTTAGGTTATTATACACAGCTAAATATATTTATAGGCGTTCTGAGCCCTCTACTTGCTCCCTAACAAAAACAAAATAACAAATTATTTGAATAGAAAATGATTGAATTTTGCATTCGATTGGATTAATATTCAAACACACCTAAGCGTGCCGAGAAGCCTTCGTAAGTGGTAATATGACGTTTATTTCTATTTTAGATACAGTAGGTGCCACTGCGAGATGGTTTTGGGGTACTTATTATTAATTTTAGTTGCACTTTTAGCGGTTTGGTTGCAGTTAGGTTATTATACAGAGCTAAATATATTTATAGGCGTTCTGAGCCCTCTACTTGCTCCCTAACAAAAACAAAATAACAAATTATTTGAATAGAAAATGATTGAATTTTGCATTCGATTGGATTAATATTCAAACACACCTAAGCGTGCCGAGAAGCCTTCGTAAGTGGTAATATGACGTTTATTTCTATTTTAGATATTGTAGGTGACACTGCGAGATGGTTTTGGGGTACTTATTATTAATTTTAGTTGCACTATTAGCGGTTGGGTTGCAGTTAGGTTATTATACACAGCTAAATATATTTATAGGCGTTCTGAGCCCTCTACTTGCTCCCTAACAAAAACAAAATAACAAATTATTTGAATAGAAAATGATTGAATTTTGCATTCGATTGGATTAATATTCAAACACACCTAAGCGTGCCGAGAAGCCTTCGTAAGTGGTAATATGACGTTTATTTCTATTTTAGATACAGTAGGTGACACTGCGAGATGGTTTTGGGGTACTTATTATTAATTTTAGTTGCACTTTTAGCGGTTTGGTTGCAGTTAGGTTATTATACACAGCTAAATATATTTATAGGCGTTCTGAGCCCTCTACTTGCTCCCTAACAAAAACAAAATAACAAATTATTTGAATAGAAAATGATTGAATTTTGCATTCGATTGGATTAATATTCAAACACACCTAAGCGTGCCTAGAAGTCTTCGTAAGTGGTAATATGATGTTTATTTCTATTTTAGATACAGTAGGTGACACTGCGAGATGGTTTTGGGGTACTTATTATTAATTTTAGTTGCACTTTTAGCGGTTTGGTTGCAGTTAGGTTATTATACACAGCTAAATATATTTATAGGCGTTCTGAGCCCTCTACTTGCTCCCTAACAAAAACAAAATAACAAATTATTTGAATAGAAAATGATTGAATTTTGCATTCGATTGGATTAATATTCAAACATACCTAAGCGTGCCGAGAAGCCTTCGTAAGTGGTAATATGACGTTTATTTCTATTTTAGATACTGTAGGTGACACTGCGAGATGGTTTTGGGGTACTTACTATTAATTTTAGTTGCACTTTTAGCGGTTTGGTTGCAGTTAGGTTATTATACACAGTTAAATATATTTATAGGCGTTCTAAGCCCTCTACTTGCTCCCTAACAAAAACAAAATAACAAATTATTTGAATAGAAAATGATTGAATTTTGCATTCGATTGGATTAATATTCAAACACACCTAAGCGTGCCGAGAAGCCTTCGTAAGTGGTAATATGACGTTTATTTCTATTTTAGATACAGTAGGTGACACTGCGAGATGGTTTTGGGGTACTTATTATTAATTTTAGTTGCACTTTTAGCGGTTTGGTTGCAGTTAGGTTATTATACACAGCTAAATATATTTATAGGCGTTCTGGGCCCTCTACTTGCTCCCTAACAAAAACAAAATAACAAATTATTTGAATAGAAAATGATTGAATTTTTGCATTCGATTGGATTAATATTCAAACATACCTAAGCGTGCCGAGAAGCCTTCGTAAGTGGTAATATGACGTTTATTTCTATTTTAGATACTGTAGGTGACACTGCGAGATGGTTTTGGGGTACTTATTATTAATTTTAGTTGCACTTTTAGCGGTTTGGTTGCAGTTAGGTTATTATACACAGCTAAATATATTTATAGGCGTTCTGAGCCCTCTACTTGCTCCCTAACAAAAACAAAATAACAAATTATTTGAATAGAAAATGATTGAATTTTGCATTCGATTGGATTAATATTCAAACACACCTAAGCGTGCCGAGAAGCCTTCGTAAGTGGTTATATGACGTTTATTTCTATTCTAGATACTGTAGGTGACACTGCGAGATGGTTTTGGGGTACTTACTATTAATTTTAGTTGCACTTTTAGCGGTTTGGTTGCAGTTAGGTTATTATACACAGCTAAATATATTTATAGGCGTTCTGAGCCCTCTACTTGCTCCCTAACAAAAACAAAATAACAAATTATTTGAATAGAAAATGATTGAATTTTGCATTCGATTGGATTAATATTCAAACACACCTAAGCGTGCCGAGAAGCCTTCGTAAGTGGTAATATGACGTTTATTTCTATTTTAGATACTGTAGGTGACACTGCGAGATGGTTTTGGGGTACTTACTATTAATTTTAGTTGCACTTTTAGCGGTTTGGTTGCAGTTAGGTTATTATACACAGCTAAATATATTTATAGGCGTTCTGAGCCCTCTACTTGCTCCCTAACAAAAACAAAATAACAAATTATTTGAATAGAAAATGATTGAATTTTGCATTCGATTGGATTAATATTCAAACACACCTAAGC